>CM067502.1:11710892-11837426 GCA_034509495.1 Acestrorhynchus altus | reverse complement strand
GTGTGTGTGTGTGTGTGTGTGTGTGTGTGTGTGTGTGTGTGTGTGTGTGTGTGTGTGTGTGTGTGTGTGTGTGTGAAGAGAGAGCGAGAGAGAGATAGAGTGAGGGATGAGAAGAGCGACAGTTGGCTCTGGCTGAGTGCTGGCGCTGTGTGTGTGCTGAAGAATACAGCAGCCGAGAGCTTTTTGAAATATTTAATCAGAGCAGTGAAATGTAGAGAGAGTGATGAAATAGCACTGCTCTTTCGGAATGTACACTTTTCCTTTTCACACGCAAACATGCACAGATACTCCGTCTTCCATGATCAAAAGAGCCAGAAAACTTTCCAATCAGCACTGACCCTGTTTTCCTACAACACCTCTTAAGAAATAACCACATTTTCTTTTACATTTTTAACATTAATCAGGCTTCATTTGCACTCCCTGACCAATTTTACGTATCTGCACCTCACTGGTGTTCAGTCTGTGTGTTGATAAAAGAGGCCCTATACTGTTAAACTGTAGTAAAAAGAGTTTATCCTGCTTTTGTTGGAGTAACTGTCTCTACTTTCCAGGGAAGACTTGATTTTAGAACATTGCTGTGAGAATTTGATTGCATTCAGTGACAAGTTTGTTCGGGAGGTGAGGATGTTGCATGATCACTGCTCAGTGCTGGGGGGCTTAGTACCCCTAGTGCTAGTTTATATGCACATGCTGTCATGTTGGCAGCATCCTTTGCAAGTAAACTGTGCCTCGGAGAAGACTTCTAAAGCAATAGTTGGAAGAGTTGAGAGGGGTCACATTGCAGGCTCTGGACTTATCCACCTATTGCATACCAAAGTAGTGGTGTATTATCATAGCATGGTGTTGGTTGTAGTGGATAATAAAAGGTATGCACCAGCAACATGAACGATCTGGGAGACATACAAGAACCACGGAGACGAATAACTGGCAGATTGTCCAAAATGCACGGAGTGACCCAGCAGCAACAATTACAGACGTTCAGTGAGCAGTGATGCCCTCCATGAGTCATCCTGTTAGTGCCAGTACCACATGGCTGCATGATACAGGCGTACATGCATGTAGGCTGCTTTGACTACTGTCCTCAACACCACAAGTGGGTCATTTTGGTGGAGATGACCAAAGAATCTGTGTGTGAAAGTACCATGGTCAATGACAAGATCAACGGTTTGTTGTCATGCATCACATATCCAGGCCTGGTGTCAGAGAGTGGGTGCAATTTTGTATGATGCCAGATCACCTTTGGTCCAACATAACAACCAATGCATCGCCAGACCTCTCCACAACTGAAAATGTGTGTGATGCTGTTGGCCGTGCTATCAACACTCCACCCCTACTGCACAATCTGCAGGAACTGAGTGAGAATATTCAAGCTGTATGGGATGGAGTATTGCAGGACACCACTAGGAACCTCTTCAACTCCATGCTGAGACGTCTGGCATGTTGTGTTAAACCAGATGCCAAACTGAGAGACACTACTTCTGAAAATGTATCTGAATAAATGTTGCCAATATCAGTCTATATTTTTAATCATGTTTTATTCCTGGTAAACTTTATCTTCCCTCCCAATAGCATTACAATCCCACTCTTCCTTCTGGGTCCAACTACTTTTTTGATGATGAGTGTACTTTATATTGAGATCTTGTAATCAGTGATCATATCCATCCATTTCATTTGACTGCTGGAGTGAACGTTTAGATAAATACTGTTTTTTCTGCCCTTACCCTGTGACCTTTCAGATGAGTTCTAATTCCCCAACAGCTCATTAAAACAGCGTCTAGGCCTCCTTCCCCATGCACACATTCCTCTAAACTATTTTGATTAATTAATGAATCCTAACTACATAACGATTCCAAAGTAAAATCCAATTAAGGATACCCCTCTGAGCATAATCGAGATAGTTATGTTATTAATTAGTTTCCCCGAAGAGACAAAAATATTCAGAGAATGCGAGAAGCTGCTTCTTTTCATGTTAGGCACATACAGACAGTGAACGCTTCATCATTTATTCAGCAGTTGTACAATGCTCGCTCTGAGGCCTTCGGTTTGCGTAGCTAAAGAGTTCTGCAGATTAGCCTAGAGGAAACCATAGAAGTTGATAGGAGCCATAGGAGTGTGCAAAAGTATTGGGACCCCTCTTAATCACTGAATAAAGGTGATGCTGTGATAGGACACCACCGCTGCAAGAAATAAGTTGGTGAAATTCCTTCCCCTCCTAGATATTGCAGCTGTGTGTCAGCTGTGAGTGTGGGGGTGTGTTAGTGTCTGTTGTGTTGGTACAAATGGATCAGACACAGCAGCGCTGCTAATGTGTTTAAACCCCTCAGTATGAAATATCCAGCCAAAGGTGTCCTGTGAGCTCTGATGAGGGACTAGAGGATGACCAACGGAAATTGTGCAGAAACAGATGAGCCTCTCAGTTTACATCTACAAAAGCAGAGCATCTAGATAGGATTATCTAATAGAGTGGACAGTGAGTGGACGCAGTGTATAAACATTTTGGGGATTTAAAGAGATCTCAAAACAGGCCCAGGAGAGCTACCACTCTTTATTGTATCAGGAACATCACATAGCTGAAAGAATTATGCATGGAAAATGTCAGTGCCAGAGACTGGTATACAGTTCTAGGAAACAAAGGAGTAAATAATAACTATTAGGGCAATGGGTTTTACAAATTATGTTTAAAAGACATTTCTTCAGTTTAATGTGTTTAGTTACATCACCTCCGTCTTGCAATATAGTTATAATGAAGATAAAATGTCTATATTAATAAATATATTAGTCAAAGTCTGACTATATATATTTACATCTGTATACATTTCTATACTTTATATATTCTTTCCTTGGTTTATATCTTTATTATTTTATGTGATTGACAGTTATCCTTGTATCACATGACTAACTGTACTGTATGTAACTATGTATATGACAAACTTAAAAATGAGAAATGTCAGATATTTACATGGCATTTATGACAATGTTACTTGCTAAAATATGAGTTCTTGCATTGTGCATGTGGTGTGGGCAATATGTTATAATCATACAACCAGTAAAGTATAGCACAGAGTAAAAGAACACATGTTTTATTCACGCTCTCTGTGATTATCTGTGTATAATCTGTATATATCTCTGAGAGAGAGAGAGAGAGAGAGAGAGAGAGAGAGAGAGAGAAAGAGAGAGAGAGAGAGAGAGTATGTGTGTGTGGTCAATGGTTGTGTGGAAGAAGAGAACAATGTTCTTCATCTCTGCCGTCTGCTAGGCCAGGTTGGTGGGGGGTGTGAGAAAGTAGAACAAGGCCTCGTGTGCTATAGGTTAAACACATTCATGTTCCTAATAGTATAGATCCACATGCATGTCCTCAGGATCATATGGAACACTTGAGGTCATTATAACATATTGTTTTAGTTCTACTGAAGCCCAGCTATACACTCACAACCAATCACAAGTTTTCACCATTAAAAACATAATGCTAATATCCTGCGAATTCAAATTGTTGTTTTTTTTGTTTGTTGTTTTTTTCTTTTTTAATAAATAACCCCGACTTTATATTCAGTAAACATTGGGCCCAAATGCACCACCTGTTCTTATTACATCACCAAAAACTTTGGAAAAGTGAGAACAACTTGCACTATAGTATTCAATCAGTGAACTTCAGAGAGCCACCAAGTTCCCAAACTCTCAAATTTACAATCGCTTATTGTTTTCAGTATAGTGTCATATGCTTGGGCCAGTTGGTGAAAAGCCGAACATGTTTTAAAGTCATGCGGTAACAGTTGTGCTGTTTATGGGGGGAACGAAGGTCAAATAACCAGAATAGTGGCTCAGGTAACCAGAGGAAGTATGGGAAATCTGACCCAACGAGGCCAAAACTGTGCTGGAGTTTCACTTAAATTCATTAAAATACCACTCCACTATGGCACTTAACCCTTACAAGTTTCAGTTTTTCTACCCAGCAATCAAAAAAGTCTGTTGTACTGTTTGTTTTTTAGTTAGGTTTCTGTCATAAGCAGACTCCCAACTTTCTTGTTATGTCTTATTTTGAAGAAAGTAAGAAATCTCTTTTTTTTGTTTGTTTTTTTTGGGGTTTTTTGCCACATTCTGTCTATGTTTCACATCTAACAACATGGAAGAGGACATTACTTCCGTAGGTGTAGCTCAGTAAATATTGCCCAAATTAGTCTATATTTTGAATTATTTATTGTTCCTTGTAAACTTTATCTTCCTTCTGGGTGCAACTATTTTTTGATAATAAATTGATTTGTATAAAATACTGTCTTGAAATTGTAGTCACCTAGTCTCATTATTTGACCTTATAACACTCAAAACTGAGATACAAGGTTTTGTTAAAGAGCAATGTCATATAAATTCCCTCGGATTGGCAGAGCGACAGCAGTAAACGTAGTCCTGTAAAGCTGACTGTAATTATGACATGATCATGGGCCAGATGAACTCTTTTCTAAACTGACGTCTGAAGAAACAATAGTTTTCTGTTTATCGCGTTTTGTTTTGGTTCTCTATCATCGGACTTTCCTGTGTGAGTAAAGTGCGCACAGCACATGGCTTCACCCACACACACTCTCACACACACACATACACTCGTGTTCCACACAGCACGACTCAATTAGGGCCGTGAGCGTGGGCCTACACCCCTGCCGTCACCCTTCTGTTTCCTGGCGCGGACGCAGCGGCCCGGCAGTGCGGCATGATGGGAAATGAGCTGTCATCGCTGTGATAGGGCGCAGTGGTTGGCTAATCAGATGGGGGGAGATTGGGGCGGGGCAGGACGGGGTCAGGGCGAGCCATGCCGATGGTCCATTTGGAGCTTTTCCGGGGCACATTTCCGCCTGACCGCTGCCTTAGTTTAGTCAGCTGAGGCAAATATTTACTGCCAGGCAGGGAAATGTGTATTTCCTGTCACTGTTAGCGTAGAACAATAATTCCTGCTCTTTTTCTCTCTCTCTTTCTCTGTCTAAGCCTCTGTCTCTCGTCCTCTCCGTCTCTGCGTTTGGGTTTTCTCAGAATAGCAGTAATTATCACACTTCCCTGTATTATGCGGCACTGTTCATTGTGCTGGAACAGCGCGCATTAGGATTGACTCTGGACCGGAAACCCTGACCGAAAGAGCTCAGGCTCCTGGATGATGACTCAGCAACACACTACAAACTGACCAGTCCATGTGATGTTATATGCACTCTGATTCTAAATATTTACGGACACCCCTTCAAAATAATGCATATAACCACATTAAATTGCACCCATTGCTGAAAAAATTGTGCAAATGCACACACAGCTTGTCTAGCATCTGTACAGAAGTACTGCCAGTAGAATAGGTCTCTCTCGAGCAGATCAACAAACATGAAACTGTTGGCACCATCACTAATGCCAGACATGGACTAGAGGGGTATAAAGGGCCCAAGCTTTGAGCTGTAGAGCTGTGGAACTGTGTCCTGTGGAATGATGGAGCTCCTTCCATTACTTTTGGGTGGGGATGAGTTGGGAATTGGAAATGAGGTGGGCTAGTGATCATCCAATGTCCCACTTGGGTGGCACATTGGCTTGGTGGTCAGCATATTCACCTATCAACACATTCCAAAAACAGTGAGATCAGGTGAATTATCTATTATTCCTTATACATTGTGTGTGTGTGTGTGTGTGTGTGTGTGTGTGTGTGTGTGTGTGTGTGTGTGTGTGTGTGTGTGTGTGTGTGTGTGTGTGTGTGTGTGTGTGTGTGTGTGTGTGTGTGAACAAGTGCATGTGTCTGTATGTCTGGAAAATGGATTGGTACTCAGTACTTGGTTAACCCCACTAGTGTTTCGAAGCAGTCCCCCAGGTGGACTGTCATTTCAAGTGGAGAGTACGGTTGTGGAGAATTGACTGCTGCTTCTCACCGGTGCCTGTTGGTTGAGTGTGATTGTGTAGTGTGCTGACTGTAAAGCCTCCTTTGATATCTAGAAAACCACTATATAAGAGTAACTTCATTCGTTCACTAACTAGCTCTTGTTGTTGAATGCAATCAAATGCTCACAGCAATGCTCCAAAATGAAGTAGAAAGTCTTTCCTAGACAGTAGAGACAGTTACTCCAACAAAGTGTTTTAATACCCTTGATTTCAGAACATACAATCTGGACGGACGAGCTGAGTGTGCTGATCGGGTTCCAGAGGGAGTACTGTGAGTACTCCATAGAGGAGTAAAATTGGGTGAATGGGATTTTTGTGAACATCCTGTAAGGTTTGTCCAGTCTTAACAAACACACAGATATATATAGATAGATAGATAGATAGATAGATAGATAGATAGATAGATAGATAGATAGATAGATAGTCTGTTCGTCTTGGGAATGACATTTTTTGGATACAAACCGGGTTATCACCCGAACATCCCTTTCAGACAGCTTCCTCTTGCGTCCACAGTTAATCCTGTTGGATGTGGTTGGTCCTTCTTGGTGGTGCTGACATTACCCTGGATACCGTGGCTCTTGATACATCACAAAGACTTGCTGTCTTGGTCACAGATGCTCCAGCAAGACATGCACCAACAATTTGTCCTCTTTTGAACTCTGGTATGTCACCCATAATGTTGTGTGCATTGCAATATTCTGAGCAAAACTGTGCTCTTACCTGCTAATTGAACCTTCACACTCTGCTCTTACTGGTGCAATGTGCAATTAATGAAGATTGGCCACCAGGCTGCTCCAATTTAGCCATGAATCCCCCCACACTTAAATGACAGGTGTTTCAGTTTCATTGTCCAACCCCTGTATCTATCTGTGTGTTTGTTAAGACTGGACAAACCTTACAGGATGTTCACAAAAATCCCAAAAATTTTACTCCCCTATGTAAATTACAATCAAAAACTCCAAAAAGTGGTGGTTTTCCATTACTGTGTTCCTTAAACCATCTCTAAAGCTTCCTCTAATGGGATTCTAGTATTAGTTATATCTCATTTATCACCTGCTTTGGTAAATCAGTGCTTAGTTATGTTAAATCAGGTGTGCTGGTGATGGAATTGAACACATCCAGGTGCTGGCTGGGGGCGTCCAGGTGAAATCTGGAAACAAGCTTTGTTCTTCAATCTATTTCACGAAATCTCAACTACTTTCTTCAGAATGAGATTTTTTTTATTCCTCTTTACTGTATTTTTGTTTATCTGCATCTGTTCTAATGGGGTCTGAAGATGCTGTTTGTGCAAAATGGTAATGATATAAGAAATGCTCCAAAGTCACAATAAAAGTTAGTGTCTCATATTTATATATACGATATAAAAAAAGCAATTCACAAGAGTTAACTACATAATAGTCTCGTAACCATAGCCACAGGTAGAGAGAGGTGGGGGTGCAGGGCATGGTGGTGGAGCTCTCAAATAATCAATCAAAATTAATTTACACTTTTTACAATAAAAGCTTTGTCACAAAGCAACTTTACAGAGATCCGGGTTCAAGTCTCTTTTGATCAAGCAGAAAGGCGACAGGGGCGAAAACTCCCTCAGACTAGGAGGAAGAAACCTTGAGAGGAACCAAGGCTAGGAGTTTTGAACACTCCACAAACTTTAAAGCTTTGCAGCACCACAGTAAACAAGCACGAACAAAACTTTGAAGCAGGAAAGTGAACATACTGATAGTTTTACATTTATGTCATTTTGCTGACAATATTATCTAGAGTGACTTACAAGGTTACTCACATTACAGAGGTGGACCACAGTAGTGTTATCTTCTGTGCCACACCAACCATTTATACTGTCTAGGACTTGTTTAAACCCCACTGATACACTCTGAAGGTTCCTTACTGTTCCATTCCACCTTAATAAGTAATTATTTCCAAGAAATGAAACTAAAATGCCTCCTGCAGCACCTTAGTAGTGGTAAAAGATGGTAAATTCTTATACAGGATTAATATAGCATACAGCTGTTCATGCCTCATCTACCAGGAGAGTCCAGAATCTTAACCGATGCAGGAGCAAACAGTCAGACACATATTCAGATGGAAACAGAATTGATTAGAATCTCTTGTAAAAATTCCTTTTCGTGTTCTAAAACTTTTGACTGTATACCCCACCTCCACCTTCCTCAGGGGAGGTAAATGCAAAATTTGTCATGGCCACCCAAAACAACTGTCCTGATGTCCCAGTGTTTCAAAGGTCATTAGGGGTCAATGGTTGGTTGATGTCTGTGGTTGGTTAGTTGGGCGGTTAGGGTTGACAGGCCTGGCCAATCAGTGTTGCTGCTGAAAGCATTCTCATTGACAGGGCAGGCACCTGTCCACACACTTTTGTGTGTACACACACACACACACACACACTCACACATACATGGCCTGGTGGGCTGTCAGGAGGGGCTCGGGGGTATTGATCCAACCAACTCTGAGTTGTCAGTGGCTGACAGGCAGCTCTAAGTGGATATGTTCTCAACTACTTTCACATTTCACCCCTTTTCCCACTTCTTCTCTTCTCACTTCTTCCTCTAACTCTCTATCCCTGGAAATTGTCCCACAACGTTCTTTAAAAAAGTGATGATAGTATACACTCATCATCAAAAAAGTAGTTGCACCCAGATGGAAGTGTGGGATTGCAATGCTATCGGGAGGGAAGATAAAGGTGATTAATAATGTAGATTGATATGGGCAAAATTAGTTGAGCTACACTGTGAGCATATGAGCATTGGACTGTGTGTTCAAAAAAGATAGGACCACGGGTTGCAGGACCATATTAATGTAATGTGTTCATGTGAATGTAATCTGGCATTGTAAGAAATTGCATCCCACATAATGACACCAGGCTTTCTATACGTGTGATTCATGAGAACAAACTGTTGGTCTTTGCGCTGACCACGGAACAGGGTTGTCCCGAAGCCACTCCTTCGTTATCTTGGCTGTGTGCTTAGGGTCTTTCTCCTGTTTAAAGATAAATCATTGTCCCAGTCTGAGGTCTAGAAGTGCTCTGGAGCAAGTTATCATCATGGGTCTTGATGACTCTGTAAATCGCTGCAGTCATGTTTCCCTCGACGCTAGTCTACCAGTTCCTGCAACAGACAAACATCCCCACACCATGCTTCATTGTAAGAATTGTATTAGCTATGTGTTGCACAGTGCCTGCTTTCCTCCAGATATGATGCTTGGAATTAAGTCCAAAAAGTTCAATCAAGTTTGTTTCTCATGGTCTGAGAGTGCTTTAGGTGCCTTTAACTGAGGAGTGGCTTCCAAGAGACCTGATTGGTGGAGTGATGCAGAAATGGTTGTCCTTCTATAAGGTTCACCCTCTCCACAGAGCAATGTTGGAGCTCTGTCAGAGTGATCATTGGGTTCTTAGTCCCCTCCCTGATCAAGGCCCTCCTACCACAATCACTCGGTTTGGCTTGGGAGCCAGCTCTAGGAAAAGTCCTGGTGGTTCCAAACTTCTTCCATTTATGATTGATGGAGACCACTGTGCTCATTGGGACCTTCAACACAGCACAATGTTTTCTGTACCCTTCCCCAGATCTGTCTTGATTCAAACTTGTCTCTGAAGTCTACAAACCATTCTTTTGACTTCATGGCTTGGTTTGTAATCTGAAATGCATCTACTATTGGACCTTATATAAACAGGTGTGTGCCTTTCCCAAACCTGTCCAATCAACTGAATTTAACACAGATATCCAATCAAGCTGTAGAAACATCTCAAGGATGATCATTGGCAACAACATTCACCTATGCTCAGGTTTGAGTCTCACAGCAAAGATAAGGAATACTTATATTGATGTTATATTTTTGTGGGTTTTTTTTAATAAATCTGCAACAATTTCAAAACTTTTCTCACTTTCTCATTGTGGGGTGTTGTGTGTAGAATCTTGAGGGGAAAAATGAATTAAATGCACTGTATATATATATATATATATATATATATATATATATATATATATATATATATATAGAACAGAAGTGTGTGAAAGAGAGAAAGACAACCCTTACTGAGTTCCTATTGTCATCTTTATTTACACCTTTGATTGTTTGCTCACCAAGCAACTTAATAGCTATTTGCGAGGAATGCAAAATCAATATTTTGGAGCATCAAAGCGAGGGCAGGCGGAGGCAGGCTTCTGAATAATAGCCCTTTCCATGAGAATCAGCGCATTGATTGGGAAGCCAATACTGCTCAGCTCCGACACGTCATCTGAATTAATGCTGCCTTGATGTGGCCTGGCTATAAATGATAGGAATTAATGTTGTTTTGATGTGACCGAGGCAATCACGGCAGGCGGGGACACTGCAGCCAAACGAATGGAGACCAGGGTAAAGAGAGATAGATAGAGAGAGAGGGAGAGGGAGAGAGAGAGAGGGAGAGCACTCTGACACAGTGATAAATATACATGATAAAAGCTGGTGGCCCCATCGAGGCCTCCTGTGCCCAGACCCCCGTAAAGCAGTAGCTCCATAAATTTAATTTACAGTAACTCTCTTGCACTTGGCCAAAAAAAAAAAGAAAAGAAGAGGCAATGACTTTAGAGTCCTGATGACAAATAAATAAAGAATACAAAAATAATAATGGGGATCCATAAAAGGAGAGTAGCGAGAAGCAAGTAAAGGGTGGAAATTTTGCATGCAGCCTCATCTACTTAAACCTTACTGTGTAATAAGAAATACGTGTTCCCTGTCTACAAAATGCGAAGAAGAAAAAAGAAACAATTTCCCATATGCTTTAAGAGCACGTTGAATTTATCATCTGGACGAGGGACTGTCGCGCTAAGTTAAGTAATTATATTGCCCTGAAAAGTCGCGAGCGTAATGGCGTTGATGCGATTTCCATAAATTTTCATCTGAAATTTGATATTTCTCTCATTGGAGAACAATGGGAACTATATGATGGTGGGGATCGGAGAGGCAAACTTTTGCCTCAGTCCTGAAAACATGAGCCTATTTTGGGGGTCAGTGTGATGATGGATTCCAGCTAGCAATATAAAACACACTCTGAATGAACACACACACACCTCTACACACATGGAAATGGCATAAAAGGCCTCAAAGCAGTCTGTCAACAGGACTAGTGTTAGTACAGATGAGACTAATCCCAGTTTATTGATACTGCATTGCCTATAAGCTTCATTCTTCTCTCAGTGTTAAAATCACATGAACTCCAATTTCCATACCATGATAGACGCTGTTAGATGTAAAGGAATCCTGGTTCATCAGACGACCCACAAACATTAACAAACCATCAGCAACTCAAGTGTTGGTGTACAGGCTTGTAAGTTCGACTGTCTGACAGCTGTCTCCACAACCATTCTGAGTAGTAATTATGCACATGAACGTTGTGAACATGTTCTAGAATGTTCTCAATTTTTCATTCTGCTTTTAGGATGAAGCTGTCCTCAAATGCTATCCACCATTTGCCAGTCCAGAACATCATTGCCTACTTATGCTACTCTGTTTTCAGTGGTTCTTCCAAGTCTCCCAAATTCTCTTTATTCTAGAATGTTCTTCACATACATCTCGAAAGTTTTGTTCACTGTCCCCAATTCACTCTTTTCCAGATTGTTATTCACATTCACATTTTCACATGTCCACTCCTTTGTTCTAGAATATCCTTACCAGTCATACTGTTATCAAATGTCCACTCCATCGTCCCCGTTCACTCTTTTCTCAAATGTTCACATACCATTTTCATATGTCTGTCCCATTGTCCCACTCCACTTGTTCTAGAATGTTTCACATACTTCCTCAAATGTTCTCCTCATTCACAGTGTTTTCATTACCTACTCAGAAATGTCCTAGGAATCTTCAAATTGTTTTATAATGTTCTCCCCTTGTTGGTTCTCATTATAAATGGAATTGCTTACAGCCAATAATTTTTACAGAGCTGAAATAGCTTCTGACCTCACATCACTTAAGTGGTGTTTCTTGCTGTAAAGGAAGAAGATATTCATGTTGAGAAACAAAGTTCATGGTGGTATTGATGGATATTTAAAGCACACACACACCTGGTGGGGTGCCTGGTGGCCAGACTGAGCTGCACGTTTTGGAAGTAATGCCCATCATAAGCATTTTAATCCCACTGCCAGTCGGGCAGGTCCGAGGTAGGATTTATGCAGATGCCAGAGAGCACAGGAGATTTACCATCCACACACACACACACACACAAACACACCAGGGATGCTCCCCTATTGACCAGAGAAAGCCGCCAGCTGTTTCTCCATCCCATTCACTATATCAAGCCATACAAGTGCACTTCACATTTACTAGCTGAGGTTGTAAGCACTGGCCCTGCTGCAGGGCTTTTACTGCACTTCATGTATAGTGTATATAGCCTTGACTCACTAACACACACATAGGACTCAGTGCACTGCCAAAATGATCAGCGTTGTAACTAAGGGAAATAGGCTCTGTGTCTTAAACGCAAGTAACACACACCTCCCCACACTGAGACTGGACATCTGTTTTCAACATTTGTGTTAATGACTGCATAAAGTAAGACATTTAAAAGAATATCAAGGCAGGTCACATACTGGGAAGCCATGGCCTGTTAGGGGAACCCCAGGACTGAATGTCCTGGTTCAGTTCCCTGAATTGTAGGACACAATCACATGTCCTTGCAAGTATTGCAATTTTCTTACATCTGCTCCCAGGCACTGTGGGATAGAAAAGCAAATTAAACACTCATTGTCAAAAAAAAATGTTACACCCAGAAGGAGAGTGGGACTGCAGTGTTAGTGGGAAGGAAGAAAAAGGTTACCAGGAACAATAAATTATTTAAAATTGAGACTGATATGGGCATTGTTTATGAGCTACACATACAGAAGTAGTGTCTCTCAGTATGACATTATGTTTAATGCAACATGCCAGACGTCTCAGAATGGAATTGCAGAGGGTTGTTTGATGCACAACCATCCCATGCAGCTTTATATTCTACCCAGTGCCTGCAGATTTTGGCAGGGGTGAATGTTGATAACGCATCCAATAACATGCCACTGGTATTGCACCAACAGACCCACTCATGAGCTCATCACTGCTCACTGAATGTCCCACACTGTGTCTGTTAGCTCACCTGCATGTCAGACAATCCATAAGTTCTCCTCTCCCCCCTCGTGAGCACTATTATAATTTGCTTAATTCAAGAAATAGGAATTTTGATGTTGTCAGGAAATAATGATAAACTAAAGTTATTTGCCAGATACAGATACAAGAAAACACATGTTAGAAATAAGTTTAATACACTTATACTATTTTCACAACAGTGTGATAATGAAAATGTCAGATATTCACACTATAATTAGGATGATTTCCCTTATCTTAGCACTTATCTTATATAACCCATGTTTCACAACGAAGTTTTAGATATCTGATCTTTTCTGATGTAATTTCAAATTATTGTAGTGATATTATAGTATTATATAGTTATTGTTAACTTATTTTACTCCATATAATGAAACAGTTTAAATAGATTTTTTATTTGAAACAGGTAAAATCAGTTTGAAATCATTTAATTAATGTAATAGAATATTACTACAACAATGTAAAAAACGAGAAAGGCCTGATATAATTATATTTAAGAGAATTTTCACTTGCTAATATGTCATTTTTGTGGTAAACTGCTATGACTTAAGGCAGCAGTGGAATATTAAATGGTGAATATTGATTGTGCCATAGATGCACACCTTGCTAATGTGAAAGAGGGTGGCTGACACTTTGACAGCAACAGTGGGTGGTCTTAAGGGCTGCTGTGGACCCCTGGAGAGGGCAGTGGGAAAGTCATGCAGTGCCATGTCCTCTGCTGCTCCACATAATCTCCTCCTTATGGTGACATTTACTACCCATCTGGATTGAACTACACCATGGACCTCCGTGGCATTGGAATGTTACCTGAGCACGCAGATACATCAGGACAAAGTGATACAGACCAGACTGCAGTGTGTGTGTGTGTGTGTGTGTGTGTGTGTGTGTGTGTGTGTGTGTGTGTGTGTGTAGCAATGTATGGTATATGATTTCTCAAGCATGTGCACTGGGTGTGCTGTAAACTTGCAGGGGATTTAGTTTATTGATTCATTGGAGCAGACTGTACATTTAAGGATATGTATTATATTTCATAGCTGTCACAGCAACACTTTACATCTCCAAATGTTAATTTAATTCTAAGCATGACAAATGTTCAACTTTATTTGTCATATTAAATATTAAAACAGGTG
This sequence comes from Acestrorhynchus altus, assembly GCA_034509495.1. NCBI lineage: Eukaryota > Metazoa > Chordata > Actinopteri > Characiformes > Acestrorhynchidae > Acestrorhynchus > Acestrorhynchus altus. Next base: position 11,823,282 of record CM067502.1, on the reverse strand, counting down.
GGTACCAATAACCCTCTCAATACAGAATGCAAAGTAGATATAATGTATTATGTAACTAAAGGGAAAATTCCAAAACCTATTCAGAAAATTCCAATGAAGGCAATTTATTTACTGTCTAAAATAACATGCAACCCTAAATAAACCCTATAGTCTTCTATTTGTAATGATTTCACTGCAAAAAGTATTTTATTCTCTAAAATTTCTTTTTGTTTGGAGTATTGAAAGTTATATATATTGTTAAGACATAAAGCTCAGAACAGGCAAAACGATTTACCAGTGGTTAATAGATAAATTAATTAAAACAAGTGAAGATAAGTTACAAATAAATTAAATATCATTATAAACATCTAAACAATGTGTTTTATTTAGATGTTAAAAGAGTTCACTTGATGAAATCATTATTTGCAAATGTAAAATAATAAATAAACAGAATAAATACTTTACTAACATTCATATTTTACAGTAAATTTAAAACCTCAAATCAGAACAACTGTAACATCCTATTCAGGGATCAGGTAGCATGTTCATACTAATATTATGTAATAACTTTTAGAGGCAGTTTTATGAAGTTTGCTAGCACTGAACATGTATCATAGCATGACTGTTTCCATTCACCAACACTGTGAACACTTCCTTGACTTGTTAAGTTTTCTCTAAACCACTTAAATGGATAAATTATAAGCAGAAATTGAAATTTTAAGGCAATTTTTAAATATGACATTCTGTCACTTACAGAAAAGTGGATAACTCTTAGTTTGCTATAGGTTATTATGGATTAATGCATAGACACTTCATTCTGTGTAAATTGTGTAAAAAATTAATTCAAATTATCATATTGTTAGTATATTGGTAAGTGCAAGAGCTAAGTTTGTTGATACAATGATTCAGGCTCGTTGTTGACCTCGATATTTAGATGCAGAGTACAGAGAGAGAGAGAGAGAGAAAGAGAGAGAGAACAATGAAGCCAGTGTTTATAACATCAAAGCCCTCTGTCCTGTAGAATGTCATTTCTCATTCACAGCCAGTGGCCAGATGGCCTCAACCTGTTCCCAACAGCCAGCCAGATCAGCTCCCGGGTCACCACTGTGTGTGTGTGTGTGTGTGTGTGTGTGTGTGTGTGTGTGTGTGTGTGTGTGTGTGTGTGTGTGTGTGTGTGTGTGTGTGCATGCGTGTGCACTGCAAATGTATTAATTTCATTGTGTATATATAATTCAACTATACATTTGTGTACTATATATATATATATATATATATATATATATATATATATATATATATATATATATATATATATATATATATATATATTAGTGCCTTTCACTAAGTTGGGGAATTATATATATATATATATATATATATATATATATATATATATATATATATATATATATATATAACGCAACATGCTAGATGTGTCAGAATGGAGTTGTAGAGGTTCCTACAGGTGTCCTGTGATACTCCATCTTACACAGCCAGAATATTCTCACCAGGTTCCTGTGGATTTTGTGATAGAGGTGGAGTGTTGATAGTGTCTCCAACAGCATCCCACTCATTTTCAACCTGCACTAGATCTGGCCATGGAGAGATGATATGCTGAAGGTTCCACTACACCAAAGTTGCACTTGCTTGCTGAAGATGACCCACTGCCATTGGACTCTAAGGACAGTCTAGCATCACACCTTTACAGTCTTCACTGATGTTGACTTGGTGTTAAGAGTAGGTGCCATAATAGTCTGAGTGCAGACTGCATTGCGCCACCATCTGCCAACGGTGCTGGCACTAACAGAATGACACATGGAGGGCATCCCTGCATCCCTCTTCCCAGAGCCCTGTGATGACCCTCTGTAAACTCCAACTTCAACTGTACAAAACAAGTCAAAATCTTCCCTGAGGTATACCTTCACTTGCAAAGGATGCTACCAACACAACAGCATGAGTCAGAATGGAAAGCATCTGCAATGGGACAACCTTATATAGTCAGGCAGAGGTACATCGATAATGCCCATCCTTGAATATGCCACATGCACAACTTTGAATCATTTGCATGTCTTACGATGTCAGACCTACCTACTAAGTTCCATTCCTGTCAAATAATTCTTCTGGGGCCAGCTATTATTTTTGCATTACAGGATTTAATAGTAACAGGACTTGGGTTATGTAGCATTACACAGTTCTGCAGAACATTGTATGGCCTGCTTCACGAATTACATAATGAAGTTAATAGCATTCCAAGCCTGGAGTATCAAGATAGTGACACAGTTGTCCCTGTTACAATCGGTGAAGCATTAACAGGATTCAGAAAATGTAAAAATGCATAAAAAGAACATAAAAATGCTACAGTTTGTTGCTTTTAATGTGCAAATATATAAATAAAACTGTCACTAAAATGAAAAATCAATTATCACACTGTGTCAATGTATAATCAACATATTTTCCAGCACTACAATTGTTGTATATTAATGTACACATTTACATTTCAGTATTTTTCTTCTTTTCTCTCTCTCTCTCTCTCACTCTCTCTCTCTCCAGCAGCAGAGGGTGCCTTGGGGAGATGGGAGAGATGAGTTCACACAGGCGTGCTCATTAGCGAAAGCACTGAATTACACTCCAGATCATCGCCTTCCTTTATGTAGACTAACTCATATTACAGCAACCAGGGGAGAGAGAGAGAGAGAGAGAGAGAGAGAGAGAGAGAGAGAGAGAGAGAGAGAGAAATGGCATTGTGGGTTGGGGGGTTGGGGAAGGGGGGTTGCTGCTTAACCTGCCTTGCAATCTGATTTGCCCGGGAGAACTCAGTGTAATCGAGCGCCCACGCCTGATATTGCTTTATCTATCTACCCATCTATCTATTATTAAAGTTAGCAGCTTCTCTCTCTTTGCTCTCTCTCTTCTCTCCTCTCTCCCAAAGCACAAGTCACCAGCCCAGAGGCCTTGTCTCCACTTCCTCCTCCCTGTCGCCTCTCTCACACTCGGCCCTCACTATATTCAGCATTGTGGGGTGATGATGTGTTGGGAAGTGTGTGTGTGTGTGTGTGTGTGTGTGTGTGTGTGTGTGTGTGTTGGGGTGGGGTGGGGGCATCGGCGTAGCCTCTGAACACCGGTGCAGGTCATTAACCTTGACTGCACTGAATCTGTTGATTGCTGGCGCACCTCCCCCAGCCGAGGTCCTAAAATGTACATATTCATTACAGAGCAGGGCTGCAATGGATTTCTCGTAAAGAGAGAGAGAGAGAGAGAGAGAGAGAGAGAGAGAGAGGAGAGAGACAATCTGGCAGTGGTGGGCAGCGCCGTCAGTCTGCCTACAGGCAAACACATGGGGGGATGGGGGGGGTGAGGATTGGGGGGCAGGAGGAGAGGGTTAGGGGCACTAATTGTGTGCTGGGAGAGGGATTGGATTATGAAAAGAGGAGAGAATGAAGATGGATCCTCATACACGCTGAAGTCAAATTAAGAGGCGGGCTATGTAAGTGAGGCTGGACACAGCAACATCACCAGACATTGGGCAGAGAGAGAGAGAGAGAGAGAGAGAGAGAGAGAGAGAGAGAGAGAGAGAGAGAGAGAGAGAAGGGGTGAGTGAGAAAAGAAAGAAACTAGAGAGAGAGAGAGAAATAGTGCCAAAAAAAGACACAGTTAGGAGATGGGGAGAGAGAGAGAAGGAGATAAACGAAAGAAACAAAAAAGCTGTATGGTAAAATGTAGGGTACGGTAAAAAGAAGGGAGTGTAAAAAAGAAGATAAAACACTGTAACAAAAAGACAAACAAAAGACAGAAAGAAGGTAAGAAAAAATGAAAAAGAAAGAGAGAGATGAGAGAAAAAAGAGAGAATGAGAAGATAGGAGTTAAAATAAAGAGAGGGAGAGAGAGGGGGGAAATGAATAAAAGAGAAAGATAGGAGAAACAAGAGAAAAGAAAAGTAGAGTGAGAGAAAATGAGAGACAAAGGAAAGAGAGAGAGAACGAAAGAGAAATGAAAGGAAAGAAAGGAAAGGAAAGGAAACAAAGTAAGGAGAGAGAGAGAGAGAGAGAGAGAGAGAGAGAGAGAGAATGAGAAAAAGAAAAAGTTAAGGATGAGAGAGGTGAGAGATTACAGTGTCTGGGCATAGGCATGCTTACACAGACACACACTCACACACACACACACACATACACACTCACACACACACGCACACACACACACACACACACTCAGGCGCCTCATCTCATCTCCTTTCCTCTCCTCTCTCACACCTTCTGTAAGTAGTCCGCAATCATGCCCACCCCCCTACAAAGTCAGAGAGAGGCACATTTCTCTCTCTCTCTCTCTTTCTCTCTCTCTCTCTCTCTCTCTCTCTCTCTCACTCACTCTAACACACACACACACATACACACACACACACACTCACTCACTCACACACACACACACAGCCCCGTTAACCCACCACTGCCCCCATGTCTCTCCTCTAATGGCTGTCAAATTACTCTCGCCCAAACAAGACAATTAATTTGTCTCGAGGCTCAGTGCTTGGCCCCCTCAGCCGGTCACCTTCCAGCGCGCCTCAGTCAAAGGACAGAGATTAAATAAAGTTTATGTGTCTGAGGGGAGGCCGCACAGGGAGGGGTCCGACACTCATGATGTTCCACGCCAGTGGCCCGAGTTACAACCCTATAATGCTGCCAAATGTTGAGCGTTTATGGCAGCATTTGTCATTACCGCATTACACACTGACCACATCAGCATGTGTGGCCTCTCAGAGCTCGAAGTCAGTGTGTGAACTATTTCATGCCTCCCTTCATGCCCCAGACTTCCGACCCGGATCATTCCTGGCATCACCCAGGCCCATAGAGAGCCATCCAACTGTCAGGTTAAGCATTTTCCGGCCTGAAAAGGCTGGCATTTGTCTGAAACCCTGTAAGCACAAGCACTGCTGTGGAGTGTTTGTGGAGGGCCTGAGAAACAGAGGAAGCAGCAGAGGAACAATGGTGGGCTTCCCCACTCTTAACCTCTTAATGTGCTGTAAATGTGTCCCCTGACTCCTGAGCTCAACATCAGCCAGTGGATACACTTACCTCTGCCAGCCGCCAGCCGGGACCTGTGGCCTGTGGGGTCTGGACAGAGATCCTGGTGGCCTGGGGTGTGTGAGTGTGTATGTCTGCACAAGGGGTGAAAGAAAATATCGATATATTGAAGTATCATGATGGGTTTTACAACACTGTATCGATTCTCAAACACTGTCTTGATTTTTTAATGTTAAAACTTGTACTGTGTGTATAAACCCTGACCACACCCACTTTTCCAAACCAATCACCTGCCCCTCCTGTCTTTAATGGGCCTTTACTTACTTAGATGCAGATGTTTCATTTTCCCCTCCAACTTCCCCACTGCTACCAGTTTCATCCCATCAGTCCCCCAGGGAGATGGCTCTGCCCCTCCTGTCCATGCTTAGCAGGATCCATGAGGGCTCAGATGTTTTCAGACCAGGTCTCATGACAGTGCCTTCACCAAATACTTATATTTTTGTCAGGATAAACACTATATGGACAAAAGTATCTCATTTAACTCATCAGTAACTCATTTATTGTTTCTTCCGAAATCAAGGGTCTCCTGCATTTGTTGTGGTATCTGTCTCTTCTGTGAAGGGAAGACTTTCTAATAGATTTTGGAGTGAACATTGCTGTAAGTATCTGATTGCATTCAGAAGAAGGGCATTAGTAAAGTCAGGACGTTGGACCCAAAAAGTATGAAAGGAACACCTCCATTCCAGAGAATACAGTTCCACTGCTCCGCAACCCAGTGCTGTGGTGCTTTCTACATCTCGGTTCAAGAGGGCCTGTAGACCCTGCGCACTAATAGGTTGCCGAAGCTGGTGTCCCAGCTGCTCCCATAAATGCTGATTTGGAGATAAATCTGGTCAGGTGGCAGACCAAGGAAGTGTTGCAAGTTGGCAGAGACATACCTGCGAAACTGTATGTGGACGAGCATTATCCTGCTGAAAAAACACCATGATAGGAAATGTGGATGCAGGATGTTCTGCACATATCACTGAGCTGTCAGTGTCCCATTACAGTCTGCTGTCCAGGTTTCTCACTCATAACACCACTTAAAATAAAGGCAACAGCGGCTTGTCACAACTGCCTAGATATCAGCCATCCTGTTTGTTTCTGTTCAATGATGCTCCTACTCTCAAAGTATGTCAACTGGGCAAATCGTTTTTGAGCTTGTCATAGAGGCATGTCTAGCAGTCTGTGATCTCTCATCAAGATGTACACTACCCAAAAGTTGCTTCTAAGCACCTTTTATTTGGCAGCGGGGAAAGCACTTTATGCCCTCTTGTGCCAAGATCCAACATCTAATCAGACCACACCTGTATTTATTCATATAATTGACTCAGATGAAGGTTTATTGTGTATATATTCCTGTGAAACTTGTTTTTGCACTGTTAAATGTATATTTGCTAATAGATTTGCTTTAAAATATCGTACCAAGCTGTGTACAATATTCCCTCATATATTTTGGAAGAAATGAATTTAAATCTATATTTTATATATAGATAATATATTTGGAAATGCATTTTTACTCAGATGTTTTACACAAGTATGCATCTTACATTCCTCTTTTTCCTTTTCCTTTTCTGCATGTATATAAGCAACAGATCTCTACATCAAGACCAGAGCTGGACCACCCTATATGCTAATTACACACATTGCACAAATAAATGAAGGGCCCCCACCCCCCTCTCCCCCTTGCCTCAGGTTAGGGAGAGTTTGTGCCTCATATTATTAATCTATCCTTCAGGACACGAGAAGCAGAAAAAAGACTCAATGAGTTTGAACTGTGGGAACAGCAGTCAGGTAAAAGTGTGGTTGGTTTTCTCTGGGTTGGATTGTTAATAAATAATAGTAAAATAACCATAATGGCCAGAGAGTTCAGGTGGGAGAGCCCCTTATCAGAATTTTGCTTAGGGCCCCAGGGAAGTCTGGCTCTGATGAAGACAATATCAAGGAGTTGGCCCATCTCTGGCAGTCCAAAGAGTGCAGAGGTTGCCACCTCAAAGCCAGCATTTTCTTGGCAGCAGTGAGACCTGACTATAATATATGCTTCTGTTGCAGAGACAAGTCTAAGGAGCAATCGTCATTAAGCAGGAATGGTTAATAGGAATATTTTTTTCAGGAATGTTACTTAGGGACACTTGGCTCCATAAACTAACAATTTTAGGGCAATCCCAATATATATGCATGAAGGAGTTTAGGGCACTGAGTGAACATAGGTCACAATTAAGAGATGTAATGATTTTCATAGTGTATCTTTGTCTAGGATTCAATTTCGTCCTTTGTAATGGTGTATATATAAAGTAATCTATTCAATCGTAACGGCTGTATTGCCTTGTTTTTGCCAATATACAGGCCTTGTGTACATCAAGTAGTGTTGGAAATGTCAAATCAATCTGTGCCAAATATGGGTACAAGCCCAACACAGTGTGGGCAGTGGTGAGTCGATGTCAGTAAAAGAAAAAAGTCCTCCACAACACAGCTGAACACACAGGGTTCACTCCATATAATACTGTGGAATACATTTGTGTTGTCTTTCACACCATTTATTCACACCGTACACTGAAATGTACAGCTTGAAATCTAATGAGAGATCACGTATGTGTAGTTTCTAGCTAATTGTGCCTATTGGGGAAACAGAGTAAAGGTTCCACTAACATGATCCACACTGAGAGAACATCAGCCCAGTACAAACCAGCGGAACAATCCAACACCACTAACAGCACTGAAACTGATTACCTTTATATGACGTTGGGGATTCATCAAGCATGGTCAACATCTGCAGTGAATCACTCTTTGATGTGTTAACCCATGCAGAAATACATGTGCACCTATTTCTTTATATGTATATATATTTACGATATATTGTTTAATTTCAAAGTATATTTCAAACAATTGCAGTTGAAGTTTTTTTTGGCCATTTTCATATGTTTAAAAAATTATTTTATAAAATCTTTATTTTGTGGGTTTACACGAATAACACAATGTTGGCTCTGAGTGGATCAGCAGTCATGCTGCTTGCCATGGGCAGCCAGTGTCAAAGGGAAAGCGAATTTGGCCTGTTCTCTGGGTGAATGGATGGCACTCTCTCTCCACATCACATACTCAATGTGATGCTGTTCAGCACAGGCGTCTGATAGCCATTGCATCAGGCCTGGGGACCCTGCCCTTTCCTCCAAGCATGTTGGTTGTCCAGCAAGGATGCAAATGAAGACCGTTCAATACTAGGGGGATTGTCTTTATGGTCTTCTCCTCCTAGTGTATCACATGTGATGTGGGGAGTACTGTAATGTTGAAACTGAGAACTTTTGACTATTTTTTACATTTGAAATTACATTTGTGAATATGTACCAAACTGGACCTTGGTAATTGCATCCCTACATTCACCTCGCAGCAGCGCATCCTGCTCAAGTGGCTTTATTTATTTACAGAGAGTGAAATCATTTAACAAGGCTCCAGCGCTGACAAGCGAATTGCTCTCACTTTGTTTATGTCACTCTCATCTCATTGTAAACCCTGAGAATGGAGTCCAGACCGATCCCATTGCTCCACCACTGCGCCAGACCACACTATTCGCTCCCGCGTCATCAAAGATCATCAAACACCAACCAACTCTCCATGTTTCCATAAAGTAAAGCGAAGTCCGAAGTCCAGGTGGATGAGGTTGACCACTATCAAAAGACACAAGCACATGCAAGAACACACACGAGCGCAGACGTGACCCGGTAACTTTCAAAGTGATGAATGGACGTTTTGTGTTTTTAATAGGAGACGTTAGGGCAGATTTCAGAAGCTCTGATCTTGCCTAAACGTTGGTGTTTACGTTACATTTTGAAGGGAAGCTTTTTCTGAACCAGAGCACTTTGAGGCCCTGTTTGAAGTATTCCCCCAAGACACATTTGTTAATTATTTGCCTTTTCATGCTGAATTCTGCTCCCTTCATTAATTCCACTATGTGTTTTAACTGATGTTCCGTCCTCAGATGTACATCAGAGCCTTTCAAACAGCACCCGTTCAATCCGGGGACCCAACCGTCCTGATAATAGAATAATTAATAAATACATAATGATCACCACAAAGCTTATGTCGAGCCCCCGCTTCAAAGGAAACGGTTTCAGAGTCTTTCATTACCTGCATATTAGCTCTCCTAAGAGGCACAGGCAAATGATAAGATTATCAAAACAAACTTGCCTCCTCTGTGCTTCTCATTTCTCCTTAACTGCTTCTGGTGAGGATCTACATGATGCCGCTGTTATCTGAAAGGAGTAGGGAGCATTTCCTTTGAGGTATGGTTATACTCATTTTCTGTGATATTGGTCATCCTCAGGAATTTAACAGCAGTGTTCTATTAAGGTAGAATCTAATCAAATACATTTATATACAAAATATATCTCCACTGTCCAGCGAAAAATATGTATCTCCTAATTTTAGCAGACCTTTAATTACCTTGAATAGAGGTTAATTTTCAATAAGAAATTTTAGAGGATTTCTATTAATCTGTTCATCCATAATTAGTTACAGTGTGCATAGCGGCTATTGGATGATGATGAAAAACTTAGTTTTTATTTATTACTTGTTTTAAAAACATTAGATTCATATATATTTTTTATTTTATTTTCGAGACCTTTGTAACATCACAGTGAAAGAATTAAATAGATAACTGGAATAACATGATGAATGATAATGATAAGGCTTACATTAATTAATTAAAATAAAAAATAAAATAAAATCAGATATGTTTTCTAGTGGATTATGTGTGTACTGCATGCCCCAGTCCTGACCAGAACACTCCTCCTCACCTGAGCATGAACCAATAACAAACTGACTGACAAAGTGCGTAACGAAAAGGAATGCAATATCCCTGCAATCCCCAGGGCTGTGCAGTCAGGTGACACCCCTGCTGAGTACAATGATTAATATTCAAAATGATAACCTCAATATTGTCATACTGCCCACCCCTAACCCTCAGTTTGATCTACTGTTGAGCATCATAAATGTTATTGGTGTATTTTCTTGTACTCATCAGAACTCTAATCCTGTTCCCAGACAGGGCACTGTTTTGTGGACTGTCAGGGGTAAAAGGCCCCATGGGAAGGTCCTACTCTTAATGCCCCCCTCTTAATGCACTTTGTGGAAATGTCACCTCAGTTTGGCACTGCTGCAATTGAAACAATGGAGAGCTGTCAATCAGCCTGGAGCCCTGAAAGAATTACTGTTTGACTGACAGTGTGTTGGACAAGCTCTATGTTTGTATTTGTGGTGCAGGAGGTGGTCAAGCTGAGGTCATACATCAAAAAACATCAGCTTTCTATACCTTAAGTGAGACAATTGACGTTCACTGCTACTACCAACCTTGTTATGACTATAAAGCTTACTACTGTTACTGCTGTTACTATTATGGTACAAGTGTAAACATGGGCATTTGTAATAAGATCATAGATACACACTCTTTATCAGCAATACTTGCTCAGACTCAACTGAATGCAATCTATGACTGTTATGGATTCACTCAGAATGGCAGTAAGTCATCTTCAGTGACGAGTCCCACTTTTGTCTTGGTGGAGACGACCAACAAATCCATGTGTGGAGGCACTGTGGTCAGCACCAAGATCATTGGTTTGTTGTCACACATCACAGATCCAGAAGGCCTGGTGTCATGGTGTGGGGACAATTTTGTATGATGCCAGATCACCTTTGGTCTTCATTACAGGCACTTTGACATTCCAGTGTTATGTTAATGAGGTCTTGCCAACTGTATCTCAACCTTTACTGGATGCATGCATACTCCAGTGTGCTATTCCTACAGGACATCACTCATCTGTATACTGCTGTCTCAAGAGCTCCCTTAGATACACAGATACTATGCCACGGCCAGTTTCATCCCCAGACCTATTCCCAGTTGAAAATGTGTGGGATGTTATTGTACATGCTATCGATATTCCACCCTTACCGCCAAATCTGCAAGAACTGAGTGAGAATATTCAAGCTACAAGAGATGGATTTTCAGAGGACACCATTAGGAACCTCTACAACTCCATGCTGAGACGTTTGGTATGTTACATTATTCCCAACGCCACACTGAGAGACACTACTTCTGTATGTGTAGCTCAAATATACTGCTCATATCAGTCTCACTTTCTTATCATTTATTGCTCCTGATAACCTCTATCTTCCCTCCCAGCAGCATTGCAATCCCACACTTCTTTCTGGGTGCAACTTTTTTTTGACGATGAGTGTAATATTTGAAAATTATAACCTGAACATCTATACCAGTAAGCTACAGTCAGAATTACCCCCCCAACTCTGTACTCTAGAACTTATAATCGAGGCTAAATGAAACTTTCTCAGTGCTAAAAATATGACTGTTTACACCAGAATGGTCAATGTTGTGATTGAAACTATTGTTTCATCTTCCTTGATGAGGTGCTATCCTCTGGAGGACACAGCTCATTCCTGTGAAACACCTGCAGCCAAGTGTGTGAGAAGGAATATCTGTGTCAGTTTGATAAGATCAGCTAAACCTCAGCAAGCATAAACACAGCTGACAGTAACAGTAAGTTTCTGAACAGGTCTTAGAAAGTCAGAAAGTCGGAAAGACTGAAACAATGACTGGATAAAGTGTGTAAGGTGGTGTATATATTAACTCCACGCCTCAGCAGTTATAGATTCAGGGTGTGTGCTTGTTTGGTCTTTAGGCTGTTACAGACTCAACAAGAAAATTAGCTGTTGGTTCTCAGACACACAGAAAAGAACAGCACCAAAATATACACTCTAAGTACGCAAAGTACCTTTTTTATAAATGAGTAAAGCATTGTGGTATTATGGTTTCCAATACTGTATTGATTCTCAAAAGCACAGTATTGATTTTTAATAAATAGTTCACATGTAAAGCTCGGTGTAAACCACTAGACAGCAGTGTTGACTTCAGAACCCACTGTTCTGTTAGATAAAACGTCAACTTTTCTTTTACTCTGATTTAATGCGGATGATGACGGGTTTTATAGTTTGACCGTTCACGTAAAATTTGATCTTAAACAATGACAGTGTGTTGGCGTTCAGTCTAACTTTATCACATGGAAGTTAATTGTACGACATTTACAAATGCTTTTATGGGTAAAAAACGTGAGATTTTTTGGATTTATGCTTTATCTGAAAGGCTATGTTAGGTACCTTCAGTTGACTGAGCTCGTCATCCAAGCAGGCTATTGCCAGGGAATGTTTAAGGAAAACAACTATGTGGACTGAGCTTGTTAACATTAGCCGGTGCCTCTGTCGCTCGGGAAGAAACTGATGCTTTCAGTGGGATAGAAAGCTAGCTGTTTGGGCCTAGTTTAGTCAGTGATGCTAACTTTGGAGACGAAAGCGATGGATTCAATCTGCTGGTGGTGCGATATACAGGAGAAAGGAAGTAGCTATCGTCCTTTGTGCACGCATGAATTAAGGGCCCTTCTGACATTTTAGCAGCTTTATCTTTGATGTTATTTAACCTTTGTTCTGATTGGTCAGTCTGCTTACCAGATGAGACTGCAGGCCATATAAAAAAGAGTTTGAGCAACATGGTCAAATGATCCATTCTAAACATTTTCTGAAGTTATGCAGAGATGAATTAATCTGAAAATGAGACATTATTGTGCACAGTTTTTAGGTTTAATTAGATCACATGTTCAGGGAGGCTCTGTCTCATTTGCCTCCTCTGACAGGCCACCACCGTTTTCATCCTAACACCGCGTTTTCAATTTAGGAACATTTCATTTTTGTACGTCTATAAATAGATAAATATCCTCTTCAGTGTGCAATACATTTATTTTGTGTGATGTTGAGTGCACCAGTGTACTTACATGTGTGTGTCTGTGTGTGTCTGTGTGTGTGTGTGCTCACACATTTGTCTGAACACTCACTGTTGAACCTCTACATCAAGCTGAAAGGGGACTATATTACCACTGGGTCCAATTGGAATTTCCCAAGGGATTCCTGGAGATCTGGTCCATCCTCACATCCTCTCACATCTTCCATCATCTGAACCAATCATCTTTTTTTTCTGCACGCTACCCTCCTAATAGGGGCCATCACTCCACTGGGGAAGTCAGAAAACCTGGAAAGGAACTTTATTGGCTCCAAAGGCTGTAAATGTAGTTTCTGTGGTTTCAGATGCACGTTTTGAGCAACATGACAAATTGTGATGGTGACAAATCAATTACTCTCATTTCAGCATTAATAGATGGTATCACTTTCAATTTCGTATACAGTAATTGCGTATTAAATTGTGTAGTCTGTTACACAACCACTCTACGTACTTTTAATTTGAATTATCTATAGATTCAAACGTTTCCGTTTGTTTTAATTGGGACAAAATGGGGTAAAAAACTGAAGTATGTTGACAAGACTACGTCAGCACTACAGGAAATCAGTTCTATTTATAAATACACTGACCAAACCTAACTCTCACTGTCCAGTATATCAGCTCCTCTTACCATACTGGAGCACTTTGTAGTTCTACAATTATAGACTGTAGTCCATCTGTATAGTTCTTTCCCCCTGATCTTCAGTTGTCAGGACCCCACAGGACCTGGGTGATAAACATATTAATTTATGCAGGTATTATATGAGTAGGTATTACATGGGTGGTGGGTGGTGGGGCAGTACTGCAGTGACACTGACATGGTAGTGTTGTGTCAGTGTGTGTTGCGAGTGGATTAGACACAACAGTGCTGCTGGAGTGTTTAAACACTATGTCCACTCTCTGTCCACTCTATTAGACATGCCTACCTACTGCTCTGCCTGGTAGATGTAAAGTCAGAGACAGAAGATGGTCATCCTCTAGTCCTTCATCAGTACTCACAGAATGCTGTCCACAGGATGCTGTAGGTGGGCCATTCTTAGTCCACCACTGGAATAAAGTGGACAGTGAGTGGAAACAGTGTTTAAACACTCCAGCAGCACTACTGTGTCTGATCCACTCACACCAGCACAACGCACATTAACACCACCATGTCAGTGTCACTGCAGTACTGAGAATGACCCACCACCCATATAATACCAGCTATGTGGGGTCCTGATCAGAAATGGATGGACTACAGTCTGCAAAATGCTCCTGTATGGTAAGAGGAGCTGATATAATGGACAGTGATTGTTGAAACTAGAAGGTGGTGATAATGCCATGGCTGATCAGTGTAACTATCTTCTAACCCATATTGAAAGATGTAGGCTGATTAAAAGCTTCACATTGATCTGTGATTATAAAGAAATAATTCATTAAACATCCCAGATGTACCAACAAAGATCCCTCCATAAAAGATCTTTGTTCCAGTCTGAGGCAATTAATAAAAAGGCTCCAGTCTCCCTGCTCATATTCACATGACACAGTCACTCATGGCATAAATTAATATGTTTATCTGAGCAGGGAACAATCTAATAACTCACCTGTCAAGCTGAACCCTTACAGGAGAGAAATAATTATAATGAAATAATTATCAAATGTCTTCCCTTCAGCAGGTTTCTGTGTATTATTTTAAAAAGTAAAAGAAAAATGGAAAATATCATCCTGCCCGTGAAATCACCTCCACTGCTGAAATGAGTGAGGGAGGTGTATCAGGTTAGATTCTTATTTAGATTTGATAAACTGTAAGAGCTATTATGCGTTCAGATTTATGCATTTAGTGGCCAATCTAATGTTACATTTGCTCTTTTTCCCGTCAGCATTATGATCTAGTGTTCTTGGTTAAATGCGAACCCAGGTCTTGTGGATTGATAAGGGTCTCCTTTTAGGAATTAAAAGCCGCCATATCATAAATAGCCACCGCCGGACATCCATCAGTCTGGTGGTCCGACTCCAGAGTGAGCTTCCATGCAGATATATCTCACTCTTAATGCACTTTGTGGTTGTCACCGGCTTCTAATGCACTTGGGTATGATGCCACACACACCGAAGCAGCACTCTGCTCAGCTTGCACACATGCAGAGACACACTCAGCAGTACGAAGGAAAGCAGCAGAAGTGCAGAGATGCCGAGACATCACACTGGCTCATCTTGAGTCATAATGGGTATCTCTGGGAGAAGCTGGAGGGTCCATTTCAATGTCCCATCCCTTTTTTTGCTGTTGTCATAAAAGTTGGCTTTTATGTGGAATACTTGAGTGACCTCCTTCAGGTGTGCTAATACTAAACATTATAGTGAGCGTACTTTGTTTTTGAAAAATACAACACTGGTGAAACATGTGCACCCACATAAACAAATGTGCATAAAGCTGGAAAAATCTGTACACAGAATGTGAGGTGACTGTAAAAGCAAATGTTGTTGTGAAATCAAGATCAAATCCTGAATATATATACATAAATATGCTTAATTTTATATATATATAATGATATGTTTGTAGATATTATATATATGCTTTAAAATATATTTGGTATAAGCAATATATTCTGCACTGTATTTTAATGTGTGAAATGTATTATGAATGAAATGCAATTTCACTTAAATGTATTTCAAATGTATTTTACATGTTCATATTATGAATCAGATACAACTAAATTAATCGGGTTGTTTTTGTTGTTGTTTTTTGGTTTTGTTTTTGTTTTTCAACTCATTGCTCAGGTTACTTTGGTTAACTCTTTCAGTCCCTTTAATTGGATGGTCCAAAAAAAGTCTATATTTAACCAAATGTGCCATTTCTATAAAAAGGAAACCTTTGTGGCACCGTTATTATTTTTATTTTAAGTGTATGCTTAAGCTATGCAGATTTATAGAGGAGTCACCAGAGGAGCTTTTTTTAATCTGACAGCGTCCTCTCCTCATCATTAACCTCACTGCTCCGAGTGCCTGATCTCCATGACTCTGACCTGGTTCACTTTATCAGCGACCAATTAAAACAAATTAGGGGAGAAATCTGCCCATGTCATTCTCCTCACACTTCCTCCGCCCCAGAAGCTCGGAGGACTGGCATTTGGGCCTGGATTGGCATTTGCAGAGGGATGAGGGCTAGAAGTTTGCAGGTTGAAGTGTTATGCACTGTGAATTAAGGGTTCTACCAGAGGCATGGTCTAGTCTGAAGTCATGGTTGTACTGCGAGTAGCAACATGGCTACACTAAAAACATCCAGTAACTACATAATGAATTTGTTCCATTTAATTGGTATTGGTGTTCTAAATTAGTGGTTTAATTTACAGTTTTACAGCATATACACATATATATACATACATGTGTATGAAGTAACTATATGTAATGTCCAGGGAACACTTTATGCTAGTGATCATTGCATTATTTTGATTGCATTTAGCAACAAGAGTGATAGTGAAGTCAGGACGTTGGATGATCACCACACAACCACATTCCCAACTGCTCAACTCATCCCATATCAAAAGTACTGGATGGAGCTCCATCATTCCAGAGAACACATTTCCACTGCTCCACAGCTCAGTGCTGGGGGCCTTTATACCCCTCTATCCTACACCTGGCATTAAACATTATGCCAATAGGTTCATGTCTGTTTAGTCCTATTCTATTGGCAGTACTTGACAAGCTCTGTGTGCATTTGCACATCTGTGTGCAGTAATGCATCCATCTTAAATTAGCAGAATTCATTGATTAGAAAAGGTTTCCACAAATATTTGTATAAAGCGCATGTCAAATATTTTCATATTGGAAACACTCATTAGGTTCTTTATGTAAGTTGTTTTATCAAACTATTAAATAGAGGACTGACTATGGTAGGGACTCTCTTGTTCATTTATTAATTCTAAACTTTTATTTATTCTAAAACAAAAAGGATTCCACTGCCATTATGAGTCAAATAATCCAAACCACACAAAACAAGGCAAAATACATTCTTTAAAATAAAGATGTCAGTGGTGTAATGTAGCACTATGATCCAAGGACTGACTTCAACAGCCAGCAACAGGCATCTGTTGCTATTTTATCGGCACTTGGAACCTGGGGTTTTCCTCCAAGCACATTGGCTGCCCAGCAATGATACAGTGGTGGTGATTCGAAAAGAGTGGCTGACCTTACATGTATCTTCACCATGTTCTTGTCTTTTCTTCCTAGTGTCAGGAGCATCATATGTGATTGAATAACTGGCTCTACCAAATTGGGATAAAATGTAAAATATATATACATATTGTTTGGGGTGATGCCAGAGAACAACCAACCAGATGTATTTTTAAGGACTGTTTTTGTAAATTCAAAATTCATATTTGAACAATACCACCATGGAAAAGTTTATTGGTTGGTGAGCAGTGAAGATCTTTGTAAATCTAGTCTAAATATTTAATATTTATGCTGTATTATATATATGTATGATTAAGTATTATAAAACGTATTATTATACTAACGTATTTTAAAGGCCTTCATCACACATAAAGTGTCTTCATCACTTGTGGCAAATAGCAGATGCCCTTCTCCAGAGCGACTTATAAATGTGCTTTGCTCATCACTCAGAAAATATCCTTAGCTAGTTAGTAGAGTCTCAAATCCAGAGATACCTCAAGCTTAGATGCTGCCATAAACAATGTGTTAAGTGCTCATGAAATATATGGGTCTTCAATCTGCATTTGAAGACAGCAAGTGATTCCACTGTTCGGACCCCCATGGGAAGTTTGTTCCATCATTTTGGTGCCAGGACAGAAAAGAGTCTGAGTGCTTGTCTTCCTTGCATCTTTCAAGCCAAGCTGTTCTTGATGCTCAAAGGGCTCTTGGTGCAGATCGAGACTGTCATCAAGTTTGTAGAGGCAGATCCATTTTTGGCTTTGTAGGCCAGCGTCAAAGTTTTTGATGGTACACTCAGCTTGAAGGAAGCTGCAGCAGTCAAATCTCGAAATGACAAGAGACTGAACAAGTACCTGTGTGGCCTCTCTAGACAGAAATGGTTGAATTCCCAAATACAAATCCACATACAGATAAATTTTTTGTTGTAAGCGTTATTTATGGATGCTCAGTCTAATAATATCACCACAATCGTCTTAAAAGAGAGTCATTAGATATTTATACTATATTTTTGACCTGTTAGGCTATCATTTTATAGCTGTATACAGAGCAGAAAAAGGCCCAGCTCAGCCTGGAGATGTTGTGTTTGGGGGGGGTGAGCCTTCATCTGTGCTTCCCTCTTATGCCTTCTTGATTATTAAGCACTCAACTCTTCCACACCTGGCGATTCGAAAGCGTGCTGTGCTTTACTAGCCTGCCTCCATGTTTATTCATATGTTTGTGCTCCGCTTGAAGAGTGGCGCCCTTGCCTGGTTCTCCTGCACAGCCCTAAATTTATGCATGGCAGCAGAAATTAATTAGGCATCAATTAGCGCATGCTAATCGGTATGCATTGCTTTATTGCACTGCCTGGCTGTTAAGTAATTTGTAAAGCTGTTTCTGAAAAACGGCGGGGAGCTGTTCCACGCTCTGCTGTTCTGCTCTCTCTATCAAACAGAAGTGGGAAAAAAACAAGAAACAAGAAAAAACGGGGAAAAAGAAAAGAGAAAGAATCTCTGTGAGTTTCCGTTGGGGAACTGGGCTTGTGTAGGGGGTGAGAATGTTGAGCGAAGGTTTTTCTAACGTTCGTTTAGCACAGGCATGGTCCAGGTGATGCCCGGGGGTCTAGATAAGACCGGGAGATTGAGAGAGGGAAGAATAGAGTGGGGAGTGAGAGCGCCATGAAGAGTTTGCTGGTGCATGCGAGCTGATGGCTGTGCAGTACGGAGAAACCCCAACGGTGAGCTGAGAAGAGGCTTGTCTGTGTGCGAGAGTTCATGTAGGCCAGGCCTCCAAACTGGTTGAAGCAACAAAAACAAAACAATCTGAACAAAAAATAGAATGAGGTACGGTGGCTTTACTATATGGACAAAAGTATTGGGACGCTTCATTCATTGTTTCTTCTGAAATAAAGGGCATTAAAATGTGTTGTTGGAGGTACTGTTTTTACTTTCCAAGAAAGACTTTCTACTAGATTTTGGAGCATTGCTGTGAGGATTGCGTGGGCGGCACGGTGGTGTTGTTGCTGTTGCTGTTGCTGTTGCCTCACAGCAAGAAGGACCTGTGTTCGATCCCCGGGTGGGGCGACCTGGGAAGTTTGCATGTTCTCCCTGTGTTTGTGTGGGTTTCCTCCGGGTACTCTGGTTTCCCCCACAGTCCAAAGACATGCATGATAGGTCAATTGGTGACTCTAAAGTGGCCCTTAATGTGTGTGTGAGCCCTACGATGGATTAGCGCCCATTAGCTTTACATTAGCGTCTAGGGTTGTTTCCGCCATTGCGCTCAGAGCTGGAATAAGCGGTTGCCCTATTCAGGAACAAGCGGTTCGGAAAATGAATGAATGCTGTGAGGATTGCATTCAGCATCGACAAATGTGCTACTGAGGTCAGGATGTTGGATAATCACTCTACCTCACCTCCCCAACTCATCCCTAAACTTATTACATGGAGCACCTTTGATCCACAGAACAGTTCCATTGCTCCACAGCTCAATACTGGAGGACTTTATACTCCTCTAGCCCACACCTGGCATTAGTCATGGAGCCAATAGGTTCATGTTTGTTTATCTGCTCCAGAGAGTCTTATTCTATTGGTAGAACTCTACAGGGTTTAGACCAGAGTTGTGAGAAATGGGTACAGTTTCAGCAAAGCAGCTGAGTGCATTCAATAAAAGGGGTGTCCACAAATATTTGGACATATAATGTATATTATCACTCATGAACGAACCAAAGTAAATATTTTACGATACCTTTTCTGAATAAATAATCAGGTTAGCTTTTAGTTATTTTGGGGGCTAATAGTTCTTATACTATGGATTTACAGATAAGCAGACCTTCACTTCAAAATGTGTTCACACTTTAAACTATCCACTCACAGTGAATTAGCTCATATTTTTAATACAGTTTCTGAGCTTGTATGTGAGCACTTGCTCAGGTATAGTTGAAGCCCTTGCTGAGGTATATCTGAGCAAATGAAATCTTTGTTTGAAATGAAATTTTTTATTATCCTAGGTTCTTTGCTGCTGCTTTAGTGCAGTAACATCATTAGTTTCAAGCCAATAGATGATGAGGGCCTATTTCAGTCTTCTTCAGGCCACGTCAGTGGCCTACATAACCAGCATTATGAGGGACCAACACTGGACAATGCTGTCCAAATTGAATAAGAGCACAGCAACAGAGATTCCCTGACCCATTGTAATAAAAGGCCATGCACAATGTAGAGGCCTTATTGAAGCTATAAGTAGATTTGATATTTTTTAGGTTTCCCTGGTTGGCTGTACACAAAGCAGAGAAGCAGAATGTAGCTCAGTGCATCTTGCAGCTATTTAGTCTCCTCTCATAATGCAGTTTCTTTGGGCTTTACCGCAAATATGCTCTTCATTGCAGGGAAAATTGGCCTGCTACTCTCCAAAATCGCTCCACATCAGTGTGAAGTGCTCTTCTAACATTCACTTCAGCTGCCAACCCTTGAGGGTCTAATTACCTATGTTTTTCTTTTTCTTCGTCTTCCTCCTGCAAACTCAGAATGTAGGTAGTTGCTAACATAGATGTGAAAATGCCTTGCCAAAAAAAATGTTTGCAAGGCCAGACCAATGTTTCTCACTTCTTCTCTTTTTTTTAATAACACTCCGCTTCATATTCCAGGGAGAATCATCCCACTCCTCGCTGCCTCCAACTCAACACTTTTTTACTACAAAATATCGCCGCATATCACAGGCTCATAGCTCCTCACATGGATATCCACATGAATTGACTGCCAATTTAGGCCTTTCTATACCACAATAAGCAATAATAGATTGTATGCTCGTGACATCACAGTTGAGGTCATCTTGGCCACATCCACAAGGTAGTAAAAAGATCTGCTTAGTGGTAGTTGTAGCATTCAATGCTAATGCTGCAACATCAAAAATGAAACAAAAACAAAAATGTTGTTCGATCAACTCTACAAATAGATTTTAGAGCCATCCTAGTTCCTAGTTCCAGTGGCTAAAGAAAAGATAAGCAAATGGATTGCTGCCACTTGCAGCAACAACTGGAAGCCAAACACCAAAATGTGGATTTGCAGCAGCCATTTTGTGTGAAGTATGCTAAATTTTGGTGTAAAATCATACTTTATTAACTCACTGACAAAAATAACTCACCAAGAAGTTGTTGGAATGGAATGAAAGTGTAAGTATAATCATAATGATGAGACACGTATAACACTACGATTTTTCACCAAGAGGTACACTACCCAAAAGTTGAGAGCTGCTGAGAGCCTTTTTATAGTGCAGTGGGGGAGGCATGATACACCCTCTTATACCAAGACCCAGAGTCTAATTGAACCACACATTCAATAACTTATATAATAACATACATATGCCTGAGACAGAATTGCATTCTGTGTTTTGCAGCAAACCATGACCTAAAGTTTAAGGTAAGGGTTAGGTTCAATTTAAGTTATGGTTAGATTATGGTTTGGATTAGGGTCAGGGAAAGGGTTAGGTTATGCTGAAGATTAGAGTTAGAGTTATGTTTAGTTTAAATACAGGTTCATTTTAAGTTATGGTTAACGTTAAAGTTAAGGGTAGGGTTAGGATAAGGATTAGGTTAAGTTTAGTTTATGGTTAAGCTTACAGTTAGGGTAATGTTTAAGTTAAGTTTTGATTTTCCCTTTCACTTGTTTCATAACATTCAACAGATTGTAACATTTGTAACAGATGAAAATCATTTGATATTTGCATGTCTGGGTTGCGTAAGTAATTCATGTATATATAAGACATCAAACAAAATCTAACATTTTATGATTTCGGAAATGTTTTTATTACATCTGTTTATACCCTCTATACATGATTAATAAGCACTAGCAACAGCACTATCCACTGCGCCATCATGCCGCCCTTTTATATATATTTATATTTATATATTTATACATTTATATATATATTTATATATTTATGCATTTATATATATATATATATATATATATATATAGTATTCTTATTTGTCTTGATAAATGTTGAATAAACACAAACTCGTTTAGCTTTACATTCCTTGTTGTACAGTCTGAATGACAATAAATTTCACTTTACTTCACTTCACTTTACAGAACAGATGTGCAGACACTCTAGAATGTAATCAAACACACTTTAGCCAAAAACGGTTCATATTAAATGCCAAAAATGGCGTATTTGACTGGTAACAACAATGGTTTTACAGAGCCATTAAAAGATCATTAAAAGAATCATGTACAAGAGGATTTTCAATCACCAAACAACCATTTAAACAGTCAAATTTTAATGGAGTTGTAATGGTTATATACAGAGCAACAGTGCCTTTACTAAAGAAATGCTGTAATTCTTTTAGAACATTTTATATTTGTATATTTTAATTTCTAAAACCCATTCACAGTATAATACCGTTTTAATTACTGACAGGGTGATGGAATGCACATACATTAGTACCATTTTAATTGCCCACATCGTTAAGCATCTTTCCAGCCCTCTGTTTTCCTTCATTAGTTATCTTGTATCATATCTCTGCATATTGCTGAAGGTTTTGACCAAGACAGTATCTATAAATGAGCATTTTGTTTATTGATTTTACAATGAAGTTTTATGTTTACGATATATGTACTGTATGTACAATGGGAGGCAGCCACAATATCTGTAAAATCACATTAGCTCGTTGTACTCGAGACATAATTACTTTTTCCAAAGGCCAAGGGAGCCATGGATGAACCATTATTTTATGAAGGGTGACATTAACTGCCAGGGGACTGAGAAAAACTTGTCAAAGTTATTGAAAAGCATATAAAGGCTTAGTTCAAGTAAAGTACACTTTGTAGAGATTGTGTGACCAATATATCATAAAGTAGCCTAACCAAAATGGTGAACAGTAGATTTATTCTTCAAGCCAGGGACCAGAGCAGGTGCAGAATTTGCAGCCTTTGGCCAAAATATGTTTTCTCAAAAATGGAATAAAAAATCAATCAGTTCACTCTGAGGAAATTCAATATTTACAGTTTTGGTCTGTCCACAGCATGAATACAGTCATTGTGTACAGTGAAAAAAAAATTAGGAGACCCCTTGGACAATTCTGACTTTCTTATTGTATTAGTGTACTATCCTGCCAAACCCACATTATTATGTATGTAGTCTATACCTAATAGTATAAGATTGTACTATCCTGCCAAACCTGCACTATTAAGATTAGTTTATAGTCTATTTTGTATAGTATTATTGTTCTAATGTACCAAACCCACACTGTAAAGATGAATATTTAATCTATATGTTATAGTGTTAGTGTGTACTTACCTGCAAAACCCACACTATTAAGATTAGTATATAGTCATTACCTTATAGTATTACAGTACTAACCTGCCAAACCTGCACTATTAAGATTAGTATATAATCTATACCTTATGGTATTCGTGTGTAATATAGAATTGGAAAGCACCCATTGTGTATGTCCAACCCCCTCCCACTGCACACACACACACACACACACACACGTCATTCTTTCCTGCTGAATTTCAGTCCTGCAGTAATTACTGTGCGGACGGCTCTACCTGGATTGATTTCCTTACATGTGTCTTATTACTCGGGGCCTGACACACAATAAACGCCGTGTCAGGCGCGTTAACGATGCTGGGACTGATAACCCAGCACACACACACACACACACACACACACACACACACTGCATTTACATTCAAACAGGGCTTCTGACAGAACCCTAGCAACAGGCTGCCGACCTGCCCTCGCTTTCAGGGCCCTGATCTCGGCAAGGAGCTTAAAATTGGAAATTATCCCACATTAGACCCTCGACACGGGGACAGGATCGAAAAGGATCGATATCTCAGCAGGCACTATAAATCAGCTGATCTCTCTCTCTCTTCCTCTCTCTCCCTCTACCTCTATCTCTCTCTGAACATATTTAAATTTTCTTGTAACAAATTAATTCCAGTGTTTTCTGCTGATTGAATTAAGGTGTTGTCACAAGTGCTAGGCCGCTCCAGGGTGGAGGGGGGTACGGGCAGGGGTGTTTTGAAGGAGGGGGTCGTGGGGTGGTTGAGACAAATTGGCGGCGTGGACGCAGGGTAACAAGCGGCAGCGTTGAGTCCCTGATAATCTTCCCACTAATTCTCCATTACGGCAAAATGAAGCCATAAATCTTCCTGACAGCTGATCGATGTAAACATTGTTTCCCCCATGATTGCCAGCGCTCCCAGCGGAGGCACTGTCCGCGCAATCCGCCGAAATTACTCCCCCGCGAGAGAGAAAGAGAGAGAGAGAGAGAGAGAGAGAGAGAGAGAGACCTCTCCTAAGAAAAGAAAAAATGGCAGAAGCATCTCGCACCTGAGAAGAGAAGCTAAACAGGGTGCTTTAGCTTACCACAGAAATATAACACTACATTCTGTTGCTAAACATAATTACTCAAACCTCTGTTCTTTAGAGTCGGGGTTACAGGTAGATAATAATAACAATAATTTAACAGTTTTAAGGTGTAAAACCTAGCCATATGAGTTAGCATTCGGGGTCACGAGAAGCTAACTGATGACATTCTTTTTACTTTTCTGAGGTGAATTACTATGAAAATGTCTTTCTTTTACATTTTCTTTGGACTCAGGGTCACAGGTAGGTGTTTCAAATAGATAATAAGCTATTTAACAGTTTTAGGGTACAGTTATTTTAGTTTGACCATGTGTTAGCTATATAATATGTAGGGTAATGTGTATGCTAACTGGTGAATGTAAATTACTGCTAAAAATTATTTATTTTACACTTTCTTCAGAGTAGGGGCCACAGGTAATTTGATATTTAACAGTTTTAAATTACAAAATATTCAGTTTTACCCTGTATGAGTTGTATGACTTAGGGGCCATGGTCATAGGTGTGCCAACTGCATTAATTTTACATTTGAATTACTACTAAAAAAATTTTTTTTTTACATTTTCTTTGTCTGGGCCACAGGTAAGTGTTTGAAATAGATGATATGATGTTTAACAGTTTTACCCTGTATGAGCTATATGACAGGTAGCCTGTGGCTTTAGTTTTACATTTCTAAGGTAAATTGCTACTAAGATGGCTAATCTGGCATCATATGATATTTAACAATATTTTGGAAGTTATACATTATAGGAGTCAGTGTCAATGGGATGCTAACTGACACTAGTTTTAAAATTTTGAGGTAAATATTTTTGTTTTACATCCCTTTCATACATATCTGGCATAAAGTTAATGTAACCTTTGAGGAAAAGGTAACAAGTCAGTGCAACTTTAAATTAAAACAAAATATATATATATATTTTACACACCTGCAATAAAAGACATTTGTTTTATGTCCCTTTCTTGGAGTTACTGTCAAGTATGCAAGTATGAAGGTGAAAATGGATGATTCAAATGACTTCTCGGGTATAATAAAACTCATAATACTTTAATGGAGTGAAAGTCAAAGAACATCACAGAAATACAAAGGTCAATCATTTTAATGTCTGAGGTAAGCATATGACTTTTACTTCTGTTTTTGAGTTAGGTGAATGGAATACTTTCAGCTGGGTAAGTTTTAGTTTTTATTATTAGTTATTAGTTAAATATTAGTTTTCCATGTATTTTTGACACAACCCATTGTAATACTATTAGTTTTACATATCTGATATTTAATTTGGAGAGTCAGATCCAAATGAAAATGCATGATTCTATATAAAATCCATTAACCAATTACAAATATATGTCCAGCAATGTCAGCATAGAAATATTAGAAATGTACCTTATCTTATCAACTTCTGCATAAGGCATTATGATATGACCTTAACAACCAAAGTTTCTAAAGCAGATTTTAAATAATTTTGCCTTTTCTGCCTCTGCTTCTTGGTGTTTGTTTCATTTACAGGTAGAATAAGTTAAAACATCCCTATGTCAAGGCAAGAAAATAGAAGGAAAATGTGTTAATTGAGCAAGGAAAGTGAAAACTGAGGTGGTTCTAGCCACTGGTATAGACCCACAACACATGTTAAGACTGTTTTTAGCTAAAAGCAGCAGTGAGGTCCGAGGGCTGAGATGTAAGCTGTGGTAAAATGTATTAAATTACTCTATCCTTTATCGAGTGTCGTTAATGTCCTGTAAACGAGAAATGGAAGTGCCCTGTGGCTTGGCCTGTGGCCTTTATCCGTGTGCACTTAATTCAAAAACAGATACTTCAAGTTCTGCTTCTCTAAGCCTGGTGGCCCCAACCAGACCCCAGCTACATTTCAGTTTACACTGCACTCATCCATTACTGCCAACTCCTTCCCTCTTGTTTCCTGCTCTTAAACCTCCCATGTTAGCTTTCATTCAAAGAACATCTTAACCCATTGAACCTTAGCTTTAGTATTTAGTTATTAATCCTAATGCAGAAACTATTGGGAATCAATTCATAACTATTCGATTTACCATGTCTAGTAGATTCCCACAGGGTTCTACTTTGGGCCCTATGAAATTAGTCTTAATGACAGTAATGTTATCATGAGAGTGGCAAAGCATGGCCTTACATACTGTACAAGGTCTAAGTGGTTAATTGGGTTATAGAATATGATCCTAAATAAGAGCTTGATACTGTATTTGTGATCTGTTATTAATAATTTGAAGTAGCACTCTGTGTTCAGGTCAACTGAGAGTTATCTTTCATTTCGTCCCTCCTCTAGCCTACTGCAGTGTCAGGCAAATAGTCTGCGGTTGTGATGATTCAAAGAAGGTCTAGTTTCTAATTTTCTTTTGTTTCTCTCTCCTGGCGATATGACAAGAGCAAACGCTTTTGAAAGATTGAGTTGTCAAATAGTCAAAGCTCAGTGCACATTATCAGCCTGTTAACTGTCTGATGATATTCTACACCGTTATTAAATCATGCATGCAATTACAGGGCATGTGATACTCATAAAGAGAAAACCATTGCTGCATTTCACTTCAGTGCTGGAGAAACCTTCCCA
The DNA here is from genome assembly GCA_034509495.1 of Acestrorhynchus altus. Lineage (NCBI taxonomy): Eukaryota > Metazoa > Chordata > Actinopteri > Characiformes > Acestrorhynchidae > Acestrorhynchus > Acestrorhynchus altus. The sequence continues at coordinate 11,796,358 of CM067502.1, read as the reverse complement.
TTACAGGAGCATCTACAGGTCGAACTGCACACATATTTGCACAAATAGTTGCACCCAGAAGAAAGTGTTGGGTTGCAATGCTATTGGGTAGGAAGATAAAGGTTACAAGGAACAATAAGTCACTGCCAAGATAAACAATTTTTTGTCACATGACAGAAACTTTACGTGTTACGTTAATAAGGCTGTGCAAAGTGTCTTTTCTGAACACACATTCCTGTGCACTATTCCAACAGTGCAGGGCAAGACTTATCTGCATACCTTGAAGACACAGATACTATGCCATGGCCAGTTGCATCGCCAGACCTATGCCTGATTGAAAATGTGTGGGATCCTATTGGAAACGCTATCAACACTCCAGACCTACTACAAAATCTGCAGGAACTGAGTGGGAATAATCAAGCTGCATGGGATTAATTATTGCAGGACACCATTAGAACCCTCTGCAACTCCATGCCGAGATGTCTGGCATGTTATGTTACACCATACTGAGAGACACTACTTCTGTACTTGTAGTTAAATGAATATTGCCTGTGAGTCTACATTTTTAATGGGCAAATATTTTATGACATAGAGTGTACATGCAATTCAATGATTTCCAATAATATGTCATGTCCCTGCTACAAAATAAAATAACATTAATTGATTTATGACATTAGTTCACATGAGGTTTTTATCCCCCTTAATCCCTAGAATTGTTGCTTATGATAAAGTCTGTAATTGTGTTATTGTAGACCCTGTCCACTTTAGTCAGTCACATCAACACTGCCTTGCGAGAAAGATCTGAAGATTCACTATATGGGCAGCTTTGTTCCATTAGTCCTACTGTGGGAGTGTATTTATGAGGGCTATCCAACCAACGCCTGAGGGGCATTCGTAAAGGACAAGGCAAGCCCTCTCCGAACAGACATCCTCTATTGGCTTTAAAGGTTACTGCTCTTCCAATTGGTCCCAGTCTGGCAGTGTCACTTGCATTATGACTTCATCACCCCGGGAGAGGAGGACGAGACGAAAGAAAAACAGTTGGTGGCCATCCGTCAATGTCCATCTCAAATTACCGCTCGACCAATCACCGAGCGGGATCAATAGAGAGCTGGTGAGGGCGGAGGGGAGGAGACTTGGGGGGTGGCTAGCCCGGAGATGGAGGAATAACTGATCAATATGTGAGGATGGATTTTGTCATTTTGAAAAGCTGCTGTCAGGAGGTAAAGCACTCTTATATGGTGCTCGAGGTGATCATGGAGGTCTCTGGAGAGTCTGAAGAGGTTATTCCAACATTGTGTCTGACTGCCCAGTATGAAAGAAGTTGGCTTCTTCAGAGAGGTCATGAAAAATAACAGCACAACTTTAGTTATCTTCACTAATGAAATGCTCAACAAGTGGCCAAAACCTATTGATTTTGTATTAGCTAACTGCAAACCTGGTACAGCAAAAGTAGCCTCAAGTTTATCCCAAAAGATATAGTGCATAGATCCCGATTATTGAGGCTTCTCTCAGCCTAATGACTGTTTGATCACAGCCGGTGGGTTTATTGACAACCGAAGTGGCCTGATTAATGTTGGTTTAAGCAAGCCCAGATAATACTTACACAAGGCTTATTAGAGGCAGAAGCAGCAGTGACTGATACTTCAGCTCAGAGATGTCTTTTAAATCACGCTCTGTAGCTTTTAAAAAGCTGACCTATGCCATTAGAGTGGCCATTAGACTCCAATCCAACAGATCCAACTCATGAATAAGAGCTATTGATTTTGATATTCAACTGTAATCGACATGCAGCCTTGTGGACTTGTGGGTTATTGAGTCATGTCTGTGTCTGATTTGCAATGTAAGACACATGCTTAGGTAATGAACCGTAGACAGGCCTTTACACAATCGTTAGGTGTTCACTGATGCATCAGAGCATGGACTGTATCCAAGACTACTTACTAAACTATAAATATTGGGACACCTGTTCAATCACTGGCCCCGTTTAAACTTGGTTACTCACCATATCATAGGGTACTATGATTTCTGCAATTACTTTTTTTGCTGCAATGCTTTTTTGAGAATGTATGTTTCCTTAAAGACCTTGAAAACCATTAAAACACGTATGTAAAAATCTGAATGGGGAAAAAAAATCTGAAAAAAAAATCTAAAAAAAATAAACACATTTTGGGAAAAACTAATTTCAGCCCTATTACCTGTATTATATGTGGAAAACCTATAAGCCAAGCCACATCAAAATTCAAGTGTTATAGCAGTGTAAACACACCCATTCCTCCAGGACAGGGGTCCCCAACCCCCAGGCCGCGGACCGGTATTGGTCCATGGAACAATTGGTACCGGGCTGCACAATAAATAACTCTCCCCTCTAAGTACAACACAAACATCTCCTAGTATAACCCAAACTCCTCCTTATTATAAACCAAACTCCTACCAGTATAACCCAAACACCTTCTGGCACGACCCAAATTCTTCCCATTACAAACCAATATAGCCCAAATACCTCCAGATACAACCCAAACTCCTCCCACAATAACCCAACCCCCTCCTAGTTCAACCCAAACTCTTCCTAATTACAATACAAACTCCACGCACTACAAATCAAACTCCTCCCAGTAGAACCAAAACTGCTTCCAGTACTACCCAACACTCTTCCCACTACAAGGCAAACTTCTCCCTGAGCACAATTCATGCCCACATATTTCTGTGTTCTTTACATTGGCATGGAAGTTAAGTAATACAATCTCTAGAGGGCAGTTTAGACTAAAAAAAAAGTTCTTGACAACCACAAAAATGGTGATGGTGAGGAGGTCAATATAATCACTGCAAAAAAGTTTCAGTTCCTTCTTCGTCATGTCCTTATGGGAGTGGTCGTGTTATGCTTAAACTGTTGGACAGTTTCCTGTAGTACTGCTCCATTCCATCTTTATCTGTTTTCAGAGAATGTACCAATTATGGACAAAATGAGCACAAAGTATGAGCAGAATGCTCTATCCATATTGGTACCTAACATTCAGCATCAATTATCTATAACTTTGAAGAAATGCATGACTGCAGGTAAAATTCTAACATTTCAAGGCAGTGAAAATGTTTTACTCCTCACATATTAATTCTTGTCAAGAGGCTAAACCTTGATTGATTGATTGACCCATTATTTCCATGAAAATGTATTTTTGAGGCTGCATAAAAATAGAACAGATTTTGGGGGTAAAAAATCATAGAGACCTGTTATCAGCATTATATATGGATAAACTCACCCAAGACACATTTACAGAAGATCCAAGCTTCCAGTGTTGTTTCCTTTGTTTTTGCTTTGTTTTGGTTAGTTTACTCAATGTATTATTTGCTTTTATGCCCACATCTGTCTCTAAAATCACATAATAGCATGCAGTTACATTTTTTTCAGGATACAATCCAAGTACTAGTCACATGAAGTGACCAGAAATAAAGAGTAATTTTTCTTCAAAACTCAAGGATATCTCCAGACAGGATGCACATAACAAACGACTTGACCTACCCTATCTAACCATGGTGGTCTCATCATAGTGTGATGAACTATATGTAATCCAGCTTGGAAAATAATTCAAATTCACTTTACAGCTGAGTTAAATACCAGTTTAAATGCCAAAGGGACCTTCTGTGTATACTGCTCTGTCCACGCAGGGGGCAGGCTGACCCAGGCATTCGTAACAAAATCCTGGGGTGGATTTCAGCTCACATTTTGCCATTTTCCTCCTCTCTGCAGAGGCCTGGAGCTACAAATTTGTCAGTTTGTTGTACTTTACACTTTGGGGAAGTAAAGACATATATAAACTAGGGTTTCTTTGTTGATGGATAAGCAGAATGGTACACAGTAGGTTTAAGTCATGGTAGCACTATTATTTCTAATTTGGTCACTGCAATAGGACCCAAAAGGGGTGTGGTTGTTTGGACCCCAGGAAAGTGATTTAAGGCTGCTCTCAATTATTGGGTTTTTGAGGGAAATGAGGCGAAAGGGGCTGTTTGCTATTTGAATTACTATCAATTATTTTGAATAATTATTATAAATATCCTTGTTATCTAATCGTTACAAAATAACTTATCAAAATTGTTTACTATTTTACAAGAACACTATGGAAGATCAATTGCCAACAGGATTTCTAGAAATAAAGCTTTTTAGTCCTCATAAGCAAAAAAATGTGCAAGTATTTTTTTTATCAAAACATGGTCAAATTAATACAAATATTTAAAATCTGTTAACTTTTACACTTTGCAAATGAAGTCAAATTTGACTAGCCTAGGATGTCCTGAAAATAACAATATCCGGCATGTGTGAAAGTAACTTTCTCCTGTCCAGGGTAGCTTTTACTAGATTCTGTAGAGAACAAGAGCTTGGTGATATGAAGATGTTGGATGATCACCACCCCACCTCGTCCCAGACGTTCTGGATGGAGCTCCATCATTTCTGTATCACTTCACATCTGTATCAGCAATAGGTGCAGCATTAAAAGGGCCATCTCATTATACATAAAGTGTATCTGTACTACAACCCATATGGGTGTTTTATATGGGCACCTCAGTCCTGGAATGCGTAGGACTGGCCTGTTAATAGCTGGTAGGAGCCCATTATACAGTAGCAAGTGAGGACAAGCAAAAAGTCATCACCTCAGTTGTCATATTTAGAGCAGTGTTTCCAATCAACATAATGCCCTTTAAGATCTCATTTATAAAACATCATCAAGGGGTCAGAAGGCAACTGGAGATTGCATAAATATCCAATTAAACATATGAATAATTTGCCCAAGGTCAAGTATTGATTTTCTCCTCCTCTCTCGGAGAGTGTTGGTGGGGTATAGATGAATGCCCTGGGCCATGCAACAGTGATGCTACACTAATCATGCAATCATCCTGCATCTTTCTTGTTGCTGGTAGTTGGTGTGAATGCTGTTTCCAGCGAGGCCTTATGGGAGGTTGCATATATGATGTACGAGGGCCGTTGAGATGATAAAAATGGAGACTGGAGTGGAGAATGGATCCTCACGATGGTCTCTTAAAGTGCAAGGTTGGAGATGTCTCTGAGTTTGGCTTGGTTGAGCGTGCGGTGCGTCCAAGAGTGGTGACCTCTGTGAAGAGCAATATTGCCGATCAGAATATCTCAAATTGAAAACAAGACCTCCATGCCTGCTTTGACTGCTTTTACATACAACTTCATTGCACCCGTTATTTCTTTATCCGCTCTTCTCATTCATATATTCCTGTTTTTTCCTGTTTGCTCTTTTTTTCTGCAATATTTCAGCAGAGGAGAGGTGACATGTCCTGGGGCATGTTATTATTTTTGAAAAATTCAACGATTTAAAGTGTAACATTTCCAGACTCCAAGGTCACAGCTGTGTAGCGTTTTTTTTTTTCTTCTTTCCTTTCCTCCCTCCCTCTCTTTTCTCTCTCTTGCCCTCCCTGAGAATCGATCGCTTCTAAAGAGCTCAAACGGAGCGCAAGGACTCTGGGGGCCTCCGGCAATGCGGTCGGAGGGAAAACGCTGGTAGGGACGCAGGCGTAGCAAGAGAGAGTGAAAGAGCAGCGAGAGCTCTTCCACTTTTCCAATCGGAACGCCTGGCAGCCTGACCTCAGAGTTCAGGGCGAGCGGGCGGATTGGCGCAGGTACAGGAGCACCAGGCCCAGAATTTACCCGTCCGGGCTGGCACAGCATGCCTTGGCCTCTCCTTGTGCCTTCGCCAAGTGCCTGAACAAAAAATAAACCCTTTCTTCCTTGACATTTTGTCAGAGATGGATGTAAATTTGATTCACTCTCCATTTATTAAGGCCTGATTACAGGATCAGCTGTGCTCTAACCAGCGCTTTCAAATGTTGACCATGCAGCGCTTGTTTTAAACATGAGGGCACAGAACAGGTTATAGGCCCATGTCTCAGTAACCTCCTCGAATGCCATGTGGTGCTTGACCTCGCCAATACATAATGCAAGAGAAGATGGCAAACAAAGAGAGTTTAATGGGAAGTTAAGAGCGAGTGGCTGTTGAGCAAGGAGCTCTCAATAACTTGGAGCAGTTCCTCTTGCTCCAGTTGTATTTCTGTTTAAAGGATTGCTAACACACAAACATGCTAATGTGGACCTCTTAGTCTTAGCATGGGCTCATTCGCATAATACTAATCTTTCTAACCATAAAGGATTAAGCTTGTTTTAGCGATGATAGTCATTAATGATGTTTGCAGTGAGCAGTTATCCTTTATGCTTTGCTACAGTGCAAAACAAACAATACTTTAGCAACTGAAAAATGAATTCTAAATATCTGACGTTCATTGGAGCACTATTTCATTACAAAGAAATTAGTAAAATTGGAGATGATGGGGAGGTGGAGGCTGTGAAGCTGTTCCACATGATGTTCTGGAAGTGACGCATTATATAGGTTGAGTGGGAAGAGATATTGGGGTGTTGTCCATCTCCCAAAATTGTTATATTATAACTCCACTTATTGTCCACTGAAAATGTCTCCAAAATGGTGACTTTAAAGGAGTAGGCAAAGGCATTTTTAACTTTGAATGGAAGTTAATGGAAATAGTTTATTTTACTAATTATAGAGCATTTTTATTGGTCTATTCATCTAGAATTGTTTACACAGTGTACTTGCAGGTCTCAAGCCATGGGGAAAAGTAAAAATGCCCAAAAATGGAGATACATGGTTTTCATTGGACAGTTGTGATATATGAATGAGTTCTCTCTTTCTGGGACATGTCCTCATTTTGTATGTAAAAGTCTAAATTAAGTAAAGCGTTTGCTTCTACATTCATCATACAATCTGTGTTTACATGTTTAAATGTGTCTGTTAAAGCCCTGCCACTATTGGCCAACATGTACCTTCATTTACATCAACCATTGGTCAAATTGCTTTCCACCCCAGCTGATTGGCCCCAGGCTTTTATAATGAATGTATTTATGAATATGTTACATTTGCATGAGCATTGAATGTGATGGGGGAGAGTCCTAATGGGGTTGGGTAATTGGCACTTAAAACTGGGATCAGAAATTGGGGATAAAATAAAAAAACAGTCTTAAGTTGAAATGGAAGGTGCTGATTGATCAATATAGCTATTGATGCTGTTTATTAGTGTCAGTAAATAAGTAAACAGCTCCAAGACGTCTTTACTGGAAACCAAAATATGGCCATTTTTGGTCATTTTGGTCATTTAGGGTGTTTTAGCTTTGGTCAACAAATAAAGCTTAAAACAAACATAATATTTGGAAGTAGAATAAACCCTTTCAATCAAAAAAAATACATGAAACAATAAATGTAATGAGAAATGTAATGTATTTAGAGGAGATTTCACTGGCTACGATATCATTCTTGCCATGTAGAAAGTATTCTTGTGAGCAGGTGAAAACATGATACCTCTTAGTCTCCCAAACCCCTGTGGCAGTGTCCTGGCCCTCTCTCTCGCTCTCTCTCTGACTTCATCTTCAATGTTCTATGTATGTCGACGGCGACAGTCCTCAGCGCTCCAGCCCCACAGGGGGTCAACCGTGTAAGGAACATAAAAGGCCAATTTAATTTAACGCGTCCGCGGCTCCCAAGTATTTTAATTCAGACAGCTGTGACGGAGGAGTTAATATTTTACTTGTCAGAAGCCAGGCCGGGGCCACTGAATCATAGTAATTCTCATTAAGAGGCTCTCCCCTAGCAGCGCCCTAATTCAAAATAATGAAAGTAAAGACTGAGAGAGATTCTAATGCTGGTTGAGGCCTATCTTTTAATATTCCCCCCTTGATGGATTAGGGAAGCGGGAAATTCATCTTGGATCATGGGGCCTAATTCAATAAGGGATCATTCCAGGAGTATTGCATTTTATAATAATGTCATTTAAAGTGTCGTCTTCCATTCTGACTGTCCCATATGTATGCTTATATAATGGTGCCAGAGGGATAAACTTTTACAGGGGGAATCGCACTTCCACCTCCCTCTCCTAATGCTTGCTCTTTTGTTCTCCCATCTCTTTCTCCCTCCCTCTGCCTCTCCCGTCTTCTGCCTAACACTCCCTCTCCCTCACTGTCTTCCCTCCAACCAAAGTTGCCGAGATTTTAGGTCTTCAGGCCCAGAATCAATTTCTCAGTGGAAATTTAAATAACTAGATTCCTCATATTAAACCAATGGTACACATTAATATTTATCCAATGATTGCAAATTAAGTGGTGTGCAAGAACATGACTGTTGAATACATCTGAACATAGTGAAATAGGAAAGGATGGATTTCACCAACTATTGGCTTGCCAAATGTCTCTCCTAATACCTCCAGAATGACAACTTTACAGGAGAACAGTATGTTCTTTTCATTTTACTAAGCTGGTGGACCAGCATGACCAGCAAAACCAAGTTCATCAACCAGCATGACAAGCAAGACCAAACTTATCAACCAGTATAACCAGCATGACAAAGCTGGACCATGCTGGGTGACCAGCATGACCAATACAGTCAGCAAGACCACCAACATTGAGCTTGTCAGCCGGCATCGCCAAGCTTGGTGACAAGCCCCCCTCCCCCAGCATCTGTGGATTCCAGAAGTTCTCTGGAATGATGGAGCTCTGTCTATTAATTTTGCTTTGGAATGAGTTGAGGATGAGGTGTGGTGGTGATTGTCCAACATCCTGGCCTCATTAACACCCCTGTCGAATGCTGAATGTAATCATATCCTCACAGCAATGCTCACTGCAGAATCTAGTAGAAACTCTTCCCTGGACAGTAATGACAGCTGCTTCAACAAAAGCAGGATAAACTCTTCTTAATACCATTGATTTCAGAAAAAAATATTTATGAGCAGGTGTCCCATTACTTTTGCCTGTATAGTATATGTCTCATTTTATATTGTTGTAAGAGTATTCATTTGATGTGGAAATAAGTTATTTATTTTGTATTATGACAGTGATCTATTATGACTATATTTATGAGTGTTTGACTTACTAACACACAATGTTTTGCGGTGTAGAGCTCTCATTTGCTCTCCGTGACTCAACACCTCTACTTTCTTCTGAGGAACCCACACCTCTTTGACCTTTTGTTGAAACATCCCAATGAGTAAGGTCTTCTTTTCATAAGAGTGTTCACCATGAGTCTGTCTGTCAGACACATAGGATGGGGTGTCCTGAGTGTGACCTTTTAAAAGGGCCCTGTGTACTCATTAAGATAACAGCCAGCGCCTCTCAGACCTTCTCCAAAATGACAAAGTACCCGCTCTCTCCCTCTTGCTGCCCCTCGCATGTCGGCACTACCTTGCGCCCACACTCATCCCACGACAGTATGACTGCCTTGTTCCCCTCTATCTTCTCTTGCCTTATCACTCTTGTCTTCCTTCGCCTGTCCAGACACTTGCATTCCACTGTCAGTGACGTGTGGCACTCACAGGGCTGGATGGTGTTGGAGAAAGTCCTCACAGCTTCTGTTCAAAGATCAGATGGTCTTTGTTTTAGGGCAATGTGAGGAAATATTACAGAGTTGAACATTTTCACTATTGATTTAGCTTCCCAGGAGCAGGGTTGAAGACCACTGACCTACAAGCACAGCAGCACCAATGCCTCAATCTCCTGCATGTTTGCATTCTAAAATATACATTATATTAATGTTGTTATTAGGCTTTATCTGATAATTGTCAGAACATTCACAAACAATTATTGGTACAAAATTAAATTCTTAAAATTAAATCCGATTTATTGTTTTTGCAATTGGTATAACTACAACCTGGTTGACTTCTCTCAAGTGTTGGTCATCCCAAGACAATACCTCTGGGATGAGTTTGAGCGTCAATTTTTAATCTATTACTAATCATCCATAATCAGTACCTAACCTCACTAATGCTCTCATGACTCAATCTCATGGCTTCAGATCCTCACAGCAATGTTCCAAAATCCATTGTATGGCAGACGAGGAAGGGAAACTGAAATGAAACTGAATGAAAATTCTCTTTTTCAAATGTACATATCAGACACGTTCCCTCTCTCATCAAATATCCCTGTTGTCTGGAGTTACAGGTTTCTCAATACAACCTCCTGTTTAGCGTAAGTGTAGCAATTTTCCCACATTTCTGCATGCTCTTCATTACGTGTATATTTACACATTCTGTGACCTGGTTGCGACTCACTATGCTCTCCCATTCACTGGGGGTGCTCTTCTACCAAATACACATGACCCATCCTTTCATGCAACTGCACAAAAATGCTGAAAACCATGTGGCTGCATACTCTGTTAGCCTCATTTCACCCTGCTTTTTAATGGACCACAGGACCATCAGGTATTATATGGGTGACGGGTCATTCTGAGAACTGCAGTGACACAGACGTGGTGGTGGTGTGTTAGTGTGTGTTGTGCTGGTATGAGTGGATCAGATGCAGCAGTGCTGCTGGAGTGTTTAAACACTGTGTCCACTCACTGTGCATTCTAGTAGACACTCCTATCTAGTTGCTCCACCTTGTAGATGTAAAGTCAGAGACAAAGGTCATCTATTTCTGCTGTTGGCTGTATGTTTCTGGTTAGTGGACTGTTCTCAGTCCAGCTTTGACACTGAGGGGATTAAACACTCCAGGAGTAAGGAACAAGGAGGTGATCATAATGCCACGGTTGACTGGTGTACACACACATTTACACAGCTCCTCTTTTGGGATTCTCACTCATTTGGAATATAATATAATATAATATAATATAATATAATATAATATAATATAATATATAACTTGATTGCTTGAGGTTCAATCTGGGCTGTTTGTATATTCTGACACTTTGTTGGTTTCCCTTGTGTTGAACCTTCATTTATTCAATTTTTCCTAACTTAAAGGGAATTGCACTTGGCATGGATCAAGAATTGCTGTACTAACATCATCTTAAGCTCTGAAAAAGACTTGCATGTCTGGTAGGATTCCCAAAGCTGTTGTTAAACTACAGCCTCTCATATTAATAATCATCAGACAAAAATCATTGTAGTGGTATGTTGTTTTAGTACACTCTGGACCCATGATGATGTATAACACTGTTGAAGGACCTCCAGGACAGGCAGTGAAGGAGCACAGCCTGTAGTATTTTATGCTTGCTGGAAGGAAGGAAGGAAGGAAAGAAGGAGACCACTGGAGATGCAGACCAAGGCTGTGGGCTAACACATTCTACCAGATCTAGATTTCTTTCTGTTTCATCCATTTTAGAAAGCAATGAATATTTCACCCTGTCTCTAAACACACATACACACACACACACTCCTTGGTAAAGCCCAGTGCGCATGTTGGAGGCTAATGCACAGCTATTTAATTAGATGTTGCCAGATCGTTGAGCCAAGATGGTAATCCAATAGTCCAGTAAGGCCCTTGTTAAATCCTCTCTCTTCAAAACGCATGCCTGCCCCTGACACTGGCCCAAGCTGCATTTTCCCAACCATCACGTCTCCTTTGTCCATCTTCCTTAGGCCTTGTGACATCAATTTACATTGGATTGCATTAAATCCACGTACACACGCGCACACACACGCTCACCCAACCTCACACCGCCTATCAAATCTGACACCGGCCCATCACTATTATACATTCCAGGGTGCGTGGATCCTATAATCTCGTAACCTATGAGAGTGTGTCTGTCATTTAAGCATTAATCAAGCCGTCCTGGAGTAGCGGCCTCTGCTCTGTGATCTGGATTACCATAGTAATGCACCTGCCAATAATGCTAGGAGTAGGAGGACCCAAATCAATAAGTACATCTGAGCACAATCACTGCAACCTAAAGAAAGCTCTCTGTGCACTGTACAGTACATTCTGTACGATATAATCTCATCAATGCATGACACTTGTTCTTTTTGTGGATTTTCTTATAACCCAAGCTCTGGTTATGTTGCGCATTTGCATTTGCCTGTATGTACTTAAGCCAGGCTTTGATAATGTTTTGCTCCTATTATGACTGTTGGCTGCAGGCCGGCCACAAAAGGCACAAGCAAACAGTGTTTACAAACACTTATGCGATTAATCTTATATGAAACCCAGACGAGCCGTCACGCACCGACCTCTTTTCAAACACTGGGATTTGAACGATGGCTGGGGTACAGGAAAACAAGGAGCAAAGGAGCATAGATTCTTCTTTTTGGAGTTCCTGGAAAGATCGTGGAGGGTTCAGGCTGAAAATGAGAAGCGAAAAAGATATGTGAGGTTAGTAATTTGGGAAATGTTTGGAGGGGCCGCTTTGCTCGGATGCAACGGACTTCCACAGACTTCCACATTTGGCCCAACAGTGCAGTCTGTCAGTATCTTCTTTCAACCTCAAGCACTAACACAGAGATTGTTCTTCTTAAGAACCATGTAATTTGAGACACCTATTAGACTGGAGATATTTCATGACCAAGAACTCCGTAGAAAATCCGTAGTCATGGTCCATTTTTCCATAAATAGACAGTGTGAAGACGCTCCTAGTGCTTGACTAGACACTTTACTAAATATGTACTGCAGTTGTTTCATTACTGAATTTATTATAGCATGTGGTTTTACAGTCATGCAATGCAAATCTAATTGTCTTAGAGAGAACCTTGGGCCAAAACATGCTTAAGAAGAAATATATTATGCAGACAAAAGTGTTGGGACACTCCTCCTTCAATGTTTCTTCCGAAATCAATGGCATTACAAAGAATTTATCCTGCTTTTGTTGGAGTCTAGTGAAGATTTTCTACTTTATTCTGGAACATTGTTGTGACCATAGAGAAACATGCACAGCAATAGTGCTGGAGGTCACATTTTAGTCCTTACACAGCTTGCTTGGAATGGTAGGTACTAGGTACCAAATTTGCATAAAACTGTGTATAATGGAGTAGAGTAGTGTAGGTACCATGCAGTGGAGCCCTAAAGAAGTGTGGGCTACAGGGTCTAATTGGATAATACCATCACCTACATTCATAAAATGTGTTTTTCCTGTGTGCATGTGTGAGTATGTGTGAGTGTGTGAGGCCATGAATGTAAACTGCTGTTTTGTCTCCCTCTAAAGCCAAGTTGTTCGTTATCTCCCATATCGCATCGCCAGCTGCGATGGAATGACAATAACAAATAAACACACCAGTCCATAAAGGCTTTGCAGATCAGACTACTTAAACAGGAAGCTGAACAACAATCACTAACTCTTTGTTTTGCCTCATTTGGTTTTTATATGTGCCTTTTATGAATTTCTCCTGAAGCAATGAACGAAGCGATTGACGTGCTGTCATTTCTTTGCCTGGTATTTGTAAAAGAAAAAGGGGAGGGGGTCTTAAATGTATTAACGTTATCGTTTTCATCACATTCTACTGTGTCTGCTCCTTAACAGAGTGCTCATTGGAAATTTCATGTGGGGGAAAAATGGCTGTAACATTATTAACGCTGCAGCCCAAAGTGGTCCCAGCGGTTCATACTCAAAGGGCCCTCTGACTGCACCGGCAATAGGCTTGAGTGATAGGGCGGCCTAATTGGCTGAGGGAGCACTGTTTGAGCGAGTTTTTAGGCCGCTCTCTTTCTCGCCCCAACTGCATTTCACACCTTTGAAGTTGGCCTTTCATCTCTTCAGCCCCATGATGTCTGTTGTCTTTTGTCTGATGGTGTGTGCACATTTCTTTTTCAGAGCACTTAATATAAAACAAAGGCAAACCTTTAGAGAGCTCATGCTTTCTCCTCTCTCTCTCTCTCTCTCTTTCTCTCTCACTATATCTTTCTCTCTCTCACTCTGTCTCTCTGAGTCTCTTTCTCCTCCACCTTTCTGGGCAGGCCTAGGGTTTTGATTTAAAAGTCATTTGACACACTCAAACACACTCCCCTTCCTCCTCGGCCAGTCTCTGAAGGGCTTGGAAACACACTTAATATCACACCATCTTCACAGGAAACAGTAGTCCCGCCATGCCTCATATTTAACAAATAAATCAGCTCATGATTACATAAGTTGCCACTGCTTTTGTGCAAAATTGTTCTCCCCAAGCAGGATTGTAAGCCAAGCACCCACTTGATAGAAGTCCAAGCATTTTTCTTTACGGGAAATGAATCAGCGCTAACTCCCTGGCAAATTGCATGGTGGTAAATTTAGTAACGGGCCATGAAGGCCCAATATGGGCCGCAGACAGTTCATGAGATGATATGAGTGGCGTGGAAGTAGATTACAGCGCCATAGTCATTTATGTTATCGCTGCCCTGAGGGTAGACGCTCTGGAGTCTCCTGAGCCGACTGAGCTGTTTCTCAGATGCGCTGTGAAAAATGTGTTCAGCTTACTTTAAAGTATATCTAATTTATACAATTGTCCTCTTACCCCAAGTGTAGTCAAATAGACAAAAATTTTGCACACCAACTGAATTAAGTCTTTATTTCTAATGTTGTGTATGTGTACATTTTTGTGTTTATATTGTTATTCCATTCTTTACATAATTTACTTATCATCTCTATATGCATGTTTCATCATATTATATTTCATGTTTATTTGACTTATTTGATTTATATTTTATATATTCTGTTTTTGTATTTTATTGTTTTCTAAGCACAGAGTAATGAAAGCGTTTTGTGTTTAGTTGTACTATGTATGACTATGTATGTGACAAATAAACTGTAAAATATCTAAGATATGTGTCTGCCCAGTACTGACAATAGAAAAGGACTCTTTGGAGCAGATAAACAAACATGAATCTTTTGGCACCATGCCTAATGCCACGCATGGACTAGAGGGGTATAAAGCCCCCCACCATCGAGCTATGGAGTAGTGGAACTCTGATCTCTGGAATGATGTGGTTTAGTTATACAATGTGCTGTAATCAATCATTATAGATAAGAGACAGGTCATGTAGTGTCAGATGCCATATAAACGAGTCTGCGAGAGATCACTTATCATCTCAATATAATGTGGAGTTACTAGGTTCTTTCACACCTACCTTTTTTGGTACCTTGGGTTTAAACACTCCAGCATCACTGCTGTGTCTGATCCACTCATACCAGCACAACATACATTAACCACCATGTCAGTGTCACTGCAGTGCAGAGAATGACCCGAATAATACATGCTCTGTAGTGGTCCTATGGGGTCCTGACCAGTGAAGAACAGGGTGAAACGAAGCAAAGTATGTAAGCAGAAGAGTATACAGAGAAACAACTGGACTACAGTCTGTAACTGTAAAACTATAAAGTGCTCCTCTTTGGTAAATAGCTGATAAAATCGACAACGGGTGTAGGAACAATGAGGTGGTTATAATGTCTAAAGGGGCACCTGTGGCCTGGTGGTTAGGGAACCAATCTTTTGACTGGAAGGTTGCCAGTTTGAATCCCTGAAATGGCAGGACATGACTGAGCATGGCACTAAACTCACCAGCTGCTCCCCTGCTGCCGTGGATAGGACTGCCCACTGCTCCGGGTGTCTGTGCTCACTGACCATAGCATATGAATTGATTAGTCACTGTGTGTCACTGTGTCTGGATGGGTTAAAAACTCTGTATAGCGTTCTTTACTTAATAACTACATTGCGTAGCTACATAGTGGTAAATATACATCTATATCAAAGTATTATGCTTTTCAATACTGCATCAATTCTCAAAAACACAGAATTGATTTTTAATTAACATGTTACCCTTTAGATCAGTTCTTTTCGGTCGACCGGGTGATAGTCCCTTTTGACCTATGGTTCAGCTAATGGCCAGTCCATCCCTGAACACAGCCATAAATGGCCTCAAGTTTCCAGCCCTGCACACCATATTTAACCTGTTCATCTAAGTAAAGGCTGCTGGAATAAAACGTTAAAAAAAGCTTTATTTCTATATCTCTTTGTTGTGTACTTCAGGGTTCTAAACCTCCATTCTGATGGAAGAGACTGAAATTCAGCACAGGGTAAGTTCCAAAATTGAATCAGTTCATTTTACCTGTCTGTCATACAGAATCTTGAGGTTGAGTAGTGGCTTTCCAGTCAGCTTGCTGAATCATGTAACAATCTGGTTTAGACAGTTTTCTATTTTAAGTCACATTTCACAGTAACAATTTTGGTCTGCTGTATGAAGGAGAGTGTGGAAGTGAGGAAAATGATAGACTGAAGAAAGGGAGAGGGATTGAGGTGGTGTGGCTCCTGGTGGCTGTGTGAGGCCTGTCTGTTGATCAGTTGGTCATTTGGTTGAGAGAGAAAGTGGGTGCTTTCTTGCAAGTGCTAATCTGTGGAGCACTTCAGTGTCCCCGTCCTGTTGTCTCCTTGCGCTCTCTAGTACTCTTCATTTTCACTGATAGGCTTGAGTGCAAAGACAGGTGGAAAAAAAAGGAGTAGCTAGTGATGTCTCGTGTCTTAAGCTGTCTAGATAGTAAAGTACATTCAAACACGAAATCATTTAAAGTTAAAACGATTTATTGTGACCTACATCTTCCTGCCATGTTCTATGACAACAGTCTTTAATTGGTATGGGATCTGTTGATTATATGGCTTTGTTATCCATATCGTAAAACTTTAGGAAAGTTCTTTAGCTTAATAAATTGCAGTAACAAAATTAATTAGAGTACAGTCTTGTATATTGTTGTTCATTTATTCCAAGCAACAACGTAACACCAGTAACACAATAATTATTTTTGATAATTCAATATTTTACTAACTTTTTAACAAATTCATGTTTTAATTGATGGTATAAATAATGTTTAGGAAAAACAAAAAAAAACAAATGACATGTACCTGATGGGTGATGTTGATATGCTCAATGGGCTGAATATAGCTAACAAAGTATGCAGAGAAACAGATGGAAAACAGTTTGCATAAAATTATGAAGTGCTCCTGTATGGTAAGGGGAGCTGATAAAATGGATGGTGAGTGTAGAAAAATGGAGGTGGTCATAATATTATGGCTTGTAGTTGTATCTCGATTTAAAAAACAAGATCCAAAAGTGGAAATGTATGTCATTGCTTCACAGACAGCCAGCTGATACCTTTATTTTGTTAGTTCAAAGCTATAGACTTCCATTCAAATCCTCTGGTCATCTCTGGAGCTTTTGCCTCACTGCTGGCTCTGATGTACAGTGTCAGTATGGTTCTGATCCTGCTCTGTGGTTTGGTTAATGTGTCCTCTGTTATTTGTGTCTGGTGTTGAAGTCGACGAGTCCCATTCACAGGTCCGTCTCCTCTAAAGAACCAGCGCTGATCAATAATTCAATACCACTGGCGTCTGAGTCCAACTCTGGGGCCAATACACAAGCACTCTTTATCCCATGCATGGCTGAGAGCAGTATTAATTAATAGCACGAGACCTTGTTTTGCATTAAAAGCAGGACTGTCCTGATAAGCTTGTTCAAAATAGGAGCTCGCATCAGGTTATCAAAGAGCCAGTGAAATGGCAATGGAGACTGTAGAATAGATCTGCAATCCGGTGACTTCTCGGTGATTGGATGTAAGCCTGCAGTCTGAGCTAGGACGTGAGAGTAGGAAGAGTTACTGCCCAATACATACATTATATGGACAAAAAATTTGGGACACTTGCTCAATCATTGTTTCTTCTGAAATCAAGGGTATTATAAAGAGTTTATCCTGCTTTTGTTAGCGTAACTATCCCTACTGCCCAGAAAAGACTATCTACTAGACTATGGAGTGAACATTGCTGTGAAGATTTCATTGCATTCAACAACAAGAGCATTAGTAAAGTCAGCATGTTGGACAATCGCTTTATCCCCAATTCTCCCATTCATCTTATCTCAAAAGTATTGGATGGAGCTCCACCATTCCAGAGAATGCAGTTTCACTGCCCACAGTTCAATTTTGGGGGGCTTAATACCCCTCTAATTCATGCCTGGCATTAGGTTTGGTGCCAATACATTCATGTTTATCTGCTCCAGAGAGTCCTGTTCTATTAGAAGTATATCTCCACAGGTACTAGACAGGCTGTGTGTGCATTTGCACATCTCTGTCAGAAGTGGGTGAAAAGATTCAAAGGTTCTTCCATTGCATTGCGCAAAGAACCCCCTCAGGCACATTTCAGTCATAGAAGTTCTTCTTAGAGGAATGTAATGGAGATTCAAAGACTTAACAACCAGTTTATTGGTTAGTAAGGTCGGTGCTCATGGCATGCACCATATGCTGTCTGCACCAGAAGCAAATGCACTCTCATCTGGTACTAGAGAGGCAATTGAACTTGTGGTCCAGTCTTGAATATTTAATCTTCAACATTAGACCACAAGTCCAGTTGCGTTGGCTTACACCACGTAGATACCCTCTGAAGTGCTGCTTCAAACAAATATCAAGGATATTAAGTTTGTTCCCCATTTACTGCTGGAAAAGTCCATAATCTGAAAAGACTTTGCACTAAATGTTTGAACATTGTGGTGCAGATTTGACTGCATTTATCCACAAGAGCTTTACTGAGGTCAAGTGCTAATGTTGGAAGATTAATTCTGGGTCACCAACAGCACTCTCATTCCAGATGTACTGGACAGAGTTGTATCACGCTAAATAACAATTTCACAGCCTGCCACTCCAATTCTGAGGTTTTATAACAATCTAGGTGATTTTTGTCATTAGACATGTTGATAGCAATGCCTTCCTAATGAGCTCCATGCATAGAGTTGAACACCTGCATCAACAATGATACTTATAGCTGAATACACCAATTTCAAAGAGTGTCCAGATACATTTGGACATATAAAATTCTTGCATGATTGGAAACCATAACATTTGAAATAAAAACACACTTTCAACTTAATGGATTGAGAGTCATTCCATTTAATGCAGCCTCGTCTTTTTTTTTCTTTTTTCTAATCGACTGGTAATTACATACCTAGTCTATAATAAGTGGAAAGAACATTGCTCCAGTGTTTCCTGTCTTAGCATTCACAATAAATACCATTTGATTCTTCAAATGGTTAACCAGTGCTCTCATGTTACACTGTGAAAGGCCACAGTTCAAGGTTGTTGGTGAAATAAAACTCAATTTTATCAAGTCAAAGCATCAGGTCATTTTCCAGCATTTCGACTAACAAAAGCCTTAGTCATAGATCATCATGACCAATATTGAACTTCTGCTGTATTCTGTGGATTGTTGGTGCTCCTTTGAGATGAGTTGGAGTGGCAATACTATTTGTCCAACATCAGTACCTGACCTCACTAATGTTCTTTTGTCTGAATACAATCAAATGCTCACTGCAATCTAAAGTAAAACAGTCAGAGAGGACAAACTCCTTATTAATACTGCATATACTTTGGATAAGCAGGTGTCAACAAACCTTTGGCTACTAAAAGATAAGAACCAAGGGTACTTTGAGTGATGCAATAGCAGACGTTTATAGCAAATTTGGATCCAAAAGAATTCAAAGATTCAAAGAATCTCACACTAGTATCATAAGATTTTGTTTTGTTCATAAGAAACAAAAAGTCCACACCAGATGTGTGATATTATTAAAGTGCAGAGTTGTTCGCAGCTTTGCTCTTATAATAATAGATCCCATTGTCCTTGTAAACTGAACAAATACCAAATATGAAAACACTGCTGAATGTCAGAATCTCAGAAGGTTTTAAGTAAAAATTCATCATAAGAAAGGTTGGTGAACAGGGCTCTTTTTATGGAACAAAACATGGTTCTTCTATGGCATCACTTGAATAACCCATTGTAGCACCTTCATTTTTAGGATTGTTGATGGCCAACACACTCAAACCTAGCTTTACAGAGGCAGCTGTTCCAGTCCCAGCACAGAGTGTACTGGACAAACTCCAACATTTCACCAACAAGGGAGTAAAACAGCCACTCTGGGATTAATTTTTAATTCAGCTACAGGCATTCAAAAGCCCACCAGCAAACGTCCTATTAGCTGCTGTGCAATCTTCTAAAGAAGAAACGATCAGCAAAACAGAAGCAATCACAAGTCATGAAGTCTTAAAGTGTATTTTCCATCAATTATTCAATCAGTTATTCCAATGTTGAGATTAGAGTGCTCTCTAAAACAACTGAACAAGAAGAGGAGGATTCAATCAGATGACTGCATTGTTTAAGCAATAAATAAAAGCTGGAAAATGGCAAAAACTACAAATCACTTCTTTAGAAAATGTGCAGGACAATCAAATCATATCCAAATGTTTCTTGGATTTATTACGAATGTTGGGGTTCGCTGATGTTTCACAGTAACGGTGAAATGAAGCTTGTATTTTTCGTTTTTAATAAAAAAAATGCTCAAACCTCTTAAACGATCATCCAGCCTGCATTCGAGGTAATGTTTTATACTTGAACTTTTATAAAATAAAATAAAAACACCAACACTACAGAGTGATTTTACACACGTTGAGGAAAGCAAACCAAGAGAGCAAAACGGAAAAAAAACGAAAAGCTTCAGAAAAGCACAAAATAACCCAAAATAATTCTTGTTTCGTATGAACATTTTGTACATGTTGTGCCCGTACCAGTTTCCAGCACTTTTATTTTATTTTTTTACATGTTTAAATCTACACATTTATACATGGATGGACCTCAAATGCAAAACAAAAATCCCAAAGTGGACACAACTTTATTGACCTGATGTCGGATGAACTTCACCATAGTCAGAAGAAGAGACGTTGAGAGGGTTTTCGTTTTTCAAAGGTTTTCTCTTTTACAGGTTGTCCAGTCACAAAGAAAAAGAGCTCGAGCCACCGACACCTCCCATCTACATCATCCCGAGAGGGGCAGTCTGATGTCGGACAGTTGTGGGGTTTATGTTTGTTTGTTTGTTTTTCTTTCTTTCTTTCTTTTCTTTTCATTTTCTCTTTTCAGTTCTTTTTTGAGGAGGTGCCTTTTGTGCACAAAGTGTCCTTAGTTTTCCTCAGTGTCGAATAAAACGAGGCCAGCCTCTTTGATTTTTCAGAATCACGATAGTAATAATAATAATAATAATAATAATAATAATAATAACAATATTCATAATAATAATAATAATAATAATAATAATAATAATAATAATAATAATAACGACGTATTAAAACTGAACAGCTCGTCCAACGTCCGACGTTATGTATTCTGAATGACGAACAAGAACAAAGACACTGCTGAGTGTCCCTTGCGGTCACGGCTTGTCCACGTTTGTCCGGTCATTTGATTGAATCTGATAAATAGCCTCTCCTTTACTGGTGCGCGTCCCTTTCTCCAGGAAAGCAGAAGCGCAGTCCTCGTTCTGGTAGTGGTTGGGAGAGGTGCTGTTGGTCTGTGGGGTACTTCTGCGCATTTTTTGCGCCACCCCCGCAACTCCTGTCCCTGTCCCAGCGCACGCGCGTCACAGGCCGAGCGCCGCCGCGTGCTTCTTGGCCTTCAGGCGCAGGTCCGCGATGCTCGAGTTCTTGTTGCTGTTCTTGGCCGCCGCCGCCGCCGCCGCCACGGACGCTGCCGAAGCCGACTCTGCGGCCAGGGTGGCCAGCGGGAGGCCGAAGGGTGGCGCGGGGAACATCATGTAGGGCGCGTGCGCCGCCAGGTGCGAGTGCAGGTGGTGGTGCGCTGCGTGCGCCACTGCGCTGTCCAGCTGCAGCTGCGCCTGCACCTGAAAGGAGAAGGGCGGCAGGTTGCTATGACTATCCTACGGGACGGTACGGTGGGGTGGAAAGGGGGTGGAGGGGTGGGGAAGGGGGGGAAACACACATTAACTTAAGAGAGAGGGCAACTGCAATGACAGCAATTGGTAGAACAGGGCAAACTGAAACTGGGTTGTAGAAAATGTACATGTTGTATACACTCAGTTTATGCATTCCAGTGGAAAATAACAACACACCACTTGTTCTTTACCAGCATACCATCACAGTTGTGCAAAAACCTTGTATCTGCAAAACAGCAGCTTTAAAGGGAAGGGGGGAAAATACTTCTAAGTATAAAGATGTATAATGTATAAAGATTTCCACTATTTCTGACTGGTGTCAAGGTTTTTGTATGACTGTGAAGAACTTATTCAGCTGTCATGGGACAGATTAATAAATGTCATATAATGATGTGTGCTACATGGCATGGGGATGTGTGTTAAATGGCAGTACAAGACAAATCATAGGCATCAAATTAAAAAAATAATTTGTAAATAATTAGCACCCTGTTACATCTCAACAATGACAAATGCCATTCTTTCTTTTGGTTTTCTATTCTGATTGACTTATTATTACTTATTTAGTGCATGATTTTATGTATTTAGAAGCAAGTAAACATCACCTATATTTGAACATCTACAGGACCTGAATCCTGAAAGCCTGAAGGCCACAATGTCTAAATCTTAATAATCCTTACTCCATTATGCCAACACTACATGCTGCTTAAAGGTACAGTGCATCAAGTCCTGAGCTGATTAGTTACTAGTTGCATTTATTTGGTTCTTTTTCCAGTAGCTGCTTTTAACTGGTTATTCAGTGATGTATCAATGACAGTATTGTACATTGACATTTGATTTAATTTATATCAGGCCTGTTGATCAGAATGTGCTCAAAATGAGAGAAATACTGTCCAACACAATTCAGAATGCATGTTGTTGTAAGAGGTTCCACTGCAGTTCTATGCGAAACTTCTTGAGTTTTTTTGGACCCATACTTTTTCACTCCTACTCAGTCTGACTTTGGCAAAACTGAACTCCTACTCGTGCTGGGGGTTCCTTTCTACTCAAGGCTTCATTTGATTAAGGTAAAACACATTTACTTGAGCTTGCTTTTGGGCTACTCTGCCCACCTCAGATTAAGAGACACTGTAGCTTTAGCAAGCCTGACTGAGCAAGCCACTGATGTCTGGAGCTCTAGAAGGGGGAGCAACTGATTTCACTTGGGTGTGGATATAATGTAAGATGACCCTATAAACAGAGTTTGCAGAATGCTTCCACATCAGAAACCTAGGATCCATTCCATAGCAGTTGGATCAGGTCTGTGCCAAGCCTGCAATGTGGGCACTGGCTTTTGTCAAAGACCATGAACACGCCTCAGAGCCACTTGCCTGTTGGAACGGCATTCGCAGAGCTCCCACGTTGACATACGGTGCGACACGACATGCTTCGAATTGACTCGCAGCTCCTATAAGCACCCCTGTAACAGAATGAGAGAGAGAGAGAGAGATTGTCTGAGCTGTCTTTCTTCAGATAGAATTCGGAGCTCTTGTGGATATGCTTCAAAAGCCCCAGCATGGATTACACCACCAAACACCCACCTGCAGGTTTTACTCCTCTGCACACTGCTCAACATAAATTCAACAGGGCTGGTTTTTAGGGTCAATTCAGGTTTTATGAGAGGATATGTAAGATCAAATGGGACACAATTTGTTAGATATTATGGGACACTCTATTGGGTCTTATGTATTAGGTAATATAGGACTTAGTGTTAGCTATAATAAATGTGCGTTGAGTCATTTGTGTAGGACAGTATGTAAGGTCATATGTATTAAGCATTATAGGATAGTGTGTTAGGCTGTTTGTGTTAGGTCAGACTGGTCAGCAGGATTAGTATTTTAAAAGAGTGGGTTGGTATTATGGGACATTGTGTTAGGTTCTATGCATTACATCACACACAGGATGGTGTGTTAGGTATTGAGGACTAATTATTATGCAACAATGTGTTAGTTCAAATATGTTAAGTATTTCTAATACATGGAACATGCATTAGATATTTGGGGAAAATAAATTATTATGCAGAAATATGTTATAAATTATGGGACAGGTCAGATGGGACAGCAAGGAGAGTCATATGTGTTAAGCATTACAGAGTCGTGTGTTAGGTCATATGTGTTAAATCATTTGGGACATTGTGTTATGTATTAGGTGATAGCATGTAAAGTTGTATATGTTACATCAAATGGGACAGTTATCTTATATGGGACAGTGTGTTGGGTATTATACTACAGTTTTAAGAGATTATAGTGAAGTGTGTTAAGTATGATTGGCTGTGTGTTAAGTATGCTGGTACACTAGGCTAGATATTATGATACAGTGTGTTCAGTCATATGGGACTGAGTGTTGTGGTCATATGGGTCAGCCTGTTAGATGGGACTGTGTTCATTTTATATTATGGGATATATTATGGTATTATGAAACAGTGTTTATTTGATTAATTTTTGATTATTCATCTTCCCGTTAAATAACGCGTTTATAATGAATTAAGCCATTTTATATCTTATCTGTTGATCTAAACAGGCCTATGGTTGAATTATTTCAGAATCAAATCAAGGTTTTGTTGATTGTTTTTGCTTTTCTTTAGGTTTGATATGATGTGATAAAAGCAGAACTCACCTTTATGAAGCTGGTTTTCCTGTTTTCTGCACTTCGCTCTTCTGTTCTGGAACCAAACCTGTGATAAGAAAAAAAACAATAAGCGAATAAATCAACAAATTAAACGTCGTTAGTGTGAAAATGTTTGACAGACGGCTCGCGAGCGCGCACGCAAGCGCGCCTCCTCTGGAAACTACAACGAGGACAAAACTGCGCGCGTCCCCGCGGAGCCGTGCAATATTAATGAGGCTGAAGCCCACAGGACGAGCACGACAACATATGAGCATTAAAAAAGCTCTACATTTAACCATTTAAAGACTCAGACCTTAAATAAATAAATAAATAAATAAATAAACAAATACATTAATAAATACATTTAAAACCGGTGTTTATGTGATCTCCTTAAAATATGTTATACATCAAGAACAGGTTTAATAAAAGTAACGAAAAAAAATATGGATCGCAAAATTCTTTAACCTCTTATATTCTGTGTTGCCATTAAAATTAACTTAAAACTGTACAGTACGGGATTATTATTATTATTATTATTATTATTATTATTATTATTATTATTATTATTGTTATTATTGGATGTTCTAGTGATTTTATAATTATTCTTAGATGATTAATAATTGAATTTCCACACTGATGTTGCAGAGCCTTCCAAAACTATGTTGAAAATATGATACACCTGGTCATAAAGGTTTTCAGATGGTATCTAAATATAAAGAAACGGTATGGTGAAATTAAAATGCAAAGTTAAACAATGGAGAGGGGGAAAAAAGAAACAAAACAAAACATAATTTAAACGTATAAAATGTATCAATAATGGAGGCAGGGCTGATGGAGACGTGCATGTTAAACTGGCTCATAATAAACTGGCCCTGTCTCTCCACCCCGGTTTCATCTTTCCATCAGCGCTCCCAGAAGCTCCAAATCGACTGTCTGATACCGAACACCAGCGCTGAGATTGGAGCCCGGCTTCTCTGAGCGAGGCTGAAAGCCTATCTGACAAAGCATTAGCAGACGCGCCAAATTAATTACCTTTATCTGCACGAAAATTTATGTCAGTGATTCGCCTAATGGCGCGCGCCTCTGTTTAATTACTGTCACAACAAGTTTGGGCACAAAGCCCCTGTTTGAAGACACTCCTTTCTAAACTCCAAATGTTATTATGATTTTTTATAAGTATCTGGGATTTTGAGATTAGGCGTCTCATTACTATGTTAATCTACTCTGAATCCCCCCACAGAGAGGTGGGCAGATGAAGCACAGCCTCGACTCAAGTCTCAACCTCAGATATTTCAATTCCAGAATCAATCATTTAACCATTTAAAGCCAAGTGTACGTGATACGAGTTTTTGCAACATCTGCAACGTCTGTCATCATTCAATTATTCATGATCTTAAACTATTCTTAAATGATGCCCAATAACTTAAAGAATGCAAGGGCTACTCATAAGGGGTTAAACACCTTTGTGTTATATGTGCTTATTATTATATTATTGTATATTAAATTTTATACAACATGAAATTTCTGTGTGCAAATCCATGCATGTGTTTTTAATAATTGATCAGAAGGTCAAAGAAAATCTCTGGTTTAAAAAAAATAGCAATTATTTGATGGTTTAGGTTCTAAAGGGTTAAACAGGAGGGTTTGGCCGCTAATAAAATACATTGGGGTTTTTTGTTTGTTTGTTTTTTTCTTTTTTCTTTTTTTTTTTAATAGACATAGAAATTAGAGAAAAAGACATAAATAACATCTCATACGGATTAATAACACGTCCAGTGACTGAAGACAGATGAATGAAGTGTAAAGTCCTGTTCCAGTTTCCAGTATGTATTAGTCGCACTCCGAACACCACCATCATCTCGACTCTGTTCTCAGAGTTTAAAAACGCAAAGCTGGAGCAGCATCAGATCATGTGGGGTAAAATGATCCATAATTTATGGTAATCCGTGCTTGTGAACAAAGCGACCAGAGGAGACCCCGAGTTCACTTTTTTCTGGGATTATTTTCAGAAAGGAATGGGTACATTCACATATTCAAAACAACCGGCAGAAGCTCTGTCAGGCTGAAAGAGTGAAGAGACTGAAAGACGATATTGTTCTGGATTTTTTATCAGTTCTATCAGTACTAACGTCTACTGCTGTAATACTGCTTGTCATTATTAGTGGGCTTCAGTTTGCTCGTCTCTCCTTACAAACAGATTCAGGACCTTAACGAAGACAGCTTATTAGGTTTCTGCACAGATGGTCTCTACTTAAAACAGCCTTTAAGAGCCCACGGGCACGAATTCTATGCTTCCAGTTCCCAAATGATAACAATCACAATGAAAACGCACTAAACCAAAAAAATAAGAACATAAACACAGTCTCTAATAGGTTTCAGTTTCCAGGATGTATTGATTTGTAATTACAACCAACTGAATGTCAATTCAAAATGAATAAAAGCACCCAACACTAATAATAGTGAGGTTGAGACTAATAAAACAGTAGCCATAGTCAATGATATTAAAGCATAATGCAGTAAAATATGTAGAAAAATTAATTATGGACAATTGTCACAAATTAAAGCAAGAGGTTAAATTAAAAATGCAGCCATTAGAATTAGAAAGATAGACAATAAACACAGACCAAAGTGAAGACCTTAAACAGCACCAATAAAAATGTCAAACAAAACTTAGCAAATAAAATGCCACCAAATTGTCAATCAAACAAAATCTAAGACAAGAAAAATAGTGACAAATTAACCAATCAAACAGAGCCCATCAAAACCTGTAGCTCATTAGTCTTTCTGACCATTTCCATTCAATCCACTGATTTTCTTCACTAGGATATGAAAAGCCTAGTAAACGCAGCTTCATCCTTCCATCTCCTCTCTTCCTAAACTCTCTGTAGGTTCTCCTCTCAGCGAACAGCAGAAACACTGTTCTATTCTAATCCCATATGGGTTCTAATCACTCCTGCTCTGCTGGGCCTGTGGTTCCACTGGCTTGGGGCCTGCAGGCCTCTAATTCGTGTTCAAACAAGGTAGCAATTAGAACTGAATTGACCAAAGCCTGCTTTACCTGAACAAGCCTGTTTGTCCATAAATTCCTAAATACCACAATGTTGACTAAATAGTAAACCACAATGCTGGCTATGAAATCTGACATTTTGTCCTTGTGATAAATATTTTGTCAACCTAAAAAACGTAAGTTGCTTCATGTGGTTTTAACTAGTTTGATTCAAGTCAAACAAATTCTTCCATTAAAATGAAGCAAAACTAAACATCTCAGAAGAACACCGGCAATGTTTTAAATCAATCCAAATCTCAGCAACAGATCTCTGACCCTTTTTTCCAGTGGAGAATTCATGTGTGAAACCAGTCATGAGGCATGTTACACAATTACAGTACACAGGAACCGAGTCAGCTATAAAACTAGGCCCAAGCCTATAACATCCACTATCTCAGTGCAGGATTCAAGCTTGTATTGTAAAGGAAGGAAACATGCAGCAAATAAGCAACATTTTTGGAGATATGCTGCATTACAACCCCCTAATTACATCTGCTTCAAATACAGAATCCAACTACAAACTGTAAGGCAAAAACCAATCAGTAAACCAGTGCTGTTTGTGTTGTGTTTTGATGCACTTTGGTTTATAAACTGACAAATGCAGTGTTGTAGCCATGCTCTGCTACCCAGTGCAGAATGTCCATATATATTCTGTAGGAAATACCGCATCTCTTTGCTGCTTTATGCCTCTCTAACCTCATTTACATAGTATATACACTGACATACAGTGTTATAGACATGCTGTGCCATGTTATAACTGCTTAAACACATCTTAGTATCTAAACTACTTAAACACAATCAGTACCCAGTGCAGAATATTTCTGTATTTTCTAAATGATATAAAGTATCTCCCTTAAACACATTTGCATGCTCTATAACCTGCCCAATGAGGTTATAGACCTGCCATAACTGCTAAGACACGTTCTACACCCCGGTGCAGAGTGTGTATATTCATTCTGAACGAAATAAAGCCATGAACACATTTAAACTCACGTCTACATCAAGGAGCCACGTCACAGAAATGCAGGGCTACAGCACGGTCACCACATTAGGACCTCGACGTCCATGCACGAAGGCGTTACAGGGAAGCTTCGCAACCTACCTGCACGCGCGCCTCCGACAGCCCGAGCCTCTGGCTGAGCTCCTCGCGCATAAAGGCGTCCGGGTAGTGCGTCTCGTCGAACAGGCGCTCGAGCTCGTTGAGCTGCTCGAGCGTGAAGTTGGTGCGGCTGCGCCGCTGTTTGATCTTGGTTTGAGTCTCGTCCTCAGCCGCCTTGGCATCCTCCCTGCGCTCCTTCAGGTCCGTGGTACCTTCGGAGAGAGCATGCAGACGGGGTTCTTTTTGGGGCTCTTAAATTATTCACACTCCTCCAATCGTGGCTGTCAAGCAAACACATCGTATCTCATTTTTCATTTTTTGTTTTGGACATATTGCGAATCTGGACGTTGTTCTACACGTTGTGTCCAGTTTTAAAGACGAACCGACCAATTGCATTGTTCCAAAATGACCCGGAGCCAATTTTTCTTACATTGACTTCCATTGAAATCGAAGGAGCTGTTTCATTCTCCTGCAAAGCTGGTATTTCGGAGATGCGTGGCAGAGATGATGCACATGATAAAGACCACCAGCAAACATCACAAACATCTAGTGTAGAATGCAAGCAAATAATGGAGCTCAGAACCTGAAAGCGGTGAAATGCATTCTCCGAAAATGATCACACAGACAGACTGTGCTGAGAGGTCCAGAATGCATCAAATTAAAGTGATATAATAATAAAGTAAGTAATGAAAACAGTACAGGTGTTTGCACCAATACGTTTTTATAGTCGACCCTCGGCTCATAGTGTAGCCTATTATTATTATTATTATTATTATTATTATTATTATTATTATTATTATTATTATTATTATTATTATTATTATGATTGCTTCATTATTATACTCGCCACATATACTAGTATTATCAGCATTATTGTTGTTGTTGTTATTGATGAAGTCATTGTTCTGTTTTTACATCTTCACTGTTGCACCACTGCACATTACCCCACTAATGTGCAGTGGTGCACTTTAATCTCAAATCTGCTCGCAAATGTACGTTATTTTTACACGTTATTAGTCACTCTCTCAACTAAGACGAATAATCTTCGGGGCATCTGTTTAATTCAGCATCTCTCTACCTGTGAAAAGTGTCACGGCTGAATTTTAAATCCCATTTCAGAATCTTTCGTCTCATTAATGCCATCCAATTATTATATCGTGCAATTGAAGGTGCATCAACAACGGCCTGCACTACAGTGTTAAATCAAACACTCCGTGTTGATGAAAATGTTGCACAGTCACTACTGCACTGTTGCGTTTTTATAATGTTATAAACAACACTATTTACTGCTTGTTGCCTGTTTTACATGTCTTGATATTAAAAATGTCTTACGACATGATTAGACACTTAGCTTTACTGTGTGTGTGAGGAATAAACTCATTTGATCAGTTTGAAATCGGATTTTTTTTATTTACTTTGGTTGCACATTAATATAATATACGGGTGTTTTTTTGGTGTTATTGGTGTGCATGATCCTGAATGTCACAGCCAGCTGTTTTTTTTATTGAAAATACCCCAATAATAATTCAATTCAAAAATAAATGCAACATTTTCCACTATGCATTTGTCTTATTTTAAAAGATTGCATTAGTCAACACCGAGGGACACAAATAATTCCAGTGCTTTACAATAGGTTATGTATTTCTCTGATTTAGAGATGAGATGAAGTGTTTCCTATTACACGAATATTTTTCTATATTACAGCTGAACACCTGGCTTTCTGAATTTACACCGAGTTGGAGCTGAATTTCTGTATTTAAACTTAATTTCCCAGCTTCAGGCGTGTTGGTGATTTGCACGTGTGTAAAACACAGCACATCAACACTCTCTGCCAAACCTGAAGGCGACAGTTCTGGCTCACACATTAGTGCATGATTCGCATGTTGTTATTTTCAAGCTGGTCTTTACCGTCCGTCAGTTTGGGGCTTCCCGGCTCCCTCCTGTCCGGCCCGGCCATGTCTGTGTCCCGCAGCGGCGAGCGCGCGCCTCCTCCTCCTGCGCCTACTGCTCCTCCTCGAGCTCCTGCAACCGCGTCCTCGCGCGCCACCGCTTCAGTGGCCAGACCGTCCCGCGGGCGCGCCGAACCGGCGGCCTCGAGCACCTCCCGGTACGTGATGGCCTCCTTCTTTTCCTTCACTTTCTGATCAAAAGATTTGGACACAAAAGCGGTCAGTTCTTCCATCCCCGGGGCGCCCAAAGAGAGGGAGAGGAGGAAGAAGGAGAAGGAGGTTTTTGGTTGGCGGTGGTGATGATGATGGTGAGGTTGATGATGAAGAAGTAGAGGGAGAAGAAGGAGAAGAAGAAGGAAGGAGGAGGAGGAGGAGGAGAGGAAGAGGGGAGGGGGGGAGAAACACCACCACCAGTCCTCTCCCTCCTCTCTCTCACTCTCTCTCTCTCTCACTCTCTCTTTCTCTCTCTCTCTCTCTCTCGCTCTCTCTCTCTCTCTTTCTCTCTCACGCTCTCAGTCTCAGTTCCTCAACAGTTCTTCACGGTGAGACATCGATGTTTGCGTGCGCGCGCCTGCCCCTCCGCTTGTCTCTGGCTTGCTCTGCGTGCGCGCGCGTGCGTGTGCAAGAGAGAGTGTGTGTCGGACTAAATGCTCACTTCTCTGCTTTTAGACAGAGTCAAGGAGAGAAATAAAAGAAGAAGAAGAAGAAGAAGAAGAAGAAGAAGAAGAAGAAGAAGAAGAAGAAGAAGTGGAGGAAGGAAAGAGAGGGAAAAGACAGAGAGATGTAGAAGATGAGCTCGTCCAAAAAAATCCCGCGTGGAGTCACAGGACCTGCTGCTCGCGCGCTATTGAAGTCACACTATTTATACTTTGCAACGCCTGCCCCCTTGATCCGTGCAAATTACCCCCCCTCCTCATCACCACCCCTCCCTCCAACCACCCTCTACCTACCCCATCCCACCCAATCCACAGAAAGCCCCCCCCTCGCGCGCACATCACCTCCAGCACGCGGCTGCTATTGGCCGGGACTGAAACTGGACTAACGCGGGGATTAAAGCGATTAAAGCTCCGCCGCACTTTTATTTCTGCCGTTTAAAACGTGCTGTGCGCGCGCGACAGGTAAAGGGTTAAAGCGGAGGTGGGGGCGTGGCCAGAAAAGGACAAATAAATAAATAAATAAATAAATAAATAAATAAATAAAGCACAGAGAGAGAGAGAGAGTGAGAGAGAGAGAGAGAGAGAGAGAGAGAGAGAGAGCACGTGCGCGGGGAGCTTCCTCGACTGGTCTTTGATCTCTCAGGAGAAGAGGAGGAGGAGAGAGAGAGAGAGAGAGAGAGAGAGAGAGAGAGAGAGAGAGAGAGATGGGGAAAGAATAGGGGAAAAGGTGAGGAGGGATGCGCGCGAGAAGAGCGGGACGCCGCACGTTTAGGCTCGTTTATCGGCCCGTCTCCTCCAGTCTGGATCGTTTATATTCTTCATATATACTTTATATATACTTCATTTATACTACATATATACTACATATATACTACATTTATACTATATATATATATATATATATATATATATATATATATATATATATATATATATTTGAAATACTTCGTTTTGAAGTGATTATTTATGATAATCACTTATAATAATTTTACTGAAAAAATATGCTTGTAGAATTCGTTCATTAATATTATATCTATCTATGTATCTATCTATCTATCTATATATATATATATATTAATATATATATTACATTATGTTATATATAATTTATATCATGGTTAAACTAAAAAATATATAAAATAAACACAAAACTTCACTTAGTGTGTGTGTGTGTGTGTGTGTGTGTGTGTGTGTGTGAGTGTGTGTGTGTCTGTGTGTTTATTCATACTCAGTCCTGACTGATATGCATACTGAATGACGAAGTGAAATATTATTGCTGAGTATAATCCGCTCTTAATCATCACGATCCACTGTTTATAATAAACTGCTTAATTATCATCTTTCCCATCGAGCCGTCCAGAGCTGCACACCAAGCCCGCAGCTCGTCTTTAAGCCTGTAAAACCCGCACTGAACATGTCGGTCCCCAGAGGAGAGGAGCAGGGTGATGTGAGGGCTGTTTAGGCTGGTAATGACCGAGAACGGCGCGCGAGTTCGGACAGATTTGGGGGGAAGAGGGGATTAATAATACATCCTTTGCGGTGAAGGTAGCTGAACGTCTCTGGGGAGACAGCAAATTAGGGGAAATTAAAAAGACAAAATACGACAAGATATGGGATCTAGCAAGAATATTATATTCGAGCAGGCGAAAGCGAGGCTGTTTATTGATAATCTATATGAAATAGCCCACCATTTCCCACCAACAACTCTCCTTATTAAATATTTAAGACCTTCTTCAGATGCGCGAGCTTTAATTATTTGATTTTCTGATGTCCTTCTGCGTTTTCTTACATCAGTTAAACATCCATGAGTGTCACTGCCGTGTTCAGTCATAGGGTGCTGATAACAGGTTATGAGTATATTGCATTGTTATATTATTGTGTTGTATTGTTTCAGTGAATGGAGGTGTTTGTGTGGATATTTGTCACATTAATGAGACACCTGAGGAAAGTTCTGACTTGTGTATTTCCTGAACATGTTCATTCAGATGTTTTGCTTTCTGTGTTTGCAGTGAAGTTAAAATTGGCTACTGGTCGTGTTCGTGGTGAATGGGTCATAAAAGGGGGCTGCAAATAAATCCCAGCTATTGTCTGAGTGCCTTTCGGCTTTACTGGTTTTGTGTTTGCTGACACCAAACGGGTATTTTTGTGTGAAGGTAATGAGAAACAAAAGAAGGAAGTGTGTGTGATGCATTCCATTTTTTGGGTGCTGGTAAATGTTTTTCCTATTTATTCATTTTTTATGTTGAAATCATAAAATAACCAGTTTTACCTGAGACACAACCTCATGTAACTTTACATTTTTGCACATGTATTTCGAAAAATAAGCACAAATAACTGGACATTTTCGGTAAATTAAACGTCAGTAATTTACTTTAGTGATAACTGATGCTGTTTAGAATATGTCAGTCTTGCGACCCCAGATTGCAACCATTAAACACTTTCACAGAAACGCTTTAAGCCTATAAACGCAATGCAATTTGTCCCGTTTAGAGAAGATGCCCTGTGAGTCTAGAAGTTTGTGGAGACCTGCTCATCCAGTGGATCGACTCAAGCAAAAAGTATTTATCAGTGCTGCACTAATAGTTTATCTACTGAAGGTCTTACTCCATACGTTGGAGCATTGCAGTGAGGTTTTGAGGTCAGTTACTGAGGTTTGATCATCAGTTCTGAATCAAACACCTCTCCAGTTCATCCCAAAGGATGGATGGATTGTGCTCCATCATAATTAGACATACTTGGGGTAGGTGTGTGTGGGGGGGCTTTATTTACACCAGTACTAGCCATTTACTATTTATGTGTTCTAACTCCACCTTGAACCCAGGAAGGGTTTGCTCATTAGACGATTAGGTAGAGCAGGTGTGTTGGGAGTAAACACTAAATTGTGCAGGTCACGAGGTCCTTCAGAACCAAGGTTTGGAACCACTGATTTAGACCATGCTTTGCATTAGGCCTGGCCTAAAGCTCATGTAAGGTGACTGCCACAGGGTGACCCATTCTAACAGAAGTGTTTTCTGTTGAGATTGGTGTATAAAAATTATAATTCTAATTAACATAGCTGACTAATTAGACTAGTCATAATCATTTTGTAAATAATAATATAAAACATGATTTGCAATCACACACACACACACACACACACACACACACACACACACACACACACACACACAAATCTTCTTAAATTGCTCAGTATATTCTATGAAGTGCAGATATCTAACATTAAACTCCATCCATTGACATTTAAGCTGAAGTTACAATGAGTGTTTGAACTCAGACTGCTTTTTTTAAAACCGAGGAACAAACCACAACAAACAACCAATAAGAACAGAGAAATCTAATATTACATATTAGATATAAACACTCTTAAAGGGCTCATAGCTTACAGCATTTGCAATTTTGCCTATCTGGATGAATATTAGAGAGAAACCCTAAAAGAAATGATAAAAAAGTATATACATAATTACAGTTACATAAATAAAAATATTATGTAAATAGGAATATATAAATGATTTAATCAATATTTCTCAACATGTTTTCATTCTATCACTAATTCTACATTTTATTCTATATGATGATTATTTGTATTATATAAAATGTATGGAATTATTTTAATACATGAATCACAACGTAAAATTAACGATGCTTTCTGTTGTGGTGGATTATCCGATGCACCAGACACATCCATACAGATTTGACACAGTTTGACATTTTAAATGAGTTAAAAATGTAAAGTCAGTGTATGATGTTTTAATTTGTTTTAATAAGCTGCGATAAATTCCTGATAATAAATCCTATATTCACGGTGTCATTTCATTTCTTTGCCTGAATAAAGGGTCAGAAGGTGTCATAAACAGGGCTGATTGTGAAGGTGCTTGTTGGTAGGTGTTGGTGGCTGAAGCTGCTCTTACATGCGGGTCCATCGATTGCTCGGGGTTTGATTCAGTGTCCTGCTCTGGCTGCCCATCCACGCACTCTTGATCGACTAGCAGTGTCTGGGCGTCGCTGCATGGCGCCGGTGTTTGAGTTCAGAGGAGCTGATTGCGTGTGAGTCAGGAGTCGCTCCTGTATGTAATCAGCCGGTAAGAGCTGGATCTTTCTCTCCGTCAGTGTCGGGGTGTGTGTGTGCGATCTGTGAGATGGAGCTGGTGCAGAGACAGCGAGGACACAGAGAGTGGGACTTCAGCTTGTTTAGCAGCAGAGCTAACAAACAACAACAGACGAGATAAATACCCTTCATGTATTATGTTTACTTCACTTACTGCACTGATTAAACACACTGTCCTTCAGCGGACACCTGTTACTGTGTGTGTGTGTGTGTGTGGATCAGTATCCAGGGAAACGGAACACAAAATAAAACAGACGCAAAAACAGCAAACTGTACAGCTATACAAAGATACAACAGAAATGTGCTCACTGTCTGTGTAACCGGTAACAGTGTAAACATTATCAGTGTAACCATTATCAGTGTAACAGTGTAATCGCTGTCTGTGTAACTCGTATCAGTGTAACCGCTGTCTGTGTAACTGGTATCAGCGTAACTGGTTACAGTGTAACCAGTGTCTGTGTAATTGGTATCTGTGTCTGTGTAATCGCTAACTGTGTAACCGGAAACCGTATGGTTGGAAACCATATGACCAAAATTTAAAGAATTATAAAATAAAATGAACACACAAATGTTGACTTTTCAGGAAAAATGTCGATGCAAACACAGATAGATTGCTACTACTGAGGTGTTGGTTTTCATGTTTTAAAGAAGATTTAAATGTTGGCTTTTCTTTTTACAGAAGATAAAATCATGCTGCGTCTGTACCAGCAGTTTAATTCATATTATTGGAAGTAGAATTTGTATTTTCAATCAGTTTCTTATTTAGTACTGAAGTGTAACAATAAAAATAAATTCCTAACTTATGACTATTAAAGTACCTGATTTTAAGTTTGCATTAATAACATTTTCATTTGGCAATATGACTGAATGAAGCACACATGGATTTCTTTGTTGGCTCTACCAATGTTAAAGCAGACTCCATGAATCACTGATATTGTGAAGGAATCCATGAGAGTCTTGCACAACACCACTGCAGTCTTTGGCGAAGTTGATGTGGTGGTAAGGGCAATTGTTTGCATGCATGGTGCTGGTACTCACAGGATGACTTAGGGAGGGCTTCACTGCTCCCTGAATGTGTGTAATTGTGGCCATTTGGTCACTTCTCTCTCTGTGGTTCATTTAAGTCTCCCAGATCCTTTGTGTCGCTGGTGCGTGCCATCTTCTTTCCACTGCTGCCAAGAGCATGCAATGGTAATATTTGCATTACTGGTATGGTATGTAATACATTGAAAAGACCATCCTGCTTTTTGGAGGCCTACGATGTGACCCTTCTCAAAGTCTTACAACAGCACAAGTAGAAATGGAAAGCATGTGCAATGGGACAACATTATATAGTCAGTCAGGTCATGTGATCAGGCCTGTCCTTGTTTACATCACATGTGAGACTGAGCGTGAAACTTGAATCATTAACATCTCTTGTGATATCAAGCCTAGTCACAAAGTTTCATTCTTGTTGATTGATTCCTTCTGCAATTTCGTCAGTTTAAGTCCACTTCCCATTGTGTGGAAGATGGTGTCGAATGGCAGGCAGGCAGGTGGAATAAATATGCAATATATATTACATATTACAACTACTGATCTACAGAGCAATTAATGTTATGTACATGTGAAGATAAAGTGTTGAGAAGTCTTGTCCTCTGAATGTCCAGCCATATTCAGAGCCTGCCTTGTATAATGTAAAGTTATACAAGTTAACATTACATAATTCTCACAATCTATTAGATATATCAGAAAATATTACAAGGACTCAAACGAGTGAAATGAATCCAGTGTCTGCTGCTCACTGGCAGCATGGTGGTATTAATTACAGAATATCCCAGTCAAGGCAGTATGTCACCCAGCACTGCACCCTTATTTCTACTGCTGGGTAGGTTTTGTTTTACACTTCTCTCCCTCTTCCTTTGGTCCAGTGACTAAGTGAACATGGGTCGCCGTTCTTCAGACAGTGAGGATGACAGCCGCAGTCGACGAAAGAGGAAGCACCGACGACGCTCTTCATCCTCCTCCTCCAGCTCGTCGGGGAGCAGAGTGACAAGCCGCAGCAAACACTCCAGCAGGAGAAGTCGATCCAGGTCTAAAGAGAGAGACAGAGATCGGGACCGTGATCGGGACCGTGATCGTGATAGGAGGTAGGGTCTGATCGCTGTCAGTAGACAAGAAGTCTGCAGAGATGAAGCAGTATGTGGAAGATGAAGGGAAAGATAAGAAACCTAATTATTATTATTAAGGCTCTAATAGGTCAGGTGAACTTTGGAACACTGGAATACCTTTGGGAAGAGCTGAAGGCTGAATTATGAATATAACCATAGTCATGTTAAAAAAAATTAAACGTGAAAACATTTTACTTTATCATATGTAAACATTTGATCTTCATTTTAACCATATTGAGAGATGGAGGTGATCTAACTAATCATATAAACTGACAAAATGTCTTTTTAAAAGAAGATATTGTTTATTAGAATTGTAATTTTCTGTGGAGAACAAAGTAAGCACACCTCCACAAAAATAGAATCAGGAGCAGCACATCAGCTGCAAATGATTAGACCATCATTCAAGAGGAGTTGAAGAGGCTGTGTCAGACATAAGTTGGGTTTGCTCTTGATTGTTGAATTGAGTGGTATCTGTATTGTGAGACCCAGAGAGTTCTCTGAGACCTTCAGAAAGAAGGTTGTAGATGCACATGAGTTTGGTAAGAGGTTTAAAAAGAACTCAAAACAATTAGACATCAGCTGTTCCACTGTACGGAAAATAATTTACAAGTTGAGTAGATTTAAAACTACTACTAACATGGCCAGATCAGTCTGTCCTAGCAAGCCCAGCCCAAAAGCAAATCAGAAGATGCCTAATGAAGATCCAAAAATCCTAAAATGACATCACAGGACCAACAGGTAGCTATCACCATAGTTGATATCAAAGTGCAGCATCTACCATCAGAAAGAGATCAAACAAGATTGATTGATTGAGGAAACCTGATGCTGTTAAAGTTATCCAACAAACACCTAGACGAAGAGCAGGACACGTGGTACACTATGTTTTGGACAGATGATTCCAAAGTTTAATTATTTGTGCACAGCATGTTTAGCACAAACCAAAAACAGCATTTGAGCACAAGAACGTAATATCAGCTGTGATCTTCCCATCATAGAAACCACTATCAAATCTTTGCTGTATCAGAGGGGGCATGAGGAACAGACGACACTGTCACTGTACAAGACTGTACAAAGGCTGACACTGAAGCATCATATAGCTGAAAGAATTCTGCTGGGAAAATATTTCAGTGGATGTCCGAGAGTGGTAGACAATTAATGGCAACTTCTAATTGATGATATTTCAGCAATAGGCATAGGCTGTCCTAACCTATGCCCCAGAAGTTGTTTGCATTTCTATTAATTCGATTTTGCAAATGATTTTTAAGACATTTCTTCAGTTTCTTGTGTTTAGTTTTATTGCCTCCATCTCTCAATATTGTTAAAATGAAGATCATATGTCCATATGTTTAAATATAGGTAGTGTTTGTGGGGTTTCCTAACATTTTCACATGACTACATCTGTTTA
The DNA here is from genome assembly GCA_034509495.1 of Acestrorhynchus altus. Lineage (NCBI taxonomy): Eukaryota > Metazoa > Chordata > Actinopteri > Characiformes > Acestrorhynchidae > Acestrorhynchus > Acestrorhynchus altus. Next base: position 11,757,824 of record CM067502.1, on the reverse strand, counting down.
AGGGAATGCAGTGTGCCATGTATATATAATAATACTCATTCCTTGACAATGTGCCATCCATTGTAATGGATTAACGTTTATTTTCTTCAACATTACTACAAAAGTAAATTTTTTGTAAACAAAACCTGAACCTGATCGAATGCTTAAAGCACAAGGTGATAGTGTTGCACTGTAATAATAATATTTATCAATTTACAGTGAAATTCAAACTGAACTGTTTATTCTCTGCTTGTTTATTCTCTTATTTTTAAGTAATAGATTGTAATGAATGCCCAAACCACAATTTCAGCATTTGAATACTGGTACCTGCAGTGGTTAACGGTATATTTTAGAACCATACACTCCTCTAAGTATGTCACTTGCACACCCTTTAATGCAGTTGTTTAGGACCGACTGTGTTAATTATTCATGCCCTTTGGAGGGTGTGCATTATATAGGATGGGAAAACATTGTGACCTTGTTGACATGATTGGTTTGGAACAGGAAGAGGAATGGATCGGAGAATGTCAGAATTGAAGTTGAATGGAGAGGTTTTGATTGTAGGAACTGGGTTAGTGTAAAGGTCACTGGTAATAAATGTTTGGTGGGGATGATTGCTGTTTAGGGTATTAAATTTAAAGGTCCACTTACTTTTTCTAGTCTGCACTGTGGATGTTTACTCAGTGTACTCAATGAAAGACAATACAGCTGGTTGTCGTGTGTTGTTAGTTTAGTTAGATTGTGTTTGTAATTATGACTATAACTTAGTCAGATGCCCATTGACTTTCAGTAATGGTGTAAGAAAACATCTGTATTTCCCGCAGTATTGCAGTATTATATTTTGTATATTATATATACTTTTTTGAATGCAACACAAGTTTTTACACTGATTTTAAACATATGATTTTTTAATACTATGGCAGTTTTACTAAAATTTGCAATATAAACTGCAATATAACAAATCATAACCTCTGTATTGTGATTTGACTTGAGTACATGTATACGTTTGAGGTACAAATATGATGAATGTAACTTTGGGAGTTTTGCTTGCCATTAGCAGCCAGACTCTGAGATCACAGTTGGCCTTGCTCTCTCCTCACATCACACCGAATGCAGTGCTGGTTGACACAGGTGTCGGAACTGGGGACTGGGCGTTTTCCTCTGAGTTTGTTGGCTCCCCAGCAGCAGTCTGAAAAGAGGCAGTAGCTGACTTCACATGTGCTTGTCTTCACCCTTCTAGTGTTGGGAGCATTGTATGTGATGGAGGGGGGGGTCTTAACTGGGTTGGGTAATTGGCACTTCCAAATTGGGAAGGAAAAAAAGAGTTTATCCTGCTTTTGTGTAACTGTTTTGGTGTAAGTGTCTCTACTCTCCAGGAAAGACGTTCTTCTCGATTTTTGCATTTAGCCACAAGAGTGTTCATTAGTGAGGTCAGGATATTGGGCAACCACTACCCCACCTCATTCCCAATTCTCCAACTCATCTCAGCAACAAAAGTATTGGATGGAGAAACTTCATAGCAGAAAACACAGTTCTACTGCTGCACAGCTTAATGTTGGAGGGCTTTATATTCCTCCATCCCACACCTCTTATTAGGCATGGTGCCAATAAGTTCATGTTTGTTTATCTGCTTCAGAGTCCTATTTTATTGGCAGGACTTCTCTACAAGGACTAGGCAAGCTGTGTGTGTGTGCATTTACATATCTCTGTAAGCAATGTGTGCAGCTAATGAATGCTTTCATTAGAAGATGTGTCCATATATATTTGGACATAGTGGGTAGTGTTGGCGACGCTTTGGCTTTACAAGACTGGGTTCACCATTCAATGCTGTCATGCTATTTTGTAGGGAATCTAAATGAGGAGAAGTGATGACTGTATCAGGAGGAGTTTCTGCTGCTGTTGTGTTTTTTTTTTTTTTTCCTCCATCTAACAGTCATGTTTTGTGTGTGTTTAAGAGAGAAAGCTCGGGGCAGGCCATCGAGGCTGATTCTTTGTGTTTTTCTGGCACAACAGTGAAGACCTTGTTCTTACGGATCGCTAGTGTTACAAATTTATTTTGATAGTGCAGCGTTTGTATTATTTGTAGTGGGTTTTCTTCTTCTTGCCCATCTCCCAGTGGAGCAGCCACTGTTATTTTAGCTTTAAGCACATGTGAGCGATGGGGAAAGGGATAAAAAGAAACCCATAAAGCAAGAATAGGCTCAGAAGAAAGAGAAGACTTTTAATAATAAATATTACTCAAACTGTCTGGGAGTGAGGCGCATTTAAATGCTCCCCCACAACCCCATCCCGCTGTATGCACTAGCCGTCAGAGCAGCCTTTGAGCTGCAGGTTTACAAACAGAACCAAAGTTGCTCACTATGGAGTAGATAAAAAGAGGCGCTGCCCCAAAGCCCGGCCTGTCTCTGCTCCTTTGCCCGCTGACGCCGTGATGCTCTCGCTGGGACGGGCCGTCTGTCTCACCAGCCACTGGCACTGAGGTCTGCTGTAAGAGGTGGGACGTTTAATTAGCAGAATAAACCAAATTGTGTTAAAATAATAATAATTAAAAAGAATATAAACACTTAATTATTCATAGGTGCAGGGAGCAGGCCTGCCATTTTGAGTCAGGGTTTGAGGGGTGGCTATAGGAAGACCAAGAAAATCAGTGTGGCACAGTGAAGAACACGGAGAAGTAGACAACTGGAGGAGAGAGTGAGAGTGAGTGAGTGAGCGAGTGAGAGAGAAAGTGAGTGAGTGTAGAGTTCATTAGTTGAAATAATGGAGAATAATGGATTTGGTGGGGGGGGGTGGCTAGCTCATCTATAGGAGTGATGTCAGCCTTTCTAAACACAGTGCAGTGAGTCATTCCTGCTGATGGGTCCACGCGGAGTCCATAAGTTCAGGGGCTTGACCTTGTTCCGGCGCTCAGATTATCTCCCGTCATCGAGAGGTTTTATCTGCTGTTTATTTCTGGCCTGCATAAGTGAGCTGAAAACTACTGCTGTCCAGTTTTAACAATAACACTGTATGACTAAGAAAATATTGACATATTAAAGTATCACAATATTATTTTTAGAAATACTGTGTTGATTTTCAAAAGCAAAACATTTTTTTAATGAATTTGTAAATGGTCTGTTGGACATGGGTTTATTTTGTGTTGTGTGTAAACTCAAATTACTAGATGGCAGTGTTGTACTCCTCAGATCCTGCTGCTCTGATTGGATGAAAAATCAACTTTTCGTTTACTCAGTTCATAATATGATGTTTCTTTATACTATGACAGTTTTCTTAAAATTTGATTAAAGCAATCAATCATGAGAGAACGTCAATGAAACAATGTCAATGAAGCAAATTTCACGTTTTGTTAGATTTTCTGCGGAATTATAGTCCCTCAACTAGCCGCTTGTTGCTATGTTACAGTAATTCACTCCACTCATTCACTGCACAGCCAGGAGCTCCTTCTCCAGCTCTTTACATAGACACATTAACTTTCATTTCCCACTCACTGTATTTCTTTTCCATTTGTCTTTTATAATTGGGAATTCTTGTTGTGATGGCTGCCCTGGGCAGAGGGCTGAGTCACATGACTGTCCATGCTCACGAGTCTCACAGATACACACAGTCAATGGCTGGGTGCCACCAAACGTGTTCCCCAAACGTAATGCCCAAGAAGATAATCTCAAACTATAAACATGAGGAGAACACTTCCCTGAGCTAAATTTAGTCCTGAACACATCCCCCTGTTTCCCTGGTCTAATCAAGTCTCTGTGTCCGTATGCTGGGGGCTACACTTTTAAAGCCACTGACAATCCAGCATTACATTATACTCATATATATATATATATATATATATATATATATAATATATACAAACTTTGTGTGTTAGCAGTGCACAAATTTGTTAATGCACAACAGTTTGCCTTCATTATGCGATATTGTCTCCTACTACTCCAGACGAAGACACCGCTCCAGCAGCAGCTCCTCCAGAGGCTCCAGCCACAGGAAGCGCAGCCGCAGTACTGACAGGGGGCGGAGCCACAGGTCCCGGAGGTCTCGGTCTCGCAGCCGCAGGAGGTAAGGAGAATCAGTCACTCCAACAGGTTTAGTGGAGGAATGGAGCCACTCTCACACCTGCAAACTCACCCAGAACGTTGACATTAACTGTAGAAGCTGTATGTACAAACACAAATCTATGGATTATCTAGTACACAGTCTGGGTAATGTCTGGACCAATAGATGCTCCAAAATCACCTGGATTTAAATATTTAAATATCAAAATATAATATCAGATTTTCATGACAAATATCAGCCTATATTGCTCTCTATTTATATCCCAATATAGATATAAAAATCAGTATATTGCCCAGCCTTAGGACCAACAGAAATGCTCCACAATTACTTGGATTTGTATACTTTTATATTAACTTACAATGAAAGTACTATTTTGGAGATAAGACAGTGTGACAGTGACAAGCAGAATACTATGTGAGCTGGTATTTTTCACTGAGCTCCAGCTACAGCCAGTAAAGCGAAGGTCATGCTTTAACCATGAATGTGAATATGAAGAATATTTTAAAGTTTTAGTAAATGTTCTTAAACAATTTAAAAACCTGGTCTGAGATCATGTCAGTATCAGTGAATGACCGATATCTGGGATGATCTAATCCATCTGAGGGAGAAACTGTACTGAAAAGATAAAGCTTGGGAAATGAGCTTAGTTCAGTAATGGGAATTGTAATCTTGTATTGAAGGTCGTCAGACTCAAGTTCTTAGCTTAAACATCATCATTTATTCTTTGGCAAGGGGGAGCCAAAGTACAGCAGAGCTCCAGTGATTCAGCTGTGAGCCTTTTCAGCATCCTAGTGTGTCTCCCTGCCCTCATACAGGCACTGCTGATTGTCAACCACTATGAGGTGATGACACAGTTTAGTGTCAGTGTGGTTTCTATAGTTGTAAGACAACCTTCGTTAGTGGAAGCACTTTCATGTGCTAAATTCCAGTTGTGATATTAATATTTATAAATTGTTATTTAAAAGGTTATTTGTAATATAAGCAATGGGATATTATTTATTTGTTTATTTATTTATTTTTTGTTTGTTATGTGACATTTAAACAATACATTATTATGTTTGTAGTATTCATATTTTTTATGTTAGTAATATAATATAGATACTGTAGGAATATTATAATATTTGTATTTATGAATATGTAATATTTGGAAGAGCTGTAACAAAATGTGCTTAGAAAAAGGATCATTTTGTTTCTGCTGAAATGTCACAAAGAAGCCTTGATTACAGTAGTTAAGCAAAAAAATAATAATATTAATTAATATGAATATTAATTATTGAAAACAATCAATATAATAAACTATTACATACAATAATATATACATGTGTATTTTTAATTAATGTATATATAATATATACTATTGTGATATGAATATATAATAGATGTATTATTGTATAATAACATATATAATATTTAGTTTAATATTTAATAATGGCAACATCTTTCTAAAATCATTAAAACATTTTTTACATCACAATGTTTCTTAATGTCACAAAGTGTCCTGAGTAACAGAGGGAGATTCCTGTTGTTAGGCCAAAGAGAGAGTTTTATTTCACTGAAAAAGTCAATATGTTTGCAATTACCGACTCACATTTGCTTGTTTAATGAAGAAGAAGATGAAAAAACGGGGGGATATGAAACATGTAGGCTGCACCATGTGGGAAAGCATGCTTCCCTCTCCCCAGCCATCCTCATTTAGACTGGTACAGAATGCTGGCTTAGCTAATTAGCTTGTGACAGCCTGCCATTAAAGCCCTTCTGTTTTTTGTGAGGCACTCTCACTCTCGCCAGCTGCTTGTCCTCTGCACATGCTCGCTCGCACTAAATACAGCGGTTATTAGTGTACGTTATGATTATTTTTTTTGTCTCTATTAATTAAGCAGGGGCCCAAGCACCCTCGGGTCAAAGCGCACTGTGTGTCCTTGTGCCCTCTTCAGAGCTGGGAAGAAAAAGGGGGCACTTAGGCTGATTAATTAATGCAATTAAAACATAATTATCCATTCGCTGTTTATTGAAATGTTTGTTTTTTGTTTCCCTCCCCTTCACATGTGTTTGTGCAAGTGCGCAGGCACACACACAAACACACACACACGCTCACACACACTCGGCTCAGGAAGAGTGACCGTGGGCATCATGTATGGCTGATAAAGGGAGCCGATTTCATTAACATTGCAAATTTAAGTAAATGAAGCCGAGAAGAACATGGTGGTTAAATCCTTCTGAACGGCAGGGTGGCTCGCGTAATATATGCGCACCGAGGCCCCCTGTTTACTGGTGTGTAGCTGCAGGAGATGGAGGAGAAATTTCAATCACAAAGGAAAGGGGTCCATATCTTCATTAGCCTCCAACTGATAAAGAGGGCTAATAGGAGCTTTTCTCAGACTGCTGCTTGTTTTTCTTGTTATTGATAGCTTTATTTGCAGCTTTGTATGGCTGCAGTGACTGGAATGGCAACTAACTAGCCTTCAGTTTCTTTATAAGTTCAAAAACATTTTCACAGTAAATTTTGAAAATGTTTTCTTCTAACTTTGGTAATCACAGGCTCCACTGTAATCCGAGAATCCCAAGTTTGAATCCCGGGTCATGTTGCTTGCCATCAGCAGCCAAGAGAATCAGAGAGATGACATCCTCCCCACATCACGCCCAGTGTAAGGCTGGCGGATACAGGCATCTGTTAGCCAGTGTGTTGGAGCTGGGGACCTGGCTTCACATGTATCAGAGGAGGCATGTGATTGTCTTCATCCTCCTAAGGCGGGGACTATTGTATGTGATGGGGGTCCTAGCAGAGATGGGCAATTGCCACAATTTGGGGAGGAAACAAGAAGGTTGTGGTTCTTAATTAATTTCACAACATGCAACATTTGGAATGTGTCTGTATTACACAGCACGTTCGTTTTGATGAATTTTTGGTTAATTGCCTAGCTGTATACATGACGTTTGATATAATTTGTCCTTGCATGTGACCTTGCACATGTTGTGATGTGACTTATGCACACACCCACGTTGTGATGTGGATTCTATTGCTGTACTTCACTGGTTATTTAGTGTAAGCCCTAGGCTGGGAAATAAGGGTTCTTAACCATGAAAACTTAATAAAATCATAAAATAAAATGTGTGATTCTCAGAAAAACCTTTAATCAGAAAGGATTCTATACATTATGTTGAGTTTCTACACATCCTTTTAAGATGTTTCACATTTAAACATCTCATTTATGAGAAATATTTCTTCAGAGAATGATTGATTGAAAGAGTTGCCCCTCAGTTGGTCATTGCTTTTGTTCCGGTCAGCGGGGATCAGGATAAAGTAAAATTATGGGCATCACTCCAAAGAACCCTTTTTGTCACCTTTATTTTGAAGATACTGATATAAGTCTGAGCTCCGCTGGAAGTTTTCAGGGTGTGCAATTGTAGGCCAGCGATAAGTGGAACAGGTTGCCCCGCTCGGGGTAGTGATCTGTCACTGTCGTGTTAAAAGGGTTTGGGTCGAGTTATGGAGTTGGGGACGAGGCACACTGATAAATCAGGGGCGGATTGAGTGGACAGCTCTCTGTGATTGATATACTGACAGGATATGAGCAAGCGCCATTCGAGATCTAGAATATGAGAGTAGGATGAGAGGGAGAGAGTGTTGGGGGGTGGGGGGTGGTGGGGTGAAAGCTACCCATAGAGTGGATATTATTCAGTGGAATAAGAATAATAACTGCAGCATGGGAATATTGCTGCCGAGAAGATTAGGGCAGTTTGGAGCAAATATTACTTTCAGCGGCCCTTATGTGTAAAGAAAGAAAGAAAAACAAATAAATAAATAACCTGAATTAGAATAATGCTCTATTATAGCCTGTTGTTTTTTTTTATTTTATTTATTTATTTATTTTTTTAAAGCCCTGTTCATATCAGAAAATGAGATGAACAGAACGGATGCCTGTAGAGACTCGCAGTCTCTCTCTCTCTCCCCCCCAAACATGTACGACAGACAAGAGTAGCTGATAACCCATTAGACATTAATGTTTATTCCCTTTGATCAAAGCAGGCAGTTCGTGCAGCCCGGTTGCTGCTGCGAAGGAGCTATTGCTCAATATGCCTCGCTCTCAGTGCATAGAGGTTCTGTAGCCCTATTCACATCACTAAATAAAGCGAAACTGTAGCGTGCTGTGATACTGAGATGAAATTTAAACACAGTTTGCTGCAGGACTTTGTTTTTGTGAGTGAGCGGAGTAGTGTGAGGATATTAGGAAAAGATTACACCAAATCACTTCGTATTGACTCTGGAGCTTTGTAGCTTAGGGGAAATGTAGAAACTCTCACTGTCTATTTAACCAGCTCCGCTGACCATCACGGAGCAATTTGTAGTTCTATAATTACAACCTGTACTCCATCTGTTTCTCTGCATGCTCTGTTAGCCTCCTTTTATCCTGATCTTCAGTGGTCAGGACCCCACAGTACCACCACAGAGCAGATATTCTGTGTGTGGTGGGTCATTCTCAGCACTGCAGTGACACTGACACACTGGTGGTGTGTTTTTGTGTGTTGCGCTGATACAAGTGGATAAGACCCAGCAGTGCTGCTGGAGTGTTTAAACTCTGTCCACTTTATTACACTCTTACATATTTGCTCCATCTTGCAGATGTAAAGACGGACAGACAGTGAAGCATTAGCACTTCTGATTGTCTGTGTCTCTTTGAAATCAATACTACACTCAGTGCTTTCCTATCTGTGAATGTGATTCCGTGATTCCGTTTAGAAGCAAAGTGCTGCATAATATGTTCTTATCAACTGGCCTCGGTAACCGTGCTAACCCTGGCAGTGTTAACTACGATAAGCTGGGTAAAAAGCTGAGCATACAATTGTTTAGATTCACAATGAAACCGTCGGTAAACCAGTTGTGGTAAACTATTTAAGTCTTGAGCGAACTGATTTAGGAAATGTTCTGAAATAGTGTATGGTTATCTGAATGTTTAACTGGAACTCAACTTAGACATGATGTAATTCACAGCTCTCACGTCTGACTTCTGAGGTAAATTCATTTTGTGAGTGTAATTCAGGACGAAAATGAGACAATTTGAGAAATCCCTCCACAGAGTTTTCACCTTCATGACTTATTCTGTAAAACTGACCCAGAACTATAAACATCTAGTTCATTCCACCTCTTGACATTCTGCAGTGGTTACATACTGTAAATACATAAGTGCAACTTAATCTCTAAATGGCACTAAACTAATGATTACACATTTTGTACAGTTTTTCAGTGGAAAAAGAGCATGATGTTAAAGTTTGGGGCACCTCAAGATATTTAAGTTCTCTGGTACCTTTTACTAAGATCTCAGACCTTAATGATCTCATTAGGGCTATGTCTTGTTCATGGTCACTTTATGAATACTCTGACTCTATTTATTATTCTATATTTATTACTGTATATTTTTATATTTTTGTTATTTCTTTAACAATTCTTTATACACCTTTCATTTCTGTTTTCAAATACATTGCTTTTTGGGTGTAACTGCGACCTTGAGATCATAATTTCGATCCACTTGGAATGTTCCATATGGGACACGAATGACAATTAATCTCCTTGAATCCTTGAATATTTCACTTACCAAACCTCATCCCATCTATAAGCAGCCACTGGCTCCTCTAAGCAGTTGCCAAACACTCTGAACCTAAAATAATTGATGTTCAAAATTGGAAAAGGTTATAAGAAGATGCCCTAGAATCTCACAGAACTAGAAGACTTTTGCCTGAATGCATTGAATTAACTAAGAATTAATAAACAATGCAGCCATCATTAGTCTTCACTTTTTCATCGGCGTGAACCGTTGCATCTTAGTGTAGTTCTACAGTAGTCTGTAGAGTAAAATGTATTCATCCCATGCAGCTTGAATATTCTCACTCATTTCCTGCTGATTGTGCCGTAGGGGTGGAGTAGTGATGGTGCTTCCATGAGCATCCCACACATTTTCCAATCAGGGATAGTTCTGGCCATGCGACTGGCTATTGCATAGTATCTTTGTCTTCAAGGAGAGCTCTTGAGATGGCAGTGATATGCAGACGAGCGTTGTCCTGTTGGAATAGCACCATTGCCGCCGCTGGTTGCAGGACCTCATTAACTTAACACTGGGCTGTCAAAGTGCCTGTAATGAAGACCAAAGGTGACATCATCCAAATTTTCTCGCCACACCATGACACCAGGCATTGTGTGTATTACAACAAACTGTTGATCTTGGTGCTGACTGCTCCATACACTGATTTGTAGGTCATCTCCACAAAGACAAAAGTGGCACTTTAATAACAGAGTGTATACACACACACACACACACACACACACACACACACTGGGGTTGTTCTAGGAAAGTCATATTTCAAGTTTAAGGAGTTTTCACTGCTGCTAAACATGGTGGCAGGTCATTTGTGATCCTTAAGAGAACACAGCTAATTTAAACTGGCAACCAATTCTTTCAGCTTATGTTATCAATTGATAGAATTTTATTAATATTGTAATAAGAAGCAAAGTCAGTAATTGGTTGTTTTAGCTGTCTCTCATTCACAATTAAGATCAGTTAGTTTAAGAGGTTTGCTGTCGGCTGTCATACTGTTTCTAATCCACCACTTGACCCAAAGACCAGACAACTGTCTGACTAAACCACAACACACAGACACACTTCAGTGATCAATATTTCATTACGCACTGTGCCTTGGGTTTCTCCTTTTGAATTAAAATGACAGGAGGTGCCACCACAAGAACTTGCGACCCCCCCACCTCACCCCCCCACCTCCCGATTCTCTCTCTGTGAGGTTCCGAGCACAGGTGCGCCCTGCTAGTGAGGTTTTTTTTGGTGCTTTCTAAAGACGGGAAGAGAGGTGTATGGAATGTTTAAGATCTCAGAAGGTGTGAGTGATCGGCTTCTCTTCTGAAATGAGGTGTTGGAGCAGCACATCTGCCTGATGACTTTCCCTGCTGCTTCCTCGGCGTAGCCTCGCCGTGGCTGAGCGGCCGCCGAGATCACGCACAGGAAGAGAAGAAGGAGAGGAAAGGAAAGAGCGAGAAGAATTGGATAATGCAGATGGCATCTGTGAGGGTCGTGCACTCAGATAGGGTTTATGAGAAGGCTTATGGGATATTTGTGGGTTTTATCCATGCCGACCTTATCCCTGACTCATGACTCTGAGGTTCATTCTGATATAGTTTCATGTTCAGACTTCCAATGCTGAATGAATTGCATGGCCAAGTGTACATGACCTCAGCATTTAAGATGGTTGTGGACAAACAATGCATTCTACTACCTTTAGGTTTCAGGCATTGCTAAAAAAGATGTGCTAATGGAGAGATGTAAAGCCCCCCAGCATTGAGATGTGGAGCAGTGCAGCTGTGTTCTCTGGAATGATGGCGTTACATCCAATATCTTTGAAAGGGATGAGTTAAAGAATTGGGGATGAAGTGGATGGTGATCATCCAACATCCGTGCCTCACTAATGCTGCTGAATGCAATCAAATTCTTTCTACATGTGAAGTCAGCCACTGCCTCTTTTTATAACATTCACCATTGCATCATTGCTGGGCAGCCAGTACAGACTCCAGTACAGTGGCTAACGGTCACCTGTGCAGGCCACCATTGCACAAGGTGAGATTTGGGAAGAGAGTGCCATCTGCCCACTCAGAGAGAGCATGGCCAATTTGGCTCTCTTGGACTCCAACTGCTGATGGCAAGCAGCATGACCCGCGATTCGACTCTGAGATCCTTGAATTCTTGTGTTAGTGCGTTAGAGCTGAGATCTTTTACTTGATTTTAGAAAAAACACTGAATGAGCAGGTGTTGTACTACTTCTGTCCATACCATACATACAGTACTTCTGTTGGGGTCAATCCCACACTCCGATCCCTTACCTGCTTTACTAATGTCTGAAATGACCCTGATGGGTTACCTCGGTCACTAGCCGAGTTGTAAATTGTTGATTGAAGCCGAAGCCGGGTCTGTGCTCGGCCGAGTGCGTTCTTTATTTTATCAAAATCAACATGCTTCCACTAGCCTCGATCTGAGAGACCACTTTTTCTTTGTTTTTTTTTTTCTTCCTTCTCTTTCTTTCAGTCCTTCTTTTGCTCTCTCCTTACATCCAGAGTGCACAGTGGTGTCTTTTTTTATTTATCTCCCCCCCACTAAAGGCTAGTCAAACGCTGCTGGCCTTTGTTGTCAGAAACCTTTATTTACCAAAGAGGAGAGTAAGTGAGTGACACGGCAGAGGCCTTTTATCCCCGGCTAGCCGCAAGCGCAGCTCCCTCTGCCTGCCAAAAGAAGCCCCCCGGCCCTCCTCAACCCTCCCTCTCCTCCAGGCACATCCAGCAACAAGCCTGTCCCCTGGGTGGGGGGGTTAGCTTTTCTGCAGCACCGCCAAAGAGCTGCCCATTAAATACACTCAAACACAGACCCGAGCTGTCACACTCCTCTTTTTATACCCGCCTTTACAGACATTGAGAACAATAACACATATCGCCTGCTTTAGGAATCAAGCCTTACAGGTCTGGACTTATTACTGATGTTTTGCTGTACTGATGGAATTATTTAATTATTGAGTATTCTGCATGTATATATATATATATATATATATATATATATATATATATATATATATATATATATATATATATATATACACACATACATGCAGAATACTCAATAATTAAATAATTCCATCAGTACAGCAAAACATCAGTAATAAGTCCAGACCTGTAAGGCTTGATTCCTAAAGCAGGCGATATGTGTTATTGTTCTCAATGTCTGTAAAGGCGGGTATAAAAAGAGGAGTGTGACAGCTCGGGTCTGTGTTTGAGTGTATTTAATGGGCAGCTCTTTGGCGGTGTATTAAATACATTTCGATTTGAATTACTATCTGTGTTTACAGATTTGTGTTGCTCTGTGAAATCAGTTTTATTTTTTTTTCCAAATTCTTTTATTTATTCTCATTTTTGTTATTTTTTGGATTTCTTTTTTCCCATTAATATTTAATTAAATAATTTAACAAGAGTTTTTTATTTGTTTTTCTTAGGCTTTTTTCCTTTGAGGAAAGATGTCATAGAAATCATAGGTTCAAATCACTAAAGTGTCTTGAGAAAGTGACATTTTTTCTTTTTAACTTTGTGTTTAAGTAAAAAGTTTTCTTCAAAAATCTTAAGAATAATCAGATTTTTTTCTCTTAACTTTACATAAAAAAATCTAAGAACGGGTATTCTGTTAAATAAAAAATCCTTCAAATTTTTCTTAACCTCATGAAAACCTCACTTTTCTTGGACTGTAAGAAGGCAGTGTTGAAATATTGCAACTGTTGAAAAATGTATGTCTAATTTAACAGGATTAAAAGCGTAAGTTGATCTTAAAGTACGTACAGTACTTCTAGCTCTTTTTTGTCCATTTTGCTCCATATGAGCCATACTTGTTCAGAACTGACCATCGTGTGGGTACATATGAGCCATTTCCTCTGACTTTCTTCTCCTGCAGATCTATGCACAGACCTGATTGGCTGAGTAACATCACATGTGCAATGTCCAGTCCAGTCTCCTGTAGGAGATGAGTAAATGTGCATTATTCTGCAGGCAGGCTAGTATGTACATATGTGTAAGTACAGCAGTGTGGGGTGCTGTTCCAGGCCAATATGGTTTCAAGAGGATATTGTATACATGTCACTAAAACAGTATTTCAGAAGTTTCAGAATAAGTACAAAATGTTTTTCAGTTATTGTGTAATCTGCCTGAGTTACTGCTACAACCCAGCCATGCAGAAACGAAATGATGTGGGGAAAAAAACTAATCTAAACCCAACCCTAACCTAACACTAACTCTGCCATTGTCATACATACACTTATATTATTAGATCTTGTTGGATATGTACAACACAGGTGATTAGTCTGAGAGTCTAGCTACCAATATTAATTAAAGCTCTTGTGTAAACCTGTTCTATGGCATCACTTGAGGGACCTTTACTTTTTAAGAGTCTAGGAGGGTTAATTCAAGCGTACAAGTAAGCATACGCACATTCACAGACACATGTACTCCGGATCTGTTTGCTTCTGCTTGAGCTGAGCAGAGATTAATGCAGTAATTCGATTCCTGTATTGTTCTCAGTGCCAGGTCCAAAGATACCCTTGCGCTCCACTTACCCTCCCCTGGTCCCGTCAGACCCCATGTCAGTCACACAGGGATGAAGGATCTTTTGTCCACCAAATGCATAAATATGGAATTAATAAATATTGTAATTTGCGAACACGGATGCCCTGAGGCCAGGAGAACTCTGCATCTAGCACTCAGCCTCTTTCCTGTTTGAGCTCAGCAGACTTGAAAGAAGACCACAAAGAACATGGCAGAAAGGTGGCTGATTGGTCAAAGACTCGCCCGGTGATCTTTATTCTGGAAGCATGACTGCTGCCCCGTCGTAGCTCATTATCCAGCGACCTGTGATTCGCAGTAAATATTAAGGGTTGTTATTTTTTATTTATTTTTTTAAAGCCTTGACCGTTCATGCTGTGGAGGAATGTGTCGGGATTCCTCATTACACCTACTTTTCCCCCATGGCCACGACTCTTCCCTGTGTGTCTTAATTTTGTCAAATTTCTGAGCGTCTAGACTGATTTCAGATGTCATTTGAAAGCTTTTGAAAGAATAATTCAGCCTCATCTGGGACCTAACACTGCCTCGTCACGTGAGCGCCCATTGAGGCCGTGGAAATGTGTGTAGAAAGACGTGGCTGGCCACTAATTCACAATGAGCTCTGTTTATTTCATCCCATTCAAAGTTGCGTTTGCCTCTTTTTCAAGCTTCTGCTATTGGAATACGAATACAAAATTAAATTCTTTCCTTCTCACTTCTCTTCCCCCCTCCCTCCCTATTTAAGGCCTTCTTGAAGTTCTTCCAAATTGGGTTTTAAATGCCAATTAGGAGGTTGAATGTAGTAAAATGAAAGCCAGCGCTACCAGAATGGCCTCACCTTCTGGCTGCCCGGGCTTCTGAGAGAGCGCGCTGAACCTTTGGCTCCGAGCGCCGCTTTGAGAGAAAATATCCTGCCTAATGAACACATTAATTAGAACCATAACTATTTATAAGATGATAATTAGAAACGAAGCGAGGTAAACTGGGCCCTTCCTGCAATTAATGGCGGATTAATTACGGGCGGTAATGAAGTGGAGTTTTGAAACGCATTAAGGTGAAGTACAGAGGCGCGCGGCGGCTTTGTGATCACTGGCATAATTATTCGCTGGCCGTTTGAGCCCCCGCTCGCTTCGGCGCCAGCTAATCAGCATCATTGCGTTGTTATATATGCACTTAAAAAGACTCGCCACTGCAATGACTGCCTAATTATTTCTAATTGGCAGGCCCGAGCGAGGCAGCATTCTGCAGGACTGCGGGGGCCCAGGCGCTTGCAGAGGAAGGAGACCCAGGGTCCGGTTCCATTGAGCCTCCCTACCTGTGAATCTGTTGCTTAGAAACGCGCCCCGCTGACCCTCGGAAAGGTCGTTTGCCTGAAGTAGTTACGGCAGCCTTGATTTTATTTTTTTAAACAGACTTTTTTTTTTTTTTTTTTTTAAGCTGGAGGTTATTTTTATTATTTTTTTGCTTTAATTAACAGTGATTGCCTCACAGTGTGGAGCTAATCGTTCCAGATCAGTGTGATTTGGTAAGAGAGTCTGAGTCATCCTTTGCCCATAACCCAGCGATCAGACAGACATACAGAACAGTCAGTGTTAAATTTTTCATTTCTCTCAATCAGGCTTTGGCATCTATGGTATGTGTGGACTGGAGATGAGCATGCAGGGATGGGAAAATCAGAACAGGAATACATATCATACACAATGTGGACAAAAGTAATAGGATGCCTCCTTATTCATACTTTTTTAGTGAGGTCAGGATGTTGGATGATCAGCGCTCTCCTACTCATCTCAACTCAAAGGGGGTGGGTGGGTGTTTGTCTGCTCCAGAGAGTCCTATTCTATTGGCAGAACTTCTCTACAGAGCTAGATGAACTATATGTCTGCGTTTGCACATTTGTGCCAGCAGTGGGTGCAACTTTAAGTAGCTGAATGCATTCATTCGAAGGGAACTTAATAAACCTTTGGACATATCGTGTAACCCCTACCCCAAGTTTATTATTCCATGATTAACCCAAATGCATAAATAAGTATTATTTTTATTTTATTAACAGTTTTATTCACACCAAACACTGTATCTAATCTCTGTAGATGTAAATGTAAAGTCAGAGACAGAAGCTCATCTGTTTCTGCGCTGTTTGTGTTGGTCATCCTTCAGTCCTTCATCAGGGCTCACATGACGCTGCCCACGGGGCACAGGACTATTCTTAGTCCAGCAGTGACACTGAGGGGTTTAAACACACTCACAGCAGTGCTGTGTCTGATCCACTCGTACCAGCACAACACACACTAACACATCACCACCATGTCAGTGTGACTGCTGAGAATAGCCCACCACTCACATAATACCTGCTTTGTGGAGCTCCTTTGGGGTCTTGACCATTGAAGGATTAACTGATGTTAATTATGGCAGTAATAAGACTGAGAAAGTGTCATTTCAGGCAACAGACTCGACACACTTAGCACAGCCGAATACATTCGTTAAAAGGGGTGTCCACAAATATTTGGAGATATAGTGCATCTTGCATCACTCATTCCACGTATGAAAGCATTCCTCCAGCTCATTTGAACGTATCCCTGTCCTTCCAAGCCAGTGTCTCCAGAGGACTACATATTGTCGGACTGTTTTTTCAGTACATGTGTGTGTGAAGTGTTTCAGGTGGACCAGTGTGCAGAGAGTGTCCCCAGAGTTCTTTCCCTGTAGAAGTGCTGATGGCTGCCTCTAAGCAGAACCATGTGTCTAAGCGCGTATGAGAGACACCATCGTCTCCCCAAACACCACTGGAGCAAATTGTAGCCTAATCGAATCCAAGGCTGCACTTGTCTCTCCCTGTGCTCTTCTGACAGCACAAATATGGTTCCAGTTACCAGTGTAATATTTAAGTTAAAAAAAGAAAGCGAGGGTGAGAGCGAAGGAGAGGGAACACTAATAAAAGTGAAATCTGGATTATGTGCTTCTTGACTGAAATCATGACACCCCCCGAAAATAATGAAACACTTTCCCCTCTCTTGATATTAGAGTCTTGGAGTTTTTATTTATTTCCTCCGCACTGTCGAGCTTGTGGAGGAGCTTCTGACTGATTTGGAGGAAGTTGGGAAATGTATGAGCTGCCAGCCATACTCACACACTTACACACTGGGCGTGTGATTAGTGGAGCAAGAGATGGAGCAAAAGTACTGATTCAGCAGATTCCTGTTCGCATCACTCTTCCAACCATGTGATGAACGCTTTGGCTTTTTATTCCTTCAGCTCAGAACATGACAATTTTGTCTTCCCAGAGCTCCGTTTAACCATGAGGTCCGTCAGCCTCATCTGTTGTTTAAGAGTTGATTGATATCTCTACGTGAGTTAGAGTGTAATGGCGAGGGTCCTGCTGTAGATGTGATTGAAAAAGCAATAAACTGAAAATCAGATTGACAAATTGGATGTGGAATTTGTATCACCAGCTGTTAATGAAGCTCAGAATTGGACTGTGCAGAGACCCGGGGCCCAGCCAAAAAGGGGGTCCGCTGAGGGGTGTGCATTTTTTTTGTTTCAAAGTACCCCAGTGGTCAGTGTTGCTTTTGTATTGCGGTCAGTTTGTTCGAGGTGGGGTGTGTGGGGGCAAGGTTGGAAGGGGATAGATCGTTATTAGGTTCGAATATCCCTTCGGAAGTTCGGGCCAGGTGACATTCTTGATTAGACCTGTCCCTGCCTTTAGACAACGGGACAGCAGGAGTGTAAGACTGCCCTCATGGAGCATGACGTCTGGGTCCGTCCCAGCCAACTCTGTCAATCACTTTGTTGATCACTGTAACCCCACCTTTTAAGATATCACAGAATAACGTTTAAAACTGATTCGTGGGGGAAACAAACAATTATGCCATTTTATGGGAAAGAAAATCAAGAGACTGGTCAGTTTTGCCTGATTTAAGTATTGTTTTATTGACAAATATAATGTCTATATAACTGGATTGTAAACAAAAACTGAAATAAGCGTCAGAAATTTGCTTGAGTATATACAATAATACAGGAGAGTAATAAAGGGCAACCCCCCCTAATAATGATAACCCTAAGAGTATAAGCATCAAAACCTGTAATAGAACAGAGGTTATCTGTTTTTATGGAGCTAAAAATTACCCATAGCTAAATTTTATGTGATCAAACATTAAACTTAATAGTCTTTCCAGACACCGCAACAGTCAAGACCGTGCTCCGCAGTGTTCAGCCATTCCGTGGAGGCCTACGCGGACAAAAAACATGTGGACACCTGCTCATTCTTTCTGCTTTTGTTGATGTCTCTACTGTCCAGGGAAGGTTTTCTACTAGATTTTGGAGTGAGCATTGCTGTGAAGATTTGATTGCTTTCAGCAAGAGTGAATGTGAGGTCAGGATGTTGGATGACCACCAAACACCTCATCACTTTAACAACTGTTAACTGTTAAGAACAAACGTCCTGGATGGAGCAACATCATTCCAGAGAACACAGTTTAACTGCTCCGCAGCTTAATGCTGGGGAGCTTTATACCCCTCTAGCCCATGCCTGGCATTAGGCATGGTGCCAGGACTTTGTTTGTATTCGATTGGCAGTACTGATCTAGAGGGACTAGACAAGCTGTGAGTGCATTTTCACATCTGTGTCAGTAATGGGTACAACTTCACATAGCTGAATGCATTCTTTAAAAAGGGGTGCCACAAACATTTGGACTTGGGTTAAACACATCTCATTCACTGAGATACCTTATAAACCCTGGCCCAAAAGAAATCACAGTTTTCACGGCATTACTGTGTACTGTGGTACTTTCACAGAGTCACAAATTCTAGTATCTGAAACCTTTTTTTAAAGTTTTTTTTTTTATGGTCAAATATTAAAATCTATGGGCTTCCCAGACATTAGTTATGCCAAGTTTTGGACTAAGTAAAGTGCCTGTGGTGAATCATCATTTCTATTTTTTTTTCTGGAAAAGAAAAAAGGCTTATACAGTGTTTTATTGACCTACATGATTGATGAATGTAAAAATGTCTCAAGCTATAATAAACATCAGAAACTTGATGAGGTTACAAGGTTCAGGGTTTGTTAAAATATTCACTTGGATGTGTGTATGTAGGTATGTATGTTAAAAAACACATTATATGTAGAAATATGCAGTCATTTAAACACTACCAAACATATTTTTTAGGGTGCTTAGTGTGTTATTTGTGGCAGTATGGCAGAGTCATGGCAATGTCCTGCTTTTTAGGGACAAATATGGAATTTAATATCAATACAATTTAGATAATAATAAAAAAACAAATAAACTAATGCTTACCGAATACTTACCGTGCCTACTATTGGCTAAAATCCCATGACCAGTGGCAGTTAAGACAGTTTTGCCTTTTACTTACATATATTTCATTGTTAAAGGCAGTTGAGTGTTCAAATAATCATAAACCAAGCCTAGCAGTAAAAAAATGACATTCTGTATGTATTAATTTGTTATATTCAAGCTTATATAATGTAATATATAAAGCAGTATATTTGCTTTGTGTTAATACCCATACCATGCCAAGACATAATGAACATAATGGTTCGTTATTGAAATTATTATTGACCATTTATATTCTTTTGGTTCAAAAATTGTCTGTCAGTCTGATTTGTGGTATATTTTAACCATTTTTTTTAAACCTGCAAATTACTATGGAGCCAAAAGACGTCTCCGCTAATGAGCAGTTTCTTTATATTAGAGCTGTGCTATATTTATATTAGAGCTCCTCAGAGTGTAGAAATCTGATTATGATTAGATTATTCACTGCATGTAAATGCAGTTATCTGATCAGTCAAGAGATTATGTAAACGACATACACTGATTCTGAGTGGATTAAGGTCCTGAAATCCGATTAAGGATCTGATAAGGAGCTGGAATTTAGTAATCAGATTTCACAGCGCATGTATTCAGCTTTCGTACGGTTTTCGTAGTCTGTGCATCCACTTTTTCGAAAACTGCATCTGTCCCTGTATCGTGTATTCGAATGCATTGCAGCCGAACTGAGCTGGTGTCTTAAGGGCACAACGATTTGTTGGGCTGTTTTTTTTTTGTTTGTTTAGAAATCTGATTATGAATCTGATAAGGAGCTGGAATTTAGCTCCTTTTGCAACACAAACACACACACACACACACACACACACACACACACACACACACACACACACACTGCTTACTTTGATTTCTTTCAGTTGTCTGTCTATGAATGCACTCTTCTTGATGAAGTGCAGCTGTCCGCTGTCCCTATATAGTTATTCAAGTGCGTCTCAGTCGAACTGAGCTGATGTCTCCTGATCAGGGGACACACACACAGCACAAACCAGTGGGACGTTGGTGGACCTCTGATGGAAGGGTACAGAAAAAATCTACTGAAAACAGTGATGTTGATTGGAGTTCAGTGTCATAAAAACATGCATATACTATGCCAGACCTGAGTTGATTTAACCCACAAAACTGATTTTATTAGGTTACAAAAATTGGCTTTGAGTGCTTGAAAAGTCTTGAACTTGAAAAGCACTTCATTGTAACAAGCCGGTAATAAATAAAGACTGTTCACTGTTTAGTTCCTGTGTGGTCCATGCCATTTATTGCCCGTCCCCCCTCTCCCCCACCTCCAAAAAGCAGTGCTGTGGATGTTGGAAATCAGATTGTTCAGAACGTTTATCCGAGCTGATTAGTGCGTAAAGCAGCTGTGATTGTAGTTCTGCTAATTTACAGGCAGTGAATTCTCCATGCAGATTTGCAGGAGTGAAGAGAAACGGATGCCGGGTTGAAGCCGAACTGCTGCTTGCTTATTTGGCTGTCAGCACTACTTGAAGGGGCTTGAAGGAGGCCTGATGACATTCCACCATTAAAAGCTATCAGCCTTACAGCTCTGATTGATCCTCCACGGACTAAAATTTGATATCTGCATTTCTCTCCCAGGTCATCCTTCAAGACGGGACGCTCTGGTGATGGGATGTGGCAGATGTTTTGAGGTCCTGAACCTTAAGAGACTTATAAGTTAGATTCTTGGATAGTGTCTCAACACGTGAACTCTGATTCCCAGTTCCCAGCAGTTGCTTTGCTGTCCATTGCCGTCCATGTTTTTCCAACCCAGTAAAAAAAAAAAAAAAAGGCAACTGACTTCATTTCCGTTCATCTGCGGTGGCGAATAGTTAGCGTTTTTACAAGGGCGATATTTCAGATGCACTCGCATGTTTAATTAAGTGTAGTTTTCCCTTTGACGGTGGAATGCACGTCTGCTTTGTGTCTTAGGTTCTCTGCCGTCCATTTTCCCCCCTTTTTACAGTTGGCCCACATGTTTCGCTTCAACATTTATGATTTTTCTTATAGCAGAGTTGTGAGGTACCTAAATCACTCGGACACACACGGCATAAGTGTCCACATTTAAACAATAAAACGCTGTTAGGAACAGACCTTCAGATCTACTGTCACTTCATAAATACTCGTATATAAAAAGAGCGGAAAAAAACATCATCGTGCCCTGAGAGCACACCTGCTAATTAGAAACACATTTTCTGCTACGTTATTTCGTAAACGCGCCACCTCCTTTCTTTCTGGAAAAAGGCGGCTCGAGTAACGGAAAAGAAAACATCGCCCTAACTGAGAACCACAGAACCTCAGAACATCCGTGCTAGCTTCTATTTTCAAACTGCGGCCGTGCGTTTCATTATCATGTTATGTGTGAGCTCAGTAAAAAGACATCTATCAGCCACAAAGGTTTCAAAAGCTGGTGTTGTGTCAAGCTGTGCTTCTTATCAACATGTGCTACCCACAGTGTTTCCATAAATTAATTTTCATGTGTTTTCATAATAATCCTGTTTTCATTGGGTGCTGTATATAATATTCAGTTAATGTATTATTTGCGTTCCAAAAGTGTACATGGTGAAATTAAACAAAATGGAGAAACATATTATTATTATTATTATTATTATTATTATTATTATTATTATTATTATTATTGTTGTTGTTGTTGTTGTTGTTATGATATTACTACTACTACATTACTGCTAATATCATTATCATCAATTTCATCACAATAATAAACACAAAATATGCCTACTATTTAATAATAATACCTCTAGCTGTACCTACTCAATATGTCCAAATGTTTGTGGACATCCCTTCTAATAAATGCATTCAGCTGTGCAAATGCACACACACACACACACACACACACACACACACACACACACAGCTTCTCTGTAGAGAAGTACTGCCAATAGAATAGGACTCTCAGGAGCAGATAGACAAACATGAAAATATTGGCACCGTGCCTAATGCCAGGAGTGGGCTAGAAGGGTATAAAGCATTGAGCTGTTGAACCGTGGAACTGTTCTCTGGAATGCCAGTGCTCTATCTAGTACTTTTTAGGTGGGTGTGATTTGGAGAGTTGAGGATGTTGTGATTGTGGTCATCCAACTTCCTGACATCACTAACTATTTGCTTTTGTCACTGAATGCAATCAAATCCTCACAGCAGTGCTCCTGAATCGAGTAGAAAGTCTGAGCTGGGCAGTAGAGGCAGCTACTCCAACAAAAGCAGGATAAACGCTTTAATACCTTTGATTAAGGAGGTGTCCCGATACTTTTGCCCGCACACGATACGATGGCTCGGTTTGACAGGGTAGCGCGAATTGTCCGAACACCGGCGCTTAAAGCCGCAGCTCTGACTGAGTTGAGGCTGTTGGTCGAATGATGGCCCGTGTCGACAGTGGTGAGTTAGCACCTTATTGCCTCTCTGACCCCTCACCTCTTGTTGACCCTGTGTTTGGGTTCGCTGGTGCCCTCTGTGGCACTAATAGGGGGTGTAATATGGCCCCAACTGCTGTGCAGTCCAGACTGTGCCGTTTAGGATTGCGGTGGCCCTGACGATTGACGGCGGTCACATGTGCCGGCATGGCTCGGGACCCGGCTTAACGAAGAGTGATGAAGAGCTAAACGTTAAGTTCTTCTCTCGCACAACTTTTTTTTGTAACATATGGGTTCTTTTAGATCTGAGATGGCTTTGAAGGCCTTTGAACTCTGCCAAACGACACGACCTTTGCTAGCGTGTGTGTGTGGGCCGAGTGTGAGACGATCCCTACGCCCCCTACAAAATCCACCACCCCCTCTCCTCAATGCCGTGCCCCAATCACTGAAGCGCTGACCATTTGATGGCACTAATTTTGAGAACGCCAAAGAAGTTTCACTTTATACCTTTTTATTTTAATCATAGTATGTTTTTCACTTCCCTCCCCAGCTTGGCAGCAGGGGTGGAGTGTGTGTGTTGGGGGGGTTGAAAATAAAGAAACATGCCATGGTTGCTGTGGTAATTATAATAGCTATCATTTACTTTTACTTTACAACAATTTGTTGCAGCTTTTGCTTTTTTTCTTCTTCTTTTCTTTCCCGGCTAACGTCGCAGGAGGAAACAGCTTGGGAAATGTTTTCAACAGCTATCGTAATTAGAGGAATCTCATAAATTAAACTTGTGCGCGGTGCGGCGTTTGAAGAGCACTCAAAAGTAAGACATGCTGGATGGCGAGCGTATTTGCATTGCATGGAAGGGAACGGACGGTGGCTGGGGGGAACAGCTGTTTAGTGCGGCTTTTTTGGCAGCGGGAAATCCACCCAGCTCATTCAAGGTGCTCTCGAAACAGTCTGAAATAAAAATAGGCAGCACTTCTTTTAACTTGATTGTGAAGCTGGTTTTTGCTGTGTGTATATATATCTGTGTGTGTGTGTTTGGGTGTTTGTCCGTGTGCATCTCTGTTGTGTTTTAAGAGGTGCTCAGCAGGGGAGCATTCTTTAATGAAGTTAACTATATTGATTTTTTACTCTCGACTTTTTAAAGCTTTTTATTTCTTATTTCCATATGATTTTCAGAATGATGAGGAGCCGCTTTGTGTATAGCAGCAGTTTTCTTTCACTTTCATCTCATCTCTCTCTCTCTCTCTCTCTCTCTCTCTCTCTCTCTCTCTCTCTCTCTCTCTGTTTGCAACATATGTAGAATCACGGCAAATACAGGAGCAGTTTTACTCCTGCCATTGTGACTTTAATTGTATTGAAAAGGGAGAAGATGCCAAGAATTGAGGAGAAAAGGAGTAGTTTTGGCAAAAACTGTATGAATTTCAGATCATAGCAGCTGCCCTTTACATTGTGTACTGTCTCTCTCTCTCTCTCTCTCTCTTTTTCTCTCTCTCTCTCTCTCTCTATTTATATATTTAAATATAAATATCATATATTTGATAATTATAAATCCAAAATTGCTTGGGATTAGAGTTGTAGCAATATATTGTATATTGTATTTTCTAGATTCACTGCCCCAGAAATATTATTGCCATTTTAAAAATATGTTACACCACTGCAATAGTTATAATGGCATAAAAATGCAATCCCACCATTGAAAAAGCAGTGAACATTTGATAATTAAGAATATTGCAACATGGTAACAGGATTATGCAATTGTTAAATATTTTAAACAAATAAAATAAAGTAAACGTCTCTTTCATGTTAATGTGCTTTTCTATGCAATGGAAAACATAATGGATGATATTGTAACATATTGTACGATATACCATATTATACCATACCAAGTATACCATAGTATATACATTCATGGTTACCATACAATGCAATTACATGCAATAAGAGTTTTTGAACCAATCAATTATTGGAGAATATAATCAGCAGGTTAATCCATTATTCTGCACACTTGTAGGTTACTGATACTGGCATCTCAGCTGTTTCTGTAAATGTTTGTTTGGTGATAAATTTGGTGATGGGGCAGGCCAAAGAAGTATTGCAATCTGTTGGAAACATTCCTGGGAGTCTGTTGCTCTGTCGGGAGCATTATCCTGCTGAAAAATGCCAGTTGGAAGCCCTGCCATGAGGGGCAACACATTGCAGAAGGATGTTCTGCACATTTTACTGAACTGTCTCTCGTATTACTACTAGGGGTGAGTGACAGATCATCACACCATGTGTTGCTCCACAGCGTAGGCAGGATTGAAGCACTGACCACGTGGCCTGTATACCCTAACCTGACTTTTCTGAGATCCCATCTAGATCCTGGGTTTGACACTAAAGGTGGCAGTCTTGGATTATTGCTCATAACACCACTGCAAACAAAGGTGGTGGTCGCTTTGTAGAACTGACCCTCTTAAACTCTGTGAGCTGGACAAAATGTCTTCAAGTGCGTCGCAGAGGCGTGTCTAGCAATCAGTAAAGCAAGTAGTAAAATGTCACCCGCTAACGCCGGGTAACCCAAAATGTCACCCACACAATTATTGTCATGTGATTTTCATTGTGTTGCTGCTGTTATCAGTTATCAGTGATGCAGGAAGACCTGCACATGTCCCAGGAATAGGGGGACCAAAGACCAAGTTCCCAGTAGCATTATTGTTTTTGTTAGGACATTACCTGTTCAGGATTACCCAATTTTCCAATAATTTTTTTTTTTTTTTATGGGGTCATACATGGTACCTTTTTTATGCAATATTTTATGTAGTAAAATTAAAGAAGGCTTCCAAAACCTGTCATACAGTGTTGTACTTTTAAAATAAATTAATGAAACTATATTTAATCTGGAATTTTATAAAATATACCCAACGTTAGTGATGGTGTTACTAATTTTAACGTTAGGGTTAAGATGTTTAACCAATTAGTGTCAGTTCATGAGTAAATGTATAGTTTTAACAGGAGAGTGCAGTTTATGAAGTATTGCTTAGTGGTAGCTAAGGTGTGGCTCTGGTATAGTATGAGTTTCGAGGGTGTTGCTAAGGTGTTGCTGTGTGTTATGCTTGTACCGAAATATGGTACTGATTGATTTGATTCAAATTGCTTCTTGGTAGAACTGACATCTGAGCCATTAAAAGTACTGATTTTGGTACCCAACCCTAGCCAGCGCTGTGAAAATAGCCCAGTAAAATACCAGTACCTCTGTGTGTATAATCCTTAATTTCTGCTGCAGTGGAATTCGAAAGGAGAGTCTCTTTCTCCACAGTGTTTTCTATTAATCATACAGTTCTCTTTTCCTCACATACTCCATTATGTTGTTTGCAACGTCAACACTGTTTAACCTAGCTGACCGCTGACCCACCATGAATCATCCTCTCCACACAAATCCCTTATTCATTTTATAGAGGAGGGTTTTCTTGATTTTTCTTAAACCTTTTAACTTTATATATGTCACACTTTCTGTTTTGCTGCATTTTTTTGTATTACGGTGCTGATTGAAGTATACAGCATGACAGCAAGGTATTACGCTATAAATACTCCAATTTAATGAGTGCTGTATTTTGATGTATGTTGTGAAAGTGTTTGTAGAGCTGGTTTTGTAACTGTTTAGAATGGGACTGTAGAGCTAAGGCATATTTATTAAACATATCAAGCATTTTATGATGTTTACACAAAGCTGATTATAGAGGCTGTGTTTGGTGAGTAGAAAATTATTAAATAGAAACATATCAAATTCAACCAGCTTAAATGTGAAGAACGTAAAGGTGCCCATCATAAGAATCAAACAAGCAGCAAGTGTCAGCAAATCATCAGGCTCTGGTTCTAGCAGCTTTCAGCATTATTCATACCACTCGTCTATTTGTGTGTTTTTGATTATAAAGTCCATTCAACATTAGAATAAATGCACAGAAATCATTTATACATTTATACATTAAAGCACTGGATAGTAAACCAGGAAACATGACACACATGAATATTCTAATATTAGTGTTTTACTGTGTAAATAAATACAGATAATGAGCTCAATTTTTGTATATTAGTCTTTGTATAAACGTCTAAGCAAATGGGCTTGAAATAATTAAACATGGATGGAAGATGCATGGAAGTCAAATTTAAGATGTAAGCTCTAACCACTTAGCTCAAGTTCAAGGCATTGTTAAATATACAGATTTAACTGGAGAGTGCAGTTTCTATAGAAACTGTGCATGTGGTTGTTGTGTGATAGTTGCTAAGGTGTTGCTATGGTATAGCTGTGGATTACTAAGGTGTTACTTGGTGGTAGTTAAGGTGTTGCTCTGGAATGAGAGCTGTTTGCTATTGCTATTTACTTCAGCTGTTGGTTGCTTAGGTCTTGCTGTAGTAGTTGCTAAGGTGTTGCTATGGTTCAGGTTTTTTTTGCTTAAGTGTTTTTGGGTGGTTGCTGAGGTGTTGGTGTACTTTAGCCTTTGGTTGCTGTTGTGTTGCTAAGTGGTTGCTAGGGGTTTGCAAAGGTGGTCGCTCTGATGTGTGCGCTATTTGTTGCTAGGCCGTTGCTATGGTATTGGCATATTTTATGCCAATTAATGCTAACTAATGGGCTTTAAAATGATCATTGACACTCATTGTCACGAAAATAGATGCAATCAACCATCTGCAGTCCACAACCACAATGGTGTCATGTCAGACTCTTATGGAGTTACTCAGAATGGCAGCAGGTCATCTTCAGTGACGAGTCCTGCTTTTGTGTTGGTGGGGACAACCAATGAGTAATATGTGGAGACACCATGGTCAGCAGCCAAGATCAACGGTTTGTTGTCATGCGTCACATGTCCAGAAGGCCTGGAATGGGGTGCAGTGTCTTCCAGTGCCCCAGGTCACCTTTGGTCTTCATCACAGTTTAACACAGTGTTATGATAATGAGATCCTGCAACCTGTGGCCCTAAATTTTCTGAATCCACACTCCAGTATGCTATTCCAACAGAACCAACTAGTAACCTGCAAACCCGCAACCCTTGGTGCAATAAACAGTTCAAAAGTGCAATAATAAGGTGCAATACCCTCCTCCTCCTACAGGACTCATTTTGCACACACTATTTATATACAGTATATTTTGTATTGTAATATAGTCTCTTTATTCTATATTCTTTATATTTTTATAGTGTTTTCTTTACTAAAATATGATCTGTTTCTACTCTTTTCTGTACTGTACTGATGCTGCTGCTGGAACCTTAATTTCCCTGAGGGAACCCTCCCAAGGGATCAATAAAGTTCTATTCTATCCTGTCCGATACTGGTCTGCATACTGCTGCCGTCTCAAGAGCTAAGCTTGTAGACACAGATACTACACTAAGGCCAGTCGCATCACAATGTTTGGGATGCTATTGAACGCTCTATCCACACTGCACTCCCACCACACAATCTTCAGGAAGTGAGTGACAATGTTCAAGCTGCATGGGATGGATTATCACAGGACACCATTAGGAACAACTCCATGCCGAGACATCTGGTATGTTGCGTTATACCCATCCCCATACTAAGACACTGCTTCTGTATGTGGTACTCAGTACATTTTGCCCATATCAGTCTAAATTTTTAATAAATTACTTTTCCTGGTAACCTGTGTGTGTGCATTTGCACATCTGTGTCAACAGTGGGTGCAACTTAAAGTAGCTGAATGCATTCATTTAGAGATATAGTGTGCTTTAATCTAATTTTGTTAGAAGATTGCATCAGACTAATTTTTTTTTTTTGCAACATCCCAGCCGGCATTTGTTTTTCTGATAGCGATTCCCATCAGAACTCATCTCGCATCTCAGCTTTTCGAGGCAGGTGTGTGATTGGTGATCAGATGTGCAGTTACATAATCAGATTCTACCCTGACTCAAATGTTGTGTGCGTTCCCTCCACATGCAGGTGCGTAACTCGCTGCTGGTCAGCCCTGTATACCTGCAGGACTGTGGATACACAGGATGGAATAGTTGGTGGTGGCGGAAGCAGCAGCAGAAGCAAAGGAGGGGAATGTGTAATGATGTGGCAGGTCTGGGATTCTCATAGCTGTGTGCTAGCACACGCTAGTGATATCATTGGCCCGCCATTAATGTCCAATTTCCCATCAAGTGAAAAAAGCTTGTTTAGCAGGAAAATAATATGGGCAGATAACAGCGCTACACCATCCAGTCTCACCCAGGCCCGCATAATTACCCAAATAGGTTGCGGGGAGGGATCGGATCCGTTTCTAGGCGGGGGGCTCCTGCGATAAGCGCCCACCGCACTCCCACACACTGGTAATTACTTTATTGATAATTCACGGGGAAAATTGCCTCAGCCAATCGCTGCTGCTAGATTTAATGGATTGGTTGGGGAGGGGGGTAGACGGGAAGTTGGCGGGGGGAGAACAGTGAGGTCCCCTTTTCAAACAGAAATGAAAATATGTTTAGGCCATAGGGGAAGGCCTTTTCCTCCAGAGATAATCACTAAAAGTAAATGTAAAATAGCCCACACTTGGCTTGGGATTGGGATATGTCCATGTGTATGTGTTAGTGGGTGTTTATCTGCAACTCCTGCATTAACACATTTACCCCTAGCCTTAAATTAGCTAATAATTCTCCAAGGGGAAGGCCTTGGTAATGAAATTGACATTTAGCAGCTTCGCCACAGTCTATTAACTACAATAAATTTAATTTGCAACAGGCCCAGAAGTGTACTGGGGTTGTAGAAAGACGGGGGGGAAAAATGCCCCAACAGATTTGGTGTTTATTGCATCTGCTGGCCACAAGTACAGTTGCTAAAATAAGGCCACTCTCTTGTTCCTACATGCTTAACAATAACTATAACCTTTCCCCACTCGCTAAAAGAGGGCAAAGGAGGGAAAATATTGGATGCAGTCAATATATACAGACATGCGCATGCTTTTCAGATGTAATTCTAGCTAATGCTCCTGCATTTATAGGTCAAAATGTTCCACGAGTTTAGAAAACAAAATTTTCCCTCCACATGGTTCACCAATTGGAACAACTTCAGTACAAACCAGTGTAACACTAAAATGTCTTTTACGCACATCAATTACGACGGATTCAGGAGTTTTCTTCAGATACAATACCAACGTGAACGATACTGCACGACCATATGTCCCCTCTATGATCAGCGCTCTCAGCAGAGTGATTAAAAAAGGCACTAGAAATATTTGTTGGACAAAAAAAAAATCTATCTAATATGGAAATGAGCACTTAAAGCAGAAGTAATGAGCATATTACTGATTGGACAGAGTGAGTGATGTTAGGTAGCTCAGTGTGTTTGAGAGAGGATCCATATCCATTGTTTCCTGTAATAAGACTTCTTTTGTGTTAAGATCACAACTGGGGCTGTTGCAGTTAATTCGATTAACGATTGCGTAATCCAACAATCACTCTGATAAGGGTGGTCAGAGGTATCACGACCAAAACAACTTTAAAACAAACGTCTTTAAATTAGCACTGACATAAAGGTGTGTTTGTTTTTTTTTTTGGATGAAATGTTGTCCCAGGAATAATTGCAATAAATTAAATTATTATTGTTATTTTAAGAGCATTTTATCTTACTGTAATGTATACAATGTAATGTAACATAGTAATGTAATTACTCCCTTTAAAAGAACAGTGAACAACTTTTTAAATCCCAATTTTTCCCCCAGTTTGGAAGTGCCTGTTACTCTCCCTCTCTCACACAGGATGCTCCCAACAATAGGTGGTTGTCTCCTCTGATATATGTGAAGCCTCTTTTTGAACTGCCACTCTTACATCATTCCTGGGCAGCCAACGCGCTGTGGGGAGAGCGTCATCTATCCACTCATAGAGAGCATGGACAGTTTTGCTGTCTTAGATTCTGGCTGCTGATGACAAGCAGAATGATCCAAGATTGTGAGAGCATTAAAGCACTGAGCTACACGGAGCCCTGAACAGTGAACTTTTGATCATGAACAACATAAAGGAACAGGGTATATAACTTTAAAATATTGTAAACAAATAAAACATAAATAAAACAAAGGTAACATAGCAGTTAATTCATGTTAATTTGGTCTCTTTACCAGTAAAAACAAAGTGGGTGATATTAGGGTCAGCAAAAATGATTGTACAATATCGTCGTTTATTGCTCCGTAATTAACACAGCAGGTAAAAGTGCCCCAAATCTGATCATGTGTGTCCTAGATGTGTCTGACATTTACAGTTTTGGTTTGGGTCCTTTGATATGTGGTATTTTAATTCGATCCACATCAGATTTGCGGCAAGACAACTCCGAATGAAGAGCCAGATTGGAATTCAGGCAACTTTTACATCAATCTGACTTGGCATTCCTCGTAAAGTGTGCTGAGGAGGAGGGAAAATGGATGACTGCAGTGAGGGAGATGTTCAGTGGTGTTCAAGTGTTCACTCTTTGATGGAGAAGATGAAGCTAAACATGAGAGAGATCTTGTTTTGCACATGTGCCTCAGTTTACGAATGTGAACCATTCACATGGGTGTTGTATATTTTTAATGATGTCACATTAAAATATCTTAAAAAATAAACGATCAGATTTGGCGGTAAAGCTGGATTTGAGCCACTTCTGATGTGTAGCCTCTTTGTAATGACATGTTTAGTGTAGTGTGAAGTACAGTCACCCCTTTATAACTTTTTTTTATATTTAAACATACGGACATTTGATCTCATGTTGGTTTATATGTAGGAGATGATATAACTAAACACATGATACTGAAGAAATTTCTTTTAAAAATCCTTTGTAAACATAAGTATTAGAAATGTATTTTTCTTGTGTGGAAAATATCAGGACACCCCCCACATTTATTACTACTTAAAATTCCAATCAAAATCATCTGCAAATGATTAGACAATCAATAGGGAGGACTTTGAAGGAGGCTGTCTTATTTAAACCCTAGACATTAGTTTGGTTAGCTCTTGACTGTTAAAGTCAGAGGTATCACCATGGCGAGATCAAAAGAGCTCTCTGAGGCCTTCAGAAAGATGAGTCTGTGAAGGAATTAAAATAAATCTCAAAACAATGTGAAATCAGCTGGTATTGATATGCCAGTCGGGTTTCTGTGCAGTTTCAAATTTACAGGTGTGTATTAGGGTTGTAACAATTCAGGTTTCACTTTGATACGATACAGTGGCATTTCAGTTCATGATACAACAATTAACTTGCGATACACATCAGTGCAGTTCAATACACTGCAATAAGTTGTACTGTTACATCCGTAGTGTGTTTGTACATGTGTGTGAGAGCTGGAGAGAGAATGAAAGCTTGGGAGGTCAGGAGATCTGGTAAGTGGCCCAATAAATCTCCCAGCATTCTCTGCCCTGTCTGTTTGGATCAATACAGCGTGTGTAGTCATCCCAGTCCCTCCCTAATGGTCACAGTCTACAGCCATTCTTATCTTTCTGCCTTTCTCACTACACAGATATACACATCAGTACACACATATATAGTACTGTGCAAAAGTCTGAATTCCCTTTGTGAGTGAGTATGTAAATCTGCTTATGTGAGGAGGAAGTGTTTATTTCCTCAGTTAAACACTAAAATTAGAATTAACACAACATTCCTACAAAAGTCGTGGCTTTCCATCACTGGATTTCATTTAGGGTATTATTATACCTGTAGTTTGTTTGCTTTAGTCTGGATCAGTTACTGATTTTGTGATCTTGAGGCGATCAGGGGGGTGGTTTGTTTTGTTTTCAAACACAAAATTGTGTCATAACAGGACCACATGACCACATTCTGCTTGTTGGTCAGACCTGTCTGGGACAGGAGCAAGGAAGTAACTATAGGAAGAAGGTGCTGTATTCTGGTCCAATGCAGATTTCTGACCAATATACCAGCTTAATTTACTACAAAGAACCTGCAGCACCCTGTTCTCCAGTGGTCAGGACTGCGCAGGACTGCAGTGACCCTGACAGTGGTAGTGTGTTGATGTGTGTAGCACTGGTACAAGTGCAGAATTATCCAGCGTCATGTGAGCACTGATGAAGGAGTCGGGATGACCAACACAAACTGTGCAGAAACAGAGGTCCCATCCAATAGTTCTGGAAAAGGCTCCACAGCTCAAGCTCAATGCATTACAGGCACGTTGACAGACCAACGCTACGTTTAGCATTATGTTGAAACCCCTCAGTGTCACTGCTGATGATCTTTGGTCTCTGGCTTTACATCTTCAAGATGGAGCAACAAGGTAGGATTGTCTAATAGAGAAAGAAATGAGTGGACATAGTGTTTAAACACTCCAGCAGCACTGCTGTGTCTGATCCACTTGTATGAGCACAACAGTGCTGAGAATGACCTACAACCCACATAATACCTGCTCTGTGGGGGTCTCACATAATTGGCCCGGGGGCTGTAATCTAAAATAAATAAATAATAAGGTTAAAATATAAAAAAAACAAAAACTCACAATAAATGATTCCCATTTATGGAAATTTGATTAAGGATACTATAGTTGCTAACGATCCAATAAAGTATGGCATTGATTCATATTGGTGATCCCTTGTTTATTTATTTATTTATTTATTTAAAATAAATTCTTGTCTTTATTAATTGATAGAAAGAAAGAAAAAGAAAACTTCAGTTATAACTTTGTACATCCCAGAGAGAAAGTCACATTGTTGATCACTTTTCATACAGTCCTGTTTGCTTCCGTTTGTGTATTTTTGTAGGTCTCGTTCTCGTCACCGCAGATCCCGCAGTCGCAGCAGCGGCAAGTCCAGCAGGAGGCGCAGTCGCAGTCGAAGCAAAGGCCGAGACCGCAGCCAGCGCAAGGCCCGAGAGAAGGACAGAGAACGGGATAGGGAGAGAGAGAGAGGACGGGACAGAGCACGCGAGAAAGAGAGCCATGCAAAAACCAAGGAGAAGGAGAAACAAGGGTGAGAATGTTTTGTGATTTTTACCGTAAAAGAGAAAAAGAACAGACTGCCAGTTTTATTTTTAGCACCCCATTTTACATCCATAACAAACACACACACACCAGCAACTATCACACAAACCCGTTCACTGCCTCTTTGCGCTCACTTTCTCATTACCTCTCTCGCAGCAACTCTATCCTCCATGCTGGTGAAATCCAGCAGGGAGTTGGGACAGAGACTGCATAGTTGTCCTCATCCATCTAGCTCCAGTTGTGCTCTCCACACCCGGTGTCTTCACAGTCCCAGTGGCCCGCTATTGCATTTCCTCTCCCTAAGCCGACCCGTGTTAAACTACCTTTTCTTGCTCAGGCATGATCTCCTGTGTCCCTGGTGTAATATGTGTGAGCACTAGCTAAACTGGTTTCAACCTGCTTTCTCATTTTAGCACTTCTACTCCACTACCGCCCCAAAGCAGCATGGCCTAATGTGATTGGGGGACGGCGTGATGCGATGATGCAGGCCGTGGCTGTCAGTCATTTTGAGTGGCTTGTCACGCTGACAGAATCACATGTGCTATGGGAAGAATTTATCTGGGAGAGGGCTGGAAAAGAAAAGACAAGAGGAACAAGCAACATCTTGTTCTGAATTCAGTAGCAATACTGACCTTTAATTTTTATAAAATCATTATAGAACATATTAGTATATTATCGCTGTTCTGACACAACACAATGTGAATTTGTCAGTTGTTGTTTATATTGTCTCAGAATTCCGAGCCGGATCAATAGAAATGCCCCAAAATTGCTTGGAATAAAATCTTATACATTGACATCCATTAAAAGTTAAGAAGGTTTTTTTCTTCATTTTCCTTATTTATTCCTTACTGCCATAATGGACATTAGAGGATTTTGTGTGACAGTTGAGTTGGGTTTAAAAAAATCTGTTTTATTAAAATTGATCATCATTTGATTGATCTGATATCAATTCATATGAAGCTGTTTTCACCAAAACACAGTTAAACAGCACTGAGTGTACCGCTGATTTAGTGAGACACAGATAAACAGAAGTGCTAATAAACACTACTGCTTTACCACTGTTGGACTCTGAACTCTGCAGTGGTGAGAAGGAAATCCAACTTGTGGGGGTGTTCTTCATATTCTGACATTCCAGTTTAATTCTGACATTCCAGTTTAATTCTGACATTCCAGACATTCCAGTTTAATTCTGACATCCCAGTTTAAATTGAATCCATTAGAACACGGTTGAAGAGGATTCTGGAGGAGCCTGTGTTATTTAAACCTCAGACAGTTAGATTTGCTCATGATTGTTAAAGTGAGAGGTATCACCATCGTGAGATCCAAAGAGCTCTCTGAGGCCTTTAGAAAGAACGTTGTAGATGCTGATGAGTCTGAGACGGGGATTAAAAAGATCACTAAATAGTTAGAACTTCCACTGTCTGGAAAAGAATGAGAACATTTAAAATAACTGCCAAATGGTCAGGCCAGGCTGTCCTAGCAAGTTCAGCCCAAGAGCAAGAAGCCCAAGAAGTCTCCAACAATCCTAAAATGTAGTAGAAAGCTCCAGCCACAGCTGATGTCAAAGTACTGCATCTACCATCTGAAATATACAGTATATATACGCTGGCGTTTATTTGGACTTATTTAGGACTATTACTTTTTTAGATCTGTATCTCTGTGACCAAATAAGGTGCAGTCTCTCACATATAAAGGCCTGACTTATCTCTCTCTCAGCATTTTTATATTAAGTCTTTAATATCCTTAAACGCTGATAGGAATCTGTTTATCCCTGACCCGTGTGTGTGTGTGTGTGTGTGTGTGTGTGTGTGTGTGTGTGTGTTATACCTTACAGCAACGAGGGTTGTGTTAATATTTTGCTTTTTTGGGCCGTATATGTATGATCTTCAGGGAGAAGTTAGAAAAAAAAACTCAGAAAAAACACACACCCCTGTTTTCAGTTGTGTCCTGAAGCTGTGGTCGTGTGTGTGTGTGTGTGCTTGGAGACTGCTGCCCTCAATGCTGTCCCAGAGGAGTGATGGACTGATGGAGAGCCCAAGAGGAGGAAACAGCCACAGAAATCAACAAACACACACACACACACACACACACACACACACACACACACACACACACACACACACACACACACACACACACACACACACACACACAGCTGACAAAGCCTTGTGTGTTCTATAGGAGATAATTAGTTCCAGTGCTGTAGTGTTGCTCTTCTCTTTACTGGAGGCAGACTGGACAGAGGAAGCCTCAGGTCTTCCTGCTTCATGTCCTAATTGCAGTGTGTGTGTGTGTGTGTGTGTGTAAGTAACTCAGGGGCCCCAGCAACACACACTTATCATGCCTCAAGCTCACGTCATTCAAACCTGTTCACCACACATATTGCCACTAGGGCAGGACCTGGTGATACGATATGCATCGTGGTACAGAGGTTCCAATTGAATATATCACAATATATTGTGATACTGTAAGCAAGATGATATATCGCTAATAAACTGTATAACACTACTGATTTACTGCTTAGATTCTGAGCAGCTCTCAGAGCCAGTACAGAAGTACCTGCATAATTCCTCACTGAGAGATTACAAAAACATTGATTTCTTGCCTTTGAAAGTGGAAAAGCCTCTCACATTTGTAAAAGCAAAAAAAAAAGATTATACATGATGGGTTGGAGTTGAGATGCTGATGGCAGCGTATCCCTCTGTTGTACAAAGCTTTGTCCTGCTGTTTGCCTTTATAAAGCACCATAGTTAGAACAGTGACCATTGTTTTCAGTCATGGAACTTAACATCATAAAATGTCATTGCCACCTGCAGTTGTGAAGCGTACGGCAAAAGCACAGAGGTGCTTTCAGCTTTGTGTAATTCTCATTAGACATTTGTGTAATTCTCATTGGTTAAACACAGTCTAACCAAACGTACATCACACAGACCAAATAGATACACTCTTCATGTCTTTCACTGAGTACACGGAATAAAGACCCATAGTGCAGGCTAGACAAAGTAAGTCACCCCTTGAATTGAATAACCTTAGCAGCAATCCGCCTTAATATCAGCAATTCCATTGCTACTCCCTAATAGTCACATATTAAAACATTCAAATATGACTCTTCCGGAGACTGTTTTTATGTGTCCGATGCAATCACATTACTTTTTGCATGGCCTGTTATGTTTCTTTGGCCCCTCTGTCCTAAGGCGGAATATAAAAATAATTATTGCAGAAATATAATTAGCAGAGCAGGCCAGGATGCTGTCCTGCTGGGATGATGTGAGCATGACATACAGAGAGACCCCACAGGGACTCGATAGGGACCCTCATGTCCCTGCAGCTGACTGGACTATGACCTTCACACAGCCTGGGTACTTTGCTCCACTTCACTTTTCACCTGAACATTTTCACAAACTAAGCTCCACAGTGAAAATTGTGAGTTATTTCATGTGGTGGATATGCATGGAAACATTTGAGCAGTGGGTTTATAGAGCTAGTATTTATGAAGTATTTACATTTAGTTTGAATAATAAAGTTGTTTATTTTGTTTTAAGAAAACCTGTTTTTTCCACAGTTCTAATGATCGTATAATCATCCTGATAATGTTTCAAATTTTATACATACACTCATGATCAAAAAACATTTGCAGCCAGAAGGAATCAACTGACAGGAATGAAACTGGGTGTGTAGGTTTGACTTTTTCAGATTTCACACTTTGCTGTCCCTGTGAAGTAAGCGACGACGGGCCTTATCACTCTACCTGACTAGGTCGTCCCATTGAGCATGCTTCCCATTCTCACTAGTGCTGTCCTCTTTAGTTAGCTGGTGGCCCGTGGGAAGAATCTGTCTCGAAACCAGCTGGCTCTGGACCTCCTACCACTGGGCAGCTTTGAGAACAGGCAGTGGCTTGGGTGGGTGGAGTCCATTATTATCCTCCTGGTCTTCCTCAGACAGTGGCCGGTGTATAAATACAGATGGTTTGGGAGCTCTGCAGATTTTTCATCTTGAGTGAGGTGCAGTTCCCATACCAGGTGGTGATGCAGCCTGTCAGAATGCTCTCCACTGTGCAGGTGTAGAACAGCCTCAGGATGTGGGGATTGTGCCATCCGTGTGGTGTGTTCTGACCATGTAAGCTCCTAAGAGATGTAAACACTGCTGACCCTCTGCACAGTGTACAGGGAGTACAGGAGTGGGCTGAGCACACAGCCCTGAGGGTCTCCAGTGTTGAAGGTCAGTTAGGAGGATGTGTTTCTGCCCATCCTCACCACCCTGGCATGTTGCATTATACCCGACACCACACTGACGGACACTACTTCTGTGTGTGTAGCTCAATAAGTATTGTCCATGTTAGTCTACTTTTCTAATCTTCTATTGTTCCTGGTAACATTTATCCCACGCTTGGTAGCAATCCCACGCTTCCTTCTGGGTGCAGCTCTTTATTGACTGTAGGTACAGGAGTATAGGTACAGGAACCTCCTTTCCTCTCAGTGACTCTGTTCATCAGGGCGTGAAGTTGATTTTAATTTTTATTGAAGTCAAGCTCTTGTAACAGCACTGAGCTCATCCCTGCTCCTTCAGTCGCCGTGTAATTCTATTAGTCATCAAGATTGTGTTAGTGTCTGCTCAGCGTGCGGTCGCTGGCTCTAAGTTTTGATTACGAGCAGCACTCGCAGTGACGGCGCTCACAGTGTAGCAGCAAGGAGGCAGTGATGCAGCGGCTCTGTGCTAATGATGATTATGATAGCAGTGATATCATAAAGACTAGGGTGCAATTAGTGCAGTGATGAGTGGAGTACAGCTGCATAAGTAGTGTGTGTGTGTGTGTGTGTGTGTGTGTGTGTGTGTGTGTGTGTGTGTGTGTGTGTGTGTGTGTGTGGCAGTGGATCAAAGCCTCCTCTAACCTGCTCCAGGTGTCCCTTCACAGCTGTCATTCTGCTACAACACGACACTTTAAGCACTGCTCAGGTATGCTTAGGAACACACACACACACACACACACACACACACACACACACACACACACACACACACACACACACACACACAGAAAGTCAGTAAGTCAGTCTACCTTTTTGCATCCTGGTTGCACTGTGGCAGTTGAATCTAACTCCTCTACTGTGTGTGTGTGTGTGTGTGTGAAAGAGAGAGAGAGAGAGAGAAGATCAAAGGGGGTGACAGGCTTGGCGGGGGGCTGACACAGCCGCGTGTGGTGTTGTTTTCATTAAACATTTATCACACCTCTAGGATGACAGCAGGCATCTCTGGGCCGCACGACGTGTTTTCATGCAAAATTTATGGGAAAAGACGAGCCGCTGTAAAGCGATCGTGTTGCTTTTCACCAGTGGCAAAGGGTAAATGGGTGATTGTGGTGTGTGTGTGTGTGTGTGTGTGTGTGTGTGAAAGCGTGAGAAAGGGTGTCTAGGCATATGTATGTTATGTTGGGAGTTAAACAGGTTAAGTGTCAGCTTTTGTCTGTAATGTGTGTGAGAGAGAGAGTGAGAGAGAGAGAGTGTGAGTGAGTAAGATCTCCTCATTGGCCGAGTCCTTTCTTGCCCTGATTTAACCAATCGCATTTCAGTAATTGTGATTTGTGTTGTGTTTTTATTCAGGATGTTTTAAATTAAGCACATGTTTAAAGACACACAGTTCTATAAAGTATACTTGGTAAATAATTAGATGATCAAATAAAAACTGCTGAGCAGTTCTAAGTTGGTTGGATGGAGTTTGGTTATAAAATCCCAGGTGTTGAGGAAGGTGCTGCTGGTGCTGCTGGTGGATTATAATAATGCTCCCGGTGGTTGCTAGAATAATAACACACACTCAGATTTGTTGGGCTACTTTTGATGGAATTTTGAACTTTTGGTTAATTACAGTTCATGGAATTGTCAGGTTACAGTTGATGTAATTTTTTTTAAAATTCTAAGGCTACAGTTGATGTAATTTAACAATTTGTTGTGCTATGGTTGATGGAATTTTGAAAAATTGTCAGCTCACAGTTTTGAAATTTTGGTGGACTACAGTTTATGGAAGTTTGTCAGCTTACAGTTGATGGAATTTTTTCAGGGCTACAGTCAAAGAATTTATCTTTGGATAGTTTATTTTTTGCCTGATTTTTTTTTTATCAAGCTGCAGTTCATAGAATTTTGCCACATTCCATGGAATTGAGTTGGGCTTCAGTCAGTCTAAAGTTGGATTCAGTCTGAATTTTGTTCTGCAGTTGACAGAATTTTATGTGGTTAGAGTAAATAAAATTTTCTTGAGCTAATGTGGAGTTTAGACAGAATTTAGTTCTGCTCCCTTTGGTGGAATTTTCTTTATCTGGTGTTGAGTTCAGACTTTGTTTTGGTCTGACAAAGAAAGATGTTTTGGTCACATGTCCACCTTATGTTGATATTAGACTTCAGATCAGAATTCCAGGCCTAATTTAATACATTTTCATCTTCATCATACCCCTCCATCTCCATGTTATGACCCTCGGCTCCAGGACTCTGTCTCTTTGTGACACGATGGTGACCTCCCTCTTTTCTCCTTAATGGGCTCCCACTGTCTTCTTAAGAGCATGTTGAGGCACTTTGTTTCAGTTTCTTCTGAAGATTCACAAAAATATGTCAAATATAAAAATCCCCAACCATCGGCAGGTGAGTTGTGGACAGCGGTTCTGAGTGAATGTGGAAGGTTGGTGCAGCTGGAAGGCTGCATGGTTACATTGTAAGCAGGAGTGGACTGGTTGTGAAGCAGTCTTCTCTCAGCTCATTATCAGTCATACACAGAAGAAAGGTGCCTGTGAGGAGGTTTGTGTGTGTTCTGTCTTTCCTTCAGCAGATCTTTAGGCTGTGTCTGTTTTGAGAGAGAACTTCAGACTCTGCAGATTGGCTGCATCTCAACAACAGAGTGAAATCAATGAGGTGTGTGTGGTGGGCAGGTTTACCTCTGGCATTGTGGCTGGGAATGTACTGGGAGTGTACTGTACATAGCTGTTAATTAGGGAAGATAAAATAATAGACGAGGTATAAGTGTGCACGGTGTAAATAGACTGTTGGGGCTATTTGGAAGCAAAGCTCTGAGGCGTTCTAGTTGCTTCCATCCTGTTTTGCCCACTGGATGTACTCTGTCAGAACACACCTCACTGTTGCAGTCCTCTAAGTCAGTTTCACTTTTGGAGAACAGACCTTCACCGAAACTGCTGATACACTGTTCAACCCAAACATTATATCCTCCTTGTTTCTACATTCACTGTCCAATTGATCAGCTCCTTTTATCATACAGGAGCATTTTGTAGTTCTGTAATTACAGACTGTAGTCCATCTGTTTCTCTGCATACTTTATCCTCCTTTCATCCTCATCAATGATCAGGATCCCCCCAAAGCAGGTATTATGTGGGTGGTGGGTCATTCTCAGCACTGCAGTGACACTGACGGAGTGGTGATGTGTTAGTGTGTGTTGTGCTGGTACAGTGGATCGGACACAGCAGTGCTTCTGTGGTGTTTAAAACCCTCAGTGTCAGGTCTGGACTGAGAATAGTTCAACCCGAAATGTCCAGATTAGCTTCTCTCTCTGACTTGTACGAAGTGGAGCAATCTGGTAGGACAGTGAGTGGACACAGTGTTTAAACACTAGCTGTGTCTGATCCACTCGTACCAGCGCAACACACCTGCAACATATCCAAATGTTTGTGGACACCCACAACTTTGCTGACACAGATGTGCAAATGCACACACAGCTTGTCTAGTCCCTGTAGAGAAGTACTGCCAATAAAATGGGACTCTCTAGAGCAGATCCTGTTTGCACCAGGGCATGGGTTACAGGGGCGTTTAGCCCCTCCCAAATGAGCTGTGGAGCATGGAATGATGGTGATCCATTGTAATTCTGGGATCAGTTGGTGATGAGGTGGGGTATTGATCATGCAACATCCTTGCTGAATGCAATCTTATCCTCACACCAATGCTCCAAAATCTAGTAGAAAGCCTTCCCTGGACAGTAGAGACAGTTACCCCAACAAAAGCAGGATGAACTCTTAAAATACCCTTGATTTCAGAAGACACGAACGAGCAGGTGTCCCAGTACTTTTGCTAATTTGTGCAATGCACTTGATCTGAAAAATAAAGCCATGTGAAGGTATTGTATATTTAAATCCATTTAGCTGCAGGACTCGTGTTTGTGTTTTAGCAAGAGCGAGACTGCCAGCGTTTATTTGATGTCTGTGGAGAAGCGAGCTTTTAAAGAGGAATATTTGTCAGTTGTACTGCAGACCCGAACGTGCCTTGATCACATTATTGCCTAATTGTTGTGTGCAGTCAGCCTGCCAGTACAGTTGTTACCTGCAGTGCCAGTAAATTCAAATGGGACCGACAAAGAGAATATGAGCAGCAGAGAGAATGAAAGTGACAAGAGGAGCTCAGTTAAACGGTTTGTTTGGCACGTGATTGTAGATACCCTAATTTAGCTCAACCACCTTGACTGGCCTGCTCACATCTCTCCTCCCCGCAGGATTAAGGCCTAGATGTCTTCTGAGAGTCACTTGCTTGCTAGCCGGGGTTGCTGGCCCTCTCGTGTTGGCAACAATGTATTAACTGCATCCATGCTACTCCTCTCCAGTACATGCTGTCTCTTTCTCTTCTCCTGCTGTTAAAGGAATAGTGCAGTGGGAAGTCAGGTGTCCACGTTTTTAGCCAGAGTGTGTTATGTGTCTTTTGTTTTGCACTGGAGCTACACGGCTAATGTAATTTAACAAATAATGTCAGCACTTATAGTCACTAAGGTAACGGTGTGCAAAGCA
Source organism: Acestrorhynchus altus (assembly GCA_034509495.1). Taxonomy (NCBI): domain Eukaryota; kingdom Metazoa; phylum Chordata; class Actinopteri; order Characiformes; family Acestrorhynchidae; genus Acestrorhynchus; species Acestrorhynchus altus. Next base: position 11,715,301 of record CM067502.1, on the reverse strand, counting down.
CTTCACACAGATCACTACATGCTTGCCTTTACTCTTAGAACCCGTTGGTGGGTTTCCTCCCATGAACTGCTTGCCTCAGGTCCTTGGATTAAGCTGAGAACAATAACTTTAGTCTTCTTTAAACATTCCAGTAGTACCACTGGTGTGCTTAGGGTCATTGTCTTGCTGCATGGCCCACATTCTTTTGAGATTTGGCCATTTCTTAAGAATTCCTTAAGAATTTTCTGATATCGTTCATAATTCATTGTTCCATCAGTGATGGCAAGCCTTTCTGGCCCAGATACAGTTATTATTGTTAGAGTGTTTAAACCGGCCATTGTTGCAGCTGGCCTGAAACACATCACCACCATGTCAGTGTCACTACAGTGCTGAGAATGACCCACCACCCTCCACATAATACCTGCTCTGTGGTGGTCATCTGGGCTCCTGACCATTGAAGATCAGGGTGAAAGTAGGTTAACAAAGTATGTAGAGAAACAGATGGACTACAGTCTGTAATTATAGAACTACAGGGTTCTCCTGTATGGTAATAAGAGCTAAAATGGATAGTGAGAATAGAAACAAGAAGGTGGTCCTAATGTTTGATTTGTGTAATGATAATTATACAGTATAATATAACAGTAATGGAATTACCTTCTTTAAAAGAGCACTTAACTTTAAATTATTAGGAATATTCTGGTAAAGGAACAATTTTAAGTAATATAAACAAGTGACACGCATGTTTGTTCCAATAATGGAATCTCTTTGCTAAAAACATTGCGCACTATTGTATGATATTGTCACACATTGTACAATACGTCAACAATATAATCATCACAAAAGGCTTATGTTTTGCTATTTTTAAACATTATTTTAATTTTTCCAGATGAACCACATGTTGTCAAATATTTGAAAAAGGAGAAAAATGCAGAAATAATTTAAGTCAAGGCATTAACTTAAATTTAAATTTAAGTTAAGGCATTGCTTTAAGACACTGAGTAGAGTCAGTTCATGCTTCTATGTCAGTCTCTCATGCACTTCTTTGTGTGTATTGAAGAGACTGAGTGGGCAAGTGCGTGTGTGTGTGTGTGTGTGTGCGTGTGCATGTGTGTGTCTCTCTAGGGATGAGTCTGGCCAGTCCTAATCGCTGTAGAGACACCCAGAGCGGGTGATAGTGAGCTGTGACAATCCACTTAGCCTGCTCTGTAATCTGTTTAGCCATTAGGACTAGTTAAATCAGCATGCACTCACAAACACTCTCACATACACTCGCACACACTCTCACGCCTCAGGCTTTCCACCAGCAGGACAGGATACTCCTTTCCAGTGCCCCCCTCAATCCAGACTTTGTTAATATGTTTAGCATTTTATTATTATGTTCACAATTCTGCTTTAACAGCCTTCAATGCAGGTTTATTAGTTTGTTAACCCAGGAGTCGCAAACACACACACACACACACACACACACACACACACACACACACACACACACACACACACACACACACACACACACAGAGCCAGCCCTGGAGCATGATGACAGAGCTGAGGCGAAGCCAAATAAAATCTCCCACAATCCAATTAGATTTGGGCTGATCCAACCCGTAATGCTTAGCTTTGCAGCTACACTCCCTCCTCCCACCCCTTCCCACCGAGCCCACCTTCCCTCCCTGCCCCCCCCCAACAGGACACGTAATCAATATCCACCTTGCTCACGACTCGCTCTTTTATGGCTGTTTCATTGGGTGGCATGCGTAGACGGAGTTGTGGCCGATAGTAATTTGTCAGGCCCAGCTGCTTTATGGTGGAGAGAGTCGGGGAGGGAAAAAAAGAGAGAGAAGGGAGGTGGAGAGCGAGAGAGAGAGAGAGAGAGAGAGAGAGAGAGAGAGAGAGAGAATTATTTGGAGGAGCCGCTTATGAGATCCCAACATGACAGGCCTCTGTTTGGATTTAGGAGCATTATGGAAATGTGCTTGTCCGCACATTCTCTCCCTCTCTCGTGCACACTCTGCATCTGTCGCGCATTGGTCGTTTTTTTGTGTTTTATGATTTCTCGCCAGTGTATGAAGATGTAAATAAGATGAAGTGAATTCATGAGAACAGTTTCAAGGAGCTGCTTCATTAGTTCTTCTTTCAGCTCTGAATCACTTTGTTCCACTGTAGTCATTAACAGCCTGTTTCGGTAATTTGTTGCGTTTACCAGCAAATTCAAGTGTGTTTATTGTTATAGAGTAAAGAAGAAATCATTTCATAATAGTCACTTATTATTATTATTATTATTATTATTATTATTATTATTATTATTATAAAACAGAAAAATAAATACTTATCAAAAACGTCATACACTGACACAGTTGTGGGATATCAGTAAATTATGACGTGGTCTTTCCTTGGGCGATTGTTTGGGAACTCCCACACCTGTTTGTTATCTTGTGAGTGAGGTCCAACCCTGGCAATTGTGTTCATGGGGAGGAGACACGAATTGTCAGAGTTCAAGTGAGGCATGATAGTGGATGCCAGGTCAAAATGGCATTCCATTTCCGAAGTTATGCAGGAATTTAACATTCCTCAATCAGCAGGGTCATGTGTGTACTGGGAATATCAGAGAACCGATAACACAGTTAGTAGAACCCAAACTCCACCCAGCACCACTGACACTCCTCCCAATACAACACACACTCCCCCCAGCACAATTCAGACTCCTCACAGCAGATATTACTGAAATAGTGGAACACTTTCTTACATGGAAGTTTGCATACAGAACCAACAGCAACAGTTTTCTGCCAGGTGTGAGGAACCCTTAAACCGGAAAATGACCATTAAAGCATCCAAATGTTATTTTCAGTTGTGACAATATGTAGAACAATGCCTTTACTAAAGAACCCTCGAGCAACAGAACTTTAATCTGCATTGTTCGATGCTTTGCATTGCGTATGTTACTGCACTGGCTGATCAATAATATGCATTAGGGCTGTTCAATATATTGTTTGTAAATTATTATCCTCAATATTGGCCTCAGCCCTGTTCATACAATATTCATATTTGAGCAAGTCACTATTTAAATGTGTTGCCATTAATTGTTTATTATGTTTTAATTCAGCCTTTAATGGATTACATCATTCTAGAACATTTATCCTCCATTAAAGGCCCATGCTGTAGTCCATGGACACAAGACGTACTTATAGATGGGTGATACAGTACGCTTTACTCTGCTAATCAGCACAAAGTTTGAGCAGCTACACGTCTTCGGTATTAGACTGACAATTTGAAATGACTGTTCTTGACATTTCTGACAACTTTCTTTAACTGGAATGAAATTTGGTGGGTCAGTTTGACATCATGAAACAATCAAAGGAAACATTTTATTCATGGCAAATGTGACGTAAGGATGGCCTTAACACTGGACCGTACCTGCAACTGACCTGGCCTTCCTGTGCATACCCTTAGGCCCTTTCAACTCCTCTAGAATGCGATGGGATGGCCTGTCTTCAGCGTTCTTAACTTCAACCATGTAACTCACCTACTGCTCTTTACTGGCTTCCTGTAGCTGCCGATTGTGCACTTCAGCAAAGGGTTTCAGTCAAAGTGAAAATGCCTCGTCTAGGCTGGCCTTCTTGGTGGTCCAGCAGTAATACTCTTGTTTAAAATCATTGATGGTGTTGCTGTGGAAACATGAGATGCTTACCAGAAGCACTGTCTAATTGGACTGGTTTATCTACGCATTTAAAAATGAGGGTTCTTCGAGTGTTTTACAAAGCAGAATATGGTTATATATTGTTAGCAGTAGGTTCTGTTTAGAACCCTCTACAGTGAATTCTTCATCAGTCTGAAGAAACATTACATGATCCAACGAAGCCTTTATTTATGCAGTGGTTTCTTTGAGTGTTAATGGTTCCACATAGAAGCATGTACAGAGTGAGTTACATTTGTCCCTGTGTTAGTTTGTACCTCATTCTCCAGGTGAAATTTGATATTTTATGAAAATGTATCACTACAGATCTGTAACTACATTCTTTTAAAGTGTTTTTAAGTTTTCCAACCTCATAAAAAAGAAACACCATGAAAATGTGAAGTATTACGATATAGTTTACGATATTGAGCTTCCTTATCCACTGTAGCCATTTCATTGCTCACAAATGTCATGAAGTTCTGATTTTTATTCAGCTCTGTACCAATCTTTGCCCCAGCCAGTTTAACTGTCTCATACACACACTTCTCTGCTCCCACACCGCTGTTATCCCGCCACTCTTATGAGATGAAGCACAGCAGACAGGCCTAGAAGCACGTCGTTATTGCCAGTGAAATTCAGTTTGTCTCGTTGCAGTTACACACGCGACTCTCAGAGCGGCTTTTATTGCACATTAAAGGCAGACTCGACTTATGATGCGTCCTTGTTTGATTTCTTTTCCAATGTTTAATTCATCACGTGG
>CM067502.1:11655892-11705892 GCA_034509495.1 Acestrorhynchus altus | reverse complement strand
ATTTAATCACTCTGAGTGTATGAAACATCTCGTCATTTAAAGGATTAATTGGGATTTGCTCCGGATCTCTCAGGGAGGCCATGGCTGCAGATCTGCGTGCGTGGCTGCAGTCTCTACGGCAGGGGGAAATTTAATTTGAGAGCCACAATTTAAAGAAAATTGACTTCTATTTAAAAGGTGTGGGGGTGGACAGAGGGCTGCAGAGGGGGACAAAGCTGGGGACGACAGGAGAAGAGAGGGGTGGGAGCACAAAAAAGCAGAAAAATCTATTTCCCTCTGGTTTCCTGAATGGCCTGATTTCTTTTCATCTTCGCCCAATTAGAACTTTGACTGAAAGAGAGAGAGAGAGAGAGAGGGGGGAAAAAAGAAAATCATTCCGTGAGTGAAAGACAATGTGGGTCTCCCACATTGTCACCTTTTTTCCCTTCCAGAAGGAAAACTCCACAAATTGAAACACTTGTACACAAAGAATAAGGCCGTACTACAGCAGGGGAGCGCACTATTGAAATAACACGTGGAAAACTTTTGGCTGCTGAAGCAGATCGCAGGCGAGAGTGTGGTGGGACAATGGCAGCGAATACAGCAGCTGTCATGGCAGAGTTTAAAAAGATGATCTTGGCACGGAATTAAATAAAGAAGGAGGGGTGAAAGGGGGAGGGGGGCTGGTGGCAAGGGCCAAAAGAAAGCGCTAATTCATTTGCAAATAGCACTCGGGCTCCGTTCAGAGCCAGGAGTTAACAAGGTAATCAGTTTCAGTTCCTGCCCGTCGCACTGCGACCCACACCCCTCCACAGGGTCAAGAAATGAATGAGGAGTGTGAACACACACACACACACCTGAACACCCAAACACCCAAACATAAACATTTGTTTACACTAGGAAGTGTTCCCCATCCTGCGCAACCTTTTCATCGCACACTCAAATTATTACATAATGGAGCATCGGAGGATGTGAGGAGAGAATGACACAAGAGTGAGAGAGGGAGAGAAAAAATAGGAAAAGAGAAATAAAGAGATTAAAAAAATAGAAAAAAGGAGAATAAGAAGGAGAGACACACACACACACACAGATACAGAGACAGCTGTGTCCATTATTTTCTCTGCATCCCTGTCGGCAGCTTCTGGTAGGCCTCAGGCACCTCTCTCTCTCTCTTTTTCTCTTTTTCTCTCTCTCTCTCTCTCTCTCTCTCTCTCTCTCTCTCTCTCTCTCTCTCTCTCACTTGCCTCCAGTGTTTTATGTATTGTATACTTGTGTGTGTGTCAATGTATATTCACTCATCAAAAAATGCATTATTGTTAGCAGGAACAATAAATGATTCAAATATAGACTGATATGGCCAATAGTTATTGAGCGTTACATACAGAAGTGGTGTCTCTCAGTGTGGTGGCAGGTATAACACAACTTGCCAGATGTCTCGGAATGGAGTTGTAGAGGTTCCTAACGATGTCCTGCGATAGTCCATCCCATGCCGCTTAAATATTCTCATTCAGGTCCTGCAGATTTTGTGGTAATAGTGCTATCAGTTGGGGCCTGCGATGCGGCTGGCCATGGCATAGTATCTGTGTCTTACTGGTGAGTTCGCAGCAGTATGCAGACAAGCACTGAACTGTTGGAATAGCGCAACAGTGTGTCTCCCTCTCTCACTTTTGTAAGTCGCTCTGGATAAGGGCGTCTGCTAAATGCCACAAATGTAAATGTAAATGTGTGTGTGTGTGTGTTCCGAAGAGGTAGGACCACTGGTTGCAGGACCTCATGAACATGAATATGGCTGTCAAAGTGCCTGTAATGAAGACCAAAGGTGATCTGACATCTTGCACCATGACACCAGGCCTTCTGGATGTGTGGTGCCTGAAAACAAACTGTTGTGTCAGATGTTGGTGCTGACCACAGTGCCTCGACTCATGGATTGTTGTCTCCAACAAGATGAAGGCAGCCATTCTGTGTGACTCTGTGTCCATCTGATTAATAATGCTTACATATCAAGTGGGGATTTTTTGCAAATTATTGGAGCATGTGATGCTAAATCGTTCTTATCCATTGTTCTGTAGAACCGTCCACCATCTGAAAACAGGAGGCTGTGGTTGCCCTTTTGCCAAGGAGGGGAGGTGTTCCAGCTATCAATTCTGAATCATATCTTATTCTTCTTTCCTTTCACCCCCTTTTATTGACTACGCTAGACTGTCTTAGGAGCAGAGAAAGGCCAGCAAAGGCTTTTGCTGGGATTTGATGGACTTTTTTTCTCTCAGCTGTGGTGGGATTACGCTAAGAGGTCTGTTCTGTTGAACTGGGTTTGGATCTGATTAAGGGCATAGTGACTAGGCAGTGCTATTATCAACCTACTATTGTACTTTATGTGACAGCAGATGCCTTACAGGCACTTTTTTTGGGGGCAAACTTGTGATCTCGTGCACTTTCATGACAAAATGTTCCGATGTTGTAATAAACCCAGAATGAAAACAGTGCTCCTCTGTAGAGCCAAGTAATTTTTTTCCTAAAAGTAGATGGAGATGAGGCCCAAATAGCACACTAGCTAATTTATTTATTGAGGAAAATGAATAAATATTACATATCTGTGAGAGGCAAAAATATGTGAACCTTTGGGAGGCAATCGGGTGAGTGGGTTCATTGCAAAAACAAAGCAGATTTCTGTTAAGTGTGGCAAAACCATCTCTAAAGAGTTTGGACTCACACGGTCTAACAAATGGAGGAAATTCAAGAGCAATATGACCCTCTCCAGGAGTGATCACAACAACAACAAAGATCACACCAAGAGCAGAGCATGTAATAGCTTGTGAGCTTACAAATGTAACTTCTAAGCAGCTAAAAGCCTTTCTCACACTGGATAATGTTAATGTTCATCAATCCACCATCAGGAGAACACTGAAGAACAATGATGTGCATGGCCGGGTTTCAAGGAGAAAGCTACTGCTCTCCAAAAAAAACATTGTTGCCTATCTGTTTGCTAAAGATCACATGGAAAATGCAGAAGGCTACTGGAACAGTGTTTTGTGGATGGATGAGATGAAAATAGATTATATTTTGCTTTAAATGAGAAGAATTACAGGGGTTGGACAATGAAACTGAAACACCTGGTTTTAGACCACAATAATTGATTAGTATGGTGTACTAGGGCCTCCTTTTGTGGCCAATACAGCGTCAGTTCATCTTGGGAATGACATTTTTTGGATACAATCCGGGTTATCACCTGAACATCCCTTTCAGGCAGCTTCCTCTTGTCTCCATAGTTGGATGTGGTTGGTCCTTCTTGGTGGTGCTGACATTACCCTGGATACTATGGTTCTTGATACATCACAAAGACTTGCTGTCTTGGTCACAGATGCTCCAGAAAGACGTGCACCAACAATTTGTCCTCTTTTGAACTCTGGTATGTCACCCATAATGGTGTGTGCATTGCGATATTTAGAGCAAAACTGTGCTCTTACCTGCTAATTGAACCTTCACACTCTGCTCTTACTGGTTCAATGTGCAGTTAATGAAGATTGACCACCAGACTGGTCCCATTTAGCCATGAAACCTCCCACACTAAAATGACAGGTGTTTGTTTCATTGTCCAACCCCTGTACATATGGAGAAAGGAAAAGGGAACTTATCCAATCTGTGAAACATGGTGGTGGCAGTATTGTGGTTGATGAGGACATCTGCCAATGGATTCTTTGGTGAAAATGTAGCCATTTTCACCAAAGAATGGTTAAAGAATAGTATCAATGCTCTGGGACGGCCAAGTTAAAGTCCTGAATTCAATAGATGTGTTGTGGAAGGACCTGAAGCAAGAGTTCATAGGAGGAACCCACCACCATAGCAGAGTTGAAGCTGTTTTGTATGGTGGTGTGGGCTAAAATTCTCCAAGCTGATGTGTGTCTGTGTGTGTGTGTGTGTGTGTGTGTGTACTTTATGTGAGTGTGCTTCTGAGCTATTTAACAGAGTAATCAAAAGAGCCAGCGCTGCAATACACCCAGGAATACAGTTTCAATTTCAATTCGCAACTGCTGTTAAATATGTGATGCGGAGATGACAATCAGCCCCCGCCACCTCCTCCTCTTCACTCCACCCCACTGTCTTGTCATTTTCCTCCTTCTTCCCTTCATCACTGTGAGTGAGAGAGGAAGGGACAGACGGAAAAAGAACGTGGAGCTGATGAGATGGACCTCTTTAGAGATACGTCATCCCATCACGCTCGCTTGTCCATTATTAAGTATTCCAGCACTTTTCCACTTCTACAACATGTGAAGGCTCTGTGACAAGCTTGACGAGGCTCAAAAGTTGCCTGACTGATGTCTTTTTCATTGCATCTGCAATCTCTGCTTTCCTTTACCAATCACTTCAATCTTTCTCTGGGAGACAGGCTGTTTGGCTCTGGGCTGCAGTTATTTATTTTCTTAACTCCTCTATTTTTGTGTATTGAAATGTGTACACGTGTGTATGAGGATTGAAAAAGAGATGTCATACCAGACTACATGCGACACGTATGACAATATTGACATTATTATTGAAAATCAGAATGAAAAGCTCACTTCCTTTTAGAATAAACATAAATAACATTCCCAAAGAACGGGGTATTTTTCAAATCAAATCAAATCAAAATTTATTTTTATAGCGCTCTTCACAACTGAAGTTGTCACAGAGCAGCTTCACAGAAATAAAATAAATAAATAAATAAATAAATAAATAAATAAATAAATAAATAAGAAAGGTTAAAACAGAAACAAAGTATGAATGACAGATCCCCTAGTGAGCAAGCCACATGGCGACAGTGGCAAGGAAACACTCCCTCAGCTGGAGGAAGAAACCTTGGGAGGAACCAGGCTCACAAGGGGAGGACCCATCCTCCTCTGGTCAAACTACTTATACATAGTTAGGGGACACTGGACCCCTTCATCTCTGTTCTATTACTCGGGTATTGAAGTAATGTTTATTTTCTGGTGGACATAATATTAACAGTAGATTTCTACAGTTGGTGATGGTGGGTGAGCAGCTAGTCCATGGCAGTGTGGGAAACTAGTCCAGGTCCAGTAGGTGGAAGGTGGAGAGCCAATGTATACATGTATCAGGGGAGCTTGGAGTCCTTCTCAGGTGGGGCAGAAGAACTTGGGGTTAGGTATTTTTCAGTCATTGTGTTCATTATGACGTGTCCAAAGCTCTTCGCATGGGAGTCTAATATTATTCACAGACCTCATCCAACACCTGGTTTGGTAAATCAGTGCTTAACTCTTGGAACCGGAGATCTGCACTTTGCAGGTTGCCATGCTGTTTTCTTAATTTCATAACTCTGATTCAGAGTAACATACTGAAATGCTGTACATATCCTAACAAAGTACGACTTACCCATACCATCATAGTCTCATCATTGGGTCATAAAATATCAGCCAAATTCACTCATTTCCTAAATGTATCTAAATTTAATCCCAGTTTAAATGCCAAAGGAGTCTTCCAAACATGTGTTTGTTCTGTCCACATATATAAGCTCGCATGTAGATGCATGTAGGGGATGGGGCTAATGACATCACTAACCCAGATTTTGGGTTTCAAAGGAAAACAAGAAGGGAAAGGCTTTGCTAACACAGTGTTTTCTTTGCTCAAAAAAATCGAGAATACAAGTCCTGGCAAGGGATAATGCTGATATATAAATGACAGTTTTTTAATTGGACGACTACCTAGTATTTTAAAGAACTTATTTTTATAAATATTCTTATCATTAAAACACATTCATCAAAAGCATTTCATTTCTAGGTCTCTATGGGTCAGGATCAAACATGGTCAAATTCATACAAATATTTTAATTCTGTTAATTTTACATCTCAAAAAAAATGAGTAGCCTAGGATCTTCCAGAAATAACAATGGCTGCCTTGTGTGACTGTTTCCTATAAATGCTTTTACAATTTGTTGTCTAATAAAGGCATGTCAAGCTATGAAAGCATCCCACACAATAGGGTTCTAAAGGTGAAGTCAACATACTATTTTTTTTTTACTGTCAATTGCTTTCTTCAGAATGAGAAATCTTTTTTCCCTTTTCTTCTATTTATGTTTACCTGCATCTGTTCTAATGGGTGTGGAGTTTCTACTCTAAACTCTCCATAATTAAACAGAGAAATCAGTTTAAATCACTGGTTCTCAATGCTGGTCCTGGTGTGCCACTGCCCTGCTTGAGTTTTGCTTCTGTTACATACCCAGTTCAGCAGGACAGTGGACCAGGATTGACCACAGTTTAAATTAGGGAACGAAAACATCTGTACAGTACTGCATATGATTGAAATACTGCTGAAGTACGGCTGTACTATATTCAATATACAGTATGATATAATAATAACAAATGATGAATTTCTAAATGATCCTTTTAGAAATTCAAAATGAAAGTTTTGCCATTTATAATTGTAAAGGAGAGAATTAGCAAATTGCCTAATTAAACCACACAAGAATTATATAAAAAAATTTATATATATATATATATATAGTTTTATTTAGTTTTCATGTGTTTTTCCTGTTACGTTTTGCATAAATAAAATAATGGTTTGTTATTACATCAGTTATCTTGTTTGTATTCTCAAATTGTGATTTAGGCTTTAAACATCCTACCTATACTTCAGTTGGGAGCATTTTCAGATATGGTGCTCTTAGCAAAATAGCCGAACATTTTTTTTAGGCAGCTTTATGTTTAAATACACACTATGTTAGCACACTAACACAAAGTGGGGACAATGTTCCTCCACTTGAGTTGGAATGCAGCTGTCAAATGAGTCTGTGTGTACTCACATTTCCAGATGTTCTGGAGGGAATTGTGCAGATTGATAACATTGTCAGTTTGCCTGCAGAACGCTGTGTAGCATTGTGTGAATGAACAGTGTACATGCAAGTAAACCTAAGGGGCCGTGTTATGGTCTTTTTTTGTAGGGTAGTTTGATACCATATTATCCGGATATGCCTAAATTATACATTTGTCTTTTTTTATTTTACATTTCTTTTTTTATTATTTTCCTGTGGTCCCTCCACCTGACATGGAATATTGATCTCCTGTCTAACTAAAACTAACTCTATTATTATGTTTTTTCTATATTTGTGAAAGGGCAGCTGATGTTGGCTTTATGCCATGAAGTAGTGGTATGGTGGGAATAGGGGTGAGTTAAAGGATGAAGGAAAGATAGAAAGAGGGCATTTAGAAATGGCAATGACACTGATAGACTGTCCAGACTGGATAGCCATGGCCAGAGATGTAGAAACGCACTCTTTTGAGTCCTCAGTCCGTCTGTCAGTCTGTGCCTTTTCCACTTGACAGATTGGCCAGACATTTCCAATTTGCCTCTATTGACCAGCGAGTGAAAGCCTGGCATTGCATTGCGCTCTGTTAACACTTTGACTTGTTTGTCCTCTTTTACTTAATTAAGTACAGATAAATAATGACCTCCTTACGGGAAGCGAGAGAGCAGGGGCATTTTTTCTTAACCCCCACACTGCTGACCACAAGCCCTTATTTATGTTGACTCTTTCTGCTGTACTAGGTGTGCCAATTTTTCTTCTCTTTTTGAAAGACCTTAAACCTTAACTTGACTTTCACACCATTTCCTTACAAGTTTAGAAGCCTGGAAAAGAGGTGAGCGCTTCTGATTGCAGTGAAGATCCCTGAGAACATGCTGTGTCTGTCTGCTTTTGCCACAGTCATTTGTTACTTTTAATAAAGCTGTTTCGGTGCTATGATTGGGTCTAAATCCGGACTGAAAAGCCTCATTTACATTATTACGGTGGAGGTACTGTAGGTGCACAGTTGTTCAGACACAGCTTCTTCTCAGATCTTTGCTATAAAGGGAAGGTTTGCTATCAGTCTATAGTTAGCAAGCTTGTGCGGCTCAAAATTTGGCTTTTTCAAAATTGGATTAATAATTTAAGTGATTTGGGCATGTATCCTACTCTAAAGGATGAGTTCACTGAGGGACGACACTCTACAGAATACAGGATTGTTTAAACTGTGTCGTAGAAACATTGTAATTAAAGGCTACTATTTAAATTCCCACCATACTGTGTATCTGCTCTTACAGATACAGTACATACTGATCCTTGAACATTTCAGGTTTTCATCATATTCTATTGTATTTCACCATTTCTCCTAAACATATCAAAATATGATTTTTTATTCATATTGCCCAGCCCTAATATTTACCCACAATACATTTTTTTACTACTCATTTAACAGGTGTTAAAAGAGTTTGGAATCTTTATGGATGTGGAAGCCTATAAAAAGGACTGGACTGGCACACTGACCTGGTGTTTAAGGAACCAGCCTTGTGACTGCAAGGTTTCTATACCCATAACAGGCAGGACATGACTGAAGTGCCCTTGAGTAAGACACTTAACTCCCCAGCTGCTCCTCAGGCCCATGTGCTCACTCCCCTCTAGTGTGTGAATTGACTTGTGTGTATGTCTGTGTGTCACTGATTGGATGGGTTAAATGCGGAGGACAAATTCCACTGTGTGCACAGTGGGTCTATATGGATGTTTTACTTGCATTTGAATGGGACTAAAATTACTCAGAGCCTCTGGTAAATTACTTTATTCCACCCCCAACGAATCCTGTCTAAGTAGAGCTTATTATAACAAATCAAACAAAGCTATAACAATATTCAGTAATGTATTCAATGTTACATGTTGTGTGTTTTATAAATGTGCTGATTCTGCACAAATTGTTTGCACACGTGTCGTTTGGTCAGAGAAACGAAATTTAGTACCTTTAACCAAAATGTTGTTTTTTCCTGTAATAAAACAGTAATAAACGTAACCTTAATAGGGTTTTATTGGCTGAGTGATGTATCGGACAGGCCCTAATTGAGAGCCACTGGAGTAATGAACTTAAGGGTGATGTAAGGTCAGAGTGGTGCAGATCTATGCCAGCTTGAGTCCAAGGTTATGACCGCTCTCTCTTCATCGTGTAGTGCTGTCCATTATAGCCATATGCATTTCCTGATGGCAGCTCATTCGCTTGCTCTCTTTCTCCCCCTCCCCTCCTATCTGACAGTGTTTGTGTGTATGTGTGTAGAACAAGTCTACTGCTGCTCGCTGGCCTTGTGTTACACCAGCATTACTATCTTCCCTCCCTCAACTACAAATTGCCTGAACGGCCCCTGACACTTTTTCAATATCATTACATTAAACCAAGTGGAGTTTGATTGATAACCTAATATTGGCCTAATGCAAAACATCAATCACAGCAAGTATATTAATTATTTAATATCGCTGTCTAATTCAGAAATCGATGTGACCGTGTCGGCGGCACGGAGGAAAGGAGGGATGGAGGGAGGGATGGAAGAATCAGCGCTCCCCACAGACTTGCGGGAAGAAGCGAACAAGAGGAGGGGAGGGGGGACTGAGAGAAGGGGAAAAAATGAAAAGGTGACGATGTACTCAGTGTGCTGGTTCGATACAAATCTGTATTCATTTGCCAATAATCTCTTCCTATTTTTCTGCTCAGCCATGGACTGATCTGGTTTGAAGGGCCTAATTGAATTAGGGCCGCTTTCGGCACAGAGGTGGGCCTGCAGGGTGAGAGAGGCAGAGACAGAGGCAGAGAGAGAGAAGCAGAGGAAGAAAGACCATGAGAATCTGCTCGTATGTCAGAAGAAAAGGTAGATGAGTATAGGGCTGGGCGATATGACGAAAATCTCACATTTTGATATTCATAGAGTACCAAGATCAAGACCTCTTTTTATTAACAGCTGAAATGTTTTGCTCATTAAGAATAAAGTGTACCAGCCCTTTTCCGTCGTGCCAGACTGTCAAAATAATTTTGACATTGGTCAGTTCTGCCTCAACAGCGCTTTTAATGTTCAGGCCCAGATGACCTGTCATCAAACAAAAGTACAATGACATGTCACTTTATGCAAATCAGCCAACCACTGTTGCCGCCCCTGATGACGTCCACTCATACCACTGTCAGAAATTTAAGAAGCGAGGGAGTTGGAGGGTTGGACCCACAATGCAATGATACACAGTAGGGGAATTGCGTGAGGTTGCGTGGGTTATCAGTGATGCTAAAGGCAGAAGTGGAGTCTCAGTGCTAACAGAACACAGTAGGGGATTTGCTTTGATGTTGCGCTGACAAATCATCAACCTTGTAAAATCTTTTAGTTTTAAAAGTGCTGGTTGACACTGTGTCACTTTCCGGTAGCTAAAATGAGCTATACACAACACCATGGCCCAGCCCACCTGACTTCCCTCTGCCACACCTCTTAACCCGTACATCACTGCAGTGCCCCTCCCAAAGTGCACCTTCAATTTTTGTGCTTTTCCAAAGTTGAGTTAGGGGTGGGGTTTGCTCAGCGATTTACACATTGATTAAATACAACAAAGTCTCATTTCTGTCTCAGACAGATATGTTAATGATTACAGGTGGGTCTGATTAGACACTGTGTCTTGAAGTGCTTATAAAAAGGCTCTCGGACATTACTTTTGGGTTGTGTACCTCTTGGTCAGAGATCATTGACTGCTAGACATGCCTCTACAACACTCAAACATTTTGCCCAGTTGACAGACTTTGAAAGGTTGCACATTGGTGTTGTGAAGGAAACCTAGACTGCTACAGACCACTTTAGCAACAGGTTCAGTTTGGGATACAACAGTGGACAGGTTCAAGTATAGAAGCCTCGGGGGGGAACATCTGCCTTTGCTGTGGAGCCCCAGCTGCTGGTGTGATGGTCTGGGGAGCCATCATAACAGACAGTCGCCCCTATTATTGATACAAGAGAAACAGCAAGCATGAAATTTTTCACTTTATACGATAGGAATATACAGTGACAGTTTGTTTTTGTAAAAAATTATTAATGTTACCTCAGACGTTGGACGCTGGAGTCGGTGACCAGTTCCCGAGTCCACCTCACCCTGAGACCAAGACAAGACAGAGTCCAAATGAGGCGAGAACGAGATTGCTCATATATGGTCTTGAGACCAGACTTGAGTACTATAACACGGCCAGTTGGGTTTTTAATCCGCATTCTGGCAGCTAAAGAGTGCATGTGATACCAAGACACTTCACCTACACGTAAACAGAGCTACTGAGGCTGAGACAAAGCTTCCAAATGAGGCTGCCCTGTTCTACATTGCACTCATCATCAACAAAATAGCTTCGCCAAGAAGGATTCAACCAAATGCACCGCACGACTGCAGTGGTGTTATACCAGACTGTCATTGAGTCAGAATGGCAGTGGATCATCTTCAGTGAGGAGTCCTGCTTTTGCATTAGTAGAGATGACCAACATGTCATGTGGAGGCATGTGGTCAGTGCCAAGATCATAGGTTTGTTGTCAGGCGTCACCTAGGCCTGGTTTCATGGTGATGGCTGCAATTTCGCATGATGCTCGATCACCTTTGGTCTTCATTACAGGCACTTTGACAACCCAAAATTATGTTAATGAGGTCCTGCAACCAGTGGCCCTACTTTTTGTGATTGCACACTTCTGCTATTTCAGCGGGACAATGCTCATCTGCATACTGCTGCAAGCTCATTTTAAAGATACTATGCCATGGCCAGTCGCATCGCCAGTCCTATCCCCAATTAGAAATGTGTGGGATGCTACTGGACATGCTATCAACACATCACATATACTATACTGCAACATCTGCAGGAACTGAGTGAAAATATTCAAGCAGAATGGGATGGATTATCACAGGACACCATTAGGAACCTCTACGACTCCATTCTGAGACATCTGGCATTTTGCATTTTCCCCTGGTGTCTTCCTTTCCAGTAGCACTGCAATCCCACATTTCCTTCTGGGTGCAGCTATTTCTTTTATGATGAGTATAATTAAGCCTATAATTTAATCTTATCTGTTTGTATTACACAGTGTTTGAAACAAAGAGAACGGTCTATGGTGCTGATATGCTGTACTAAAGAAACATAGCTTATTAATTAACACAATTAGCCCCATAAAGTCATAAAAATGTTTTTGAGTGAAAAGCGAGTGAGAGAAAACCCAGATAATCCCTTGTTATCACCATGACATGAACTGCTCCTGATAAACAGTAGGATTCTGCTAAATATTAAACATGCATGTATTAGGATAATCAGTGCGGCGGCCCTGGCATGGTGAAGAGGGGGAGGAAGGAGGGGGCATTTGGATTAAAAGAGCAAATTGGCAGTAAATAATAGATGCATTTTTGGCACATTTCAAAATTGTAGCAGAGCAAATACAAAGATCAAGAGCACCAAAAAATATACACACATATAGATACTCTCTCCCAGTCCTGGCAACAGGGTGTGCATGTGTGGAAAATAGAGACAAGAGAGAGAGTGAGTGAGAGAGAGGCTTATCGACAGACTGGAGCTTCTGATGTAGCCTGCAGCATCACAATGAAAATCTACACCATCTCTAAAATTACATTCAGTAATCATGGACACAAAAGCCCAAGTGAAACCCTGCTCATCCATATCTCTCTCTCTCTCTCTCTCTCTCTGTCCCCCTAGCTTCCTGCAAATCAATCCCTCTCTCCTGCAACACACCTCTGGCTATTCTGGCTATTACACTACACTGTCTGTGAAACTAAGGATCCTAATCGCTGCTAGTGTTGTGTGTTTTTATATACCAAGTTTTTTTTTTATTTACCAAGAAGATCAGACATGCAATCACAGATCTGTATTTCAAGATTTCAAGGCCCATTCTTCAAAAATCAACAGTATTAATAAGCACTTTGTTTCTTCTATTCTGCGGTAACAGCCGGTTCTGGACAGGCTTCACACCAGATGTTGGAACATTGCTGTGAGGAGGATATGATTCCATTCAGCCTCAAGAGCATTAGTGAGGTCAGGTACTGACCTAATTAATTGATCAGTTTATTAGTTGACTAGTTCAGGATTCTGAACCCCACTCCATGATGCTCCACCGCTCCATATACCAGTGTTGGAGGCTTGATAGCCCTTTAGCTCAATCCATCAAAATGAGATTTTAATGTGGACTTGGATTTCTGCCATTGTAAGATTTAAGTTTCACACTCGGCTGTGCATGTGATGTAAGCAAGGATGGGCCTTATCGCTGTCCCTGACTATATGAGTTTGTCCCGTTGCCCATTGGCAGATGGCTGCAAAATGCAGGAAGACATGCACACAGACAGTTGCAACACTTGCTCTTAATACCACGTCAACGTCAGCAAAGACCGGAATGGTGTCTGGAGTCTACATTGATGACATATCAACTCTCCACCCCTACCCCTAAAGTGAGAATCACAGGACACCATTAGGAACCTCTACAGCTCCTTGCCGAGCTCCTTTGACAATGAGTCTATAATAATACATTATTTAATGAACTGATGATATCTACTAATGCAATCAGAGAATTATATTGTGTATTGTGTAAGAAAGTATCATGATATGATGAAATATTTCCATTTAACCTGTCCCTGGTTGGTTCGACCAATTATATTGGGCGTGTTAAAATGGAAAGATTGGATAATAAACTCGCTTTAATTCAGGCATAGTCAATCCCTGTCCTGGCGTTCCAGATTTCTGCACAGTTTGCTGATTTTCCTCCTCAAAAGACCAACTAAACCTGGCGATTAACAGGTCAGTTGAATCAGGTGTGCTTGAGCAGGAAAAGCACAAAACTATACAGGAATCAGGATCAGGCCCATGAGTGCTGGGATTGTAGTCCCCTGCTACAATTTTTAAGGCTTGTAATATTCAAATGCATCTTTATTGCATAATTTCAGATCCATTGTAGTGATGTACAGTAGCAAAACGTTTTTGAAAATTGTCACTGTCCAAATTGTCCCACTGCATTTACTTGTTCGGGATGTATCAAAAGCTGACGTATGCTGACAGATAAGTTGTATCCACTTTTACCACACAAGAACACTTTCACCGTTCGTCAATATTCCAGTACGCACATGGAGGAAGGTGAAAGAAAGCTACACTTTGCTCTGAATGATTGGTTGTTCCTCCTTTTTTTCCACTCATCGCTTTGGTGGAGGAAAGACCCAACCCAGCACCGATCACTACCACCTTTATTTTTTATTACACTGTCATGTAAAAGCGAGCATGTAAAATGAATAAATAGCCCCTTAATAAATAGCAATTATGGCTGATTCACAAGACAGGGACCCGTCGGGGTGGGGGGTATTGGGGAAAGCGATTAGTGACATGGCTTTATTTACAGTGGAGGAAATTTGTTCTTCTGTTGCAGGGACGTGGGGAACATCAAAGCCGGATTAGAACATCTGGTAAGTTCTCAATTTCCCCCCCTTCGTGTTTGTGGCATCTTTGATATCTGCATCCGAAATGAATGCACAGCAAATGGCTTTGAATACCTTGTGTTGACAGATAGTGAGAGAGAGTCCACTCTCTCTCTCTCTCTCTCTCTCCTCCCTCTCTCTCTCTCTCTCTAACTCTCTCTTGCTCTCTCACTCTCTCGCTTTCTCTCTTTGCGTCTCTCCCACAGGGCCTGGCTGAGCTTTCATATCACTGGGGCACTTACTCTTTCATTTACCCAGCCCTTCTCTTCGGTTCTGTGGGACCTTTTTTGCTTTCTTTTTTTAGTGTGTTTGAATCTCTCTTTTATGCTGGAATGAAGTGTGTTTCTGTTTGTGTTTCTGTTTGTGTGTGTGTGTTTGTGTTTGTGTGTGTGTGTGTGTGTGTGTGTGTGTGTGTGTGTGTGTGTGTGTGTGTGTGTGTGTGTGTGTGTTTGTGGAGAGAGAGACAAAAGAGTAGGTCAAACTTCCAGACTAATACACTCTACCTCATATGTACATTATTCAGCCACAGCATTAGCACAGTGGCATCTGTATACACTCTGTGTCCAAAGGTCTGTGGACACCCCTTCTAATGAATGCATTCAGATACTTTAATTTGCACCCATTGTTGACACAGATGTGCAAATGCACACAACTTGTCCAGACACTGTACAAGAAGTGCTGCAAATAAAATAGGACTTCCTGGAGCAGATAAACAAACATGAGCCTGGGCTTGAGTGGTATAAAGCCCCCAGTATTACGCTGTGAAGCAGTGAAACTGTGTAATCTGGAATGATGGGGCTCCATTCAGTACATTTGATGAGGTGGGGTGGAGATCATCCAAAAGTTTAACTTCACTAGCTGTGCTCTTGTTGCTGAGTGCAATGGGATCTTCAACAAAAGCAGGATAAACTGTTTTAATACCCGTGATTTCAGAAGACACAGTGAATGAGCAGGTGTCCAAATGATTTGTCCATATTGTTGGTGTGTATGTGCGCACTCTTTCTGAGCTGTGTCATCCAGTTCCATCCAAACATCCGACTGATCTTGAGCACATTCGACTTCTGACAGTGTTATGGATTGATCGCAGCCGCTTTTCTTCAGGATCTTCCTCCCTTTCTTCACGACCATGCTCTCTCCAACTCTCCAGAGGCAGGGCGAGGCCTTGGAAAAAGACCCGCGGGAGTGTTTAAAAATGTATTGTCCGACATTTCCTAGGTTTCTGTGCTCCTTCTAATACGGGGGTCAGAGTAGCATGCACCACAGTTAAAAGGGGGCCTTTTCTCCTCCCGGGATGAAACCAAATTTCGCATTTTTTTTTTTCTGTGGGATGAATAATGGAGTGGGGTCACAGCGGGTCCTGGCTCTCTGGATGTACAGTCACCTCCCCAAGCTTTTAGCTTGCCACACCCTGCATATTAACCAGGGGCCAGGCCCTTGAAGGGCCTCGCTACGCAAATGACCCCTAATGCCACATTTAAAGACACCCCCCTCCTCCCTCATATTCTGTCATATGCTCATATATTCTACATTTCATATTCCTGCTGTTCATTCCCAAAGCTTACCCAGGTCTTCTTCTGTAAGTGGTGGATTGTGGCTGTGAGTTTGAATCCGTATGTAAAATGAATAATCTGAAATGAATAAAGCATAACTTTAGTTCTGCAATGTCCAACAGTCCCTCAACCCCGACTAGTCTCCCAGTTCCTGCTACAGAAAAACATCCCCATAACTTGATTCTGCCAACCCATGCTTCCCTGTAGGAATGGTATTGGCTAGGTGATGAGCATTGCCTGGTTTCCTCCAGTAGTGATGCTTGGCATTCAGTCCAAAAACCTAAATTGTTTGGTTTTTCAGGGTCTCAGAGTGCTTTTGATGTGCTTTAGCAAACTCCAGACAGACTGTCATTTGCTTTTACTGAGGAGTGGCTTCTTCCTGCTCACTCGACCATACATGCCTGATTGGTGGAGTGCTGCAGAAAATGTTGTTCTACTGAAAGGTTCTCCTTTCTCCACATAGAATCATTGGAGCTCTGTCAGAGTGACCATTTGGTTCTTGGTCACCTCCCTGACCAATGCCCTTGTACCACTCTCACTCAGTTTGGCCAGGCAGCCAGGTCTAGGAAGAGTCCTGGTGGTTCCAAACTTCTTCCATTTCTCAGATGATGCAGGATTAGTTTGATATGCAATTAAATGCTAATGGCCAGTCACATCACCAGACCTGTCCCCTGATTGTAAATGTGTGGGATGCTGTTGGACGCGCAATCAACACTCCATCCCAAATGCAACAGTCTGCAGGAAATGAGTGAGAATATTCAAGCTGTATGGGATGGATTATCAGAGGACAATATTAGGAGAATCTACAACTCTGTTCCCAGACGTCTGGAATGTTGCATTTTACCCAGCTCCATATAGAGAGTGTAGCTCAATAAGTGTAACCCTTATCAATCTAAAAAGGAAGGTAATTGGAAAGCAGCGTAAGATAAACACGTTGGTAGCAACAACGAAAAATACCAGTGTGTGCAGTGTATAAATGTTTTTTCTTGACAGGACAGGTTGAGAATAAGACATTGGAGTCACACAATTAGAGGACAGAGTTGGATGAAGACATGAAACGATGGAAGTGCGAAGAGGTAAAGCAGAGGTGAAGGAGAGCCGAGTGGAAATGAGAGGAGGGAGAAAGATGAAAGTAGTGAGAGGGATAGATATAGAAAGGGGGTGGGGGAATGCATGGTTATGGGAGGATGCATTGATTTACAACTCTATAAAAGGCAGAGTGAATTATTGAAAAGAAGATTACATGCATAAACAGCAGGAATCAATATGTCTCTTTGCACTTTTGAAGTTTGTCTCCATACTCCAGCAAGCTCTAATGCACCAGAGAGCAAACAGGGGCGTCATATACACACACACACACACACTGACACACACTTGCTCAGAGTGAACTTTACTCCAAAGTCAAAAGAGGGCATTCATGGCTTCATAATGCCGAGCGTAATATAATGGTTTTCAATACTGTATTGATTCTCAGAAGCACAGTATTGATTTCAATGAATAGTTTTCATGTAAAGATTGGAGTCAGACAGTGGTTCATTTTGTGCTGTGATTAAGATCAGTGGAACTGCTCAAAACAACCTGCTGAAACTCTTCTCTGAGGCATGCTTCCTTGGGAAGAATGCTTCTAAAACAACAGCATGACTCACAATGGACGCGCAATGGGACGACCATACAGTCAGTCAGGTACAGTAATAAGGCCCGTCCTTGCTTACATCACATGCATGGCCGAGAGGAAACTTGAATCATTTGCATGTCTGATGATGTCAAACCGTCGCAGTTTCATTCCTGTCACTTGATTCCTTCTGGGTGCAACTGTTTATTGAAGGTGCTTGTTCCACTGCTCCACAGCTCATGGCTTGAGGAATTTATACCCCTCAAGCCTGTAACTTTGGATTAGGCATGTAGTTGTGTATGTGCTCCAGAGAATCCAGTATTTCTCTACAGGGACTAGACAAACTGTGTGTGCATTTGCACATCTGTTTCAGCAATGGGTGCAGCTTAAAGTAATGCATTCATTAGAAGGGGTGTTCACAAACATTAGAACATATTGTGTACGTGCAACTTGGGGGGGAAAGAGTTTCAGTAGAGTGTGTGTGTGTGTGTGTGTGTGTGTGTGTGTGTGTGTGTGTGTGTGTGTGTGTGTGTGTGTGTGTGTGTGAGAGAGAGAGAGAGAGAAGTAACATGCAGGGTGGATTAAAGCACAGTTAGTGGTGTGTGTGTTTGTGTGTGTTTATTTTATCTCACTAGTGGAT
This sequence comes from Acestrorhynchus altus, assembly GCA_034509495.1. Classification (NCBI taxonomy): domain Eukaryota; kingdom Metazoa; phylum Chordata; class Actinopteri; order Characiformes; family Acestrorhynchidae; genus Acestrorhynchus; species Acestrorhynchus altus. The sequence goes on along the minus strand of CM067502.1, from coordinate 11,687,866 downwards.
GTTCATAAAAGATGAAGCAGTACACCACACACACACACACACACACACACGTGTTTACTCGTGCGTTACTGTAAATTTCCAGCGAAATCTGAATATGCGGATGCTGACGGCGGGAATTTACTGCCACTGCTAGATTACGCTCCAGCTGACAGAATCCCGGAGTGCCGGAGTATCTTATTACGATTCCAGATGAAGAATAGTAAATAAAAAACTGTCCCCTACTGAGGTGTTTGTAGACCCCCAATCCCCACAACTTCTCTTAAACGCATTCCTGCACACACACACACACACACACACACACACACAGTAAATATGTCATAAACACTCTGGATTTACACGCCATTCAGGCCTTACCAATGTACACTGTTACAAACTCAAACTTGACAAAGTCATGCACTTTCTCTCTTACTCCATCGTTCACTCCTTTTTCTCCTTGTTTTTCTTCTTTCTCAATCTTTCTCTCTTCTTATTCAGATTCTCTATCTTTCTATCTACTTTTTCTCTTTCTCTTCTTTCTTCCTCTTGTCTTTCATCTCTTTTCTCTTTCTCCATGTTTTTCTTTCTTTCTTTCTTTCTTTCTTTCTTTCTTTCTTTTTCTCCATCTCTTTTCTTTCTCAAAATTTCTCTCCATCTTTCTCTTCTCTTTCTCTGTCTTTTGCTCTTGTTTCTCGATCATCCTCCATCTTTCTCTCTTTATTAGTCTTTATCTCTGCTTTGTCCATCTTTCTCTCCTCTTTCTTTGTCTTTCTCTCCTCTTTCTCCATCTATCCTTCTTTCTTCCTTCCTCTCTCTTCTTTGTCCATCTCTGAGCACTCCCTCTGATCTTTATTTTCCTCAAATTAGTTTGCTACTTATTTGCAAAATAAAAGTCATTTTTTATTCTCCTCATAAAATAACCCCTGTGAGAAAATCTGTATCTTTGGTCATATTACCATTAGCCTTGATTTTGAGTGATGAAGACGAAGCCAAACTCGTCGAGCCTGTGTGTGTGAGTGGCTTAGCCTTACAGTAATTAGCTTTGTGCCACAAACTGGGGCGGTTTGTTTTATTTGTTTTCCTGTTTATTTTTTTGATTGAATATTTTTTTGTGCTCAGTTGAGAGTGAGACAATGTTAATTACTCCCTGTTTGCCTCTCCTTCCTTCTACTTCTCCCCTTTCTCTCTTTCCGTCAGACCCCAATCCCCCAGTGACTTGTGTCGCAGGCGCTTGCAAACGCTAATCAGGCCAGATGCGCAGCTGCTTAAAGAGGGGGACTACAAAAGCAGCTCATCAGCGCAGACATAAAGCATCAGATTCATGCAGATTAGCGCCAACACGCTAATTGATCTTTTTGCATTCATTTGCTTATTTATTGCAATAATGTGGCATAGCTTTAGTGCCGCAGTGCTGCCGTGGTCTTCGAGGAGAGGATCTTCACTCAGCATTTCTAGGGTGCAGCCTTTCCATGACCTCTCAGTTAGATGGAGCATGACCTTATTAATTGTTCATTCAGCTTCTAGTCCCTATGAAGAACAGAAGTACTGCCAATAGAATAGCCTGGAGCTGATAAACAAACAGGAACCTATTGGCAACATTCCTAATGCCAGGCGTGGGCTAGAGGGGTATAAAGCCCCTCAGCATTGAGCTGTGGAGTTAGGATTATGGTCAGAGTCTGGGATGGGGGGGGGGGGGGGTGTGTGGTGTGAAATCCTGACCTTGCTTTGTTGGCTGAATGCAATCAGATCCTCAAAGCAATGCCCCAAAATCTAGTAGAAAGCTTTCCCTGGACAGTAGACACCGTTACTCCAACAGAAGTAGGAAAGAAATTTGATTTCAAAAGAAACAGTGAGTAGGTGTCCCAATATATGATATGAGATCAAGCTTAAGGGCAGTCTAATCCTTCTGATGCAAAGTATGGGTTCCTGAGCCTAAGTGACATATCCTCTAGTTTGTTGCCATCTCATATTCACTACCGGTCAAAAGTTTTAGCACACCAAGTGTGAGTTCTGAAACTTGGGACCGGCATGTTGTTAATCAAGAGATCACATCACAGCACAACGACAAGGTGTGAAGAGAAACCAATGGACAGCAGTCTCATTGTAGAACTAATAAAGTGCTTCTGTGTGGTCAGTGAAGCTGATAAAAATGACCAGTGAGTGTAGAGACAAGGAGGTGGTCATAATGTTGTGGTTGATTGTAAACCATTAAAGCAGATCACTTTCAGGCAGCCATTAGCTGTGATGCACTCTCTTGATTCTCAGCATGCTGCTGCATAATGTGTGCATACTACCGGTCAAAAGTTTCAGAACCCATATAGTGTTCTAAAACTTTTGACCGACAGTGTATACATTAATATACACCAGTCTGTGTGGGGACCGGTAGGAAATAGGAAATGCACATTGAACAACAAGATTCTGGCTGTATGATACATATCACAATACAGTGGGTATGATTTAGTATATTGTGATACACAGTACATCATCAATATCGATATTAAGATATATTTTGTACAATATATAAAAATGGCTATTTGGCATCTGTTATGCAGGTCACAATCTGTGTACAATTTCATTCCAAAAACAAGTGTGAGTGCGACACACCATCAAGTGCAGTCTTGTTCAAATAATGTCATAGAAACGTTGTAAAGTTTGCTATTTAAATATATTGCATGCTGTGTTTCTGCTGTTTCAGATAAACACTGAAATTTTAACACTATATTGTATTCAGTTTTTCACCGTTTCATATCACACATCACCATTTCTCTTAAACATATCAAAATATGAATATATTAGTCTTCTAGGCCTGCCCTAATATACTGTCATACTGTAAGCAAATGAAATATTATAAAGTACATTTTAGGAACGCTGTCATAGTATAGAAACACAATCATACATCATAAAATCTGAGTTAAAGAAAAGTTAGCTTGTTATCCAATCAGATCTGAAGACGTAGTACAGCACTGCTATCTAGTGGTTGGAGTTTAAAGACAACACACAATGAACCACTGTCTGACACCAATCCTTACATGTAAATGTACGTGACCACAGCCGTGTTTGGTAATATTTTCCTTGATTGTTAAATGTCAAACCCATCTTTGCCCAGTTTAACATGCACCTATAAAGAAAGTCCTCCAGGGCTCTTCATTTGACCTCAAATGTGTCATATTGTTTGCGCCTGTAAATCAGTTATCCAGTTGATGGGTACAGCAAACTCCTGGTTCCATTTTATAATAACAATAAATTGAAGCGTAAACATTATAGAATTACAGAATATTTTATTTGCTGTTCTATTCTAATAGTTATAATGAAGGATCTCCTCATAAACTGATTGTCCTCATAAACAGAACAAATCCTAAATAAAAAAAAACATCGGTGAATGACAGAATCTTCATGAGAAATGTAAGAATTCATTTTACGAAGACAGTTGGGGAATAAGGCAGTTAGTGGAGAATTAGGGGTTCAAGGAAATATCAGTATATCAGTGCCGTATTACAATACAATCAAATCATAAAAACACAGTGTTCATTTTTATTGAATTGAATGTCTCCCAGTGGTTCGTTTTGTGTTGTGTTTCAACCCCGACCACTAGAGAGCGGTGTTGTCTTCAGGTTCTGATTGGATAAAAATGGCATGTTTTATACTATGACATTTTAAAACCCTAATCTCAGACACCTGATGTGTATCGTATTGTCAGATTCTTGCCAATACACAGCCCTGCTTATCACCATGCTAAAAAAGAAGACTGCTTTCCCTTCCCATCATCTCTCTCTCTCTCTCTCTCTCTCTCTCTCTCTCTCTCTCTCTCTCTCACACTGTGTTTTGTCAGTAATGTGATTGTGGCAGATAAAGAGGCGAGAACACCTCAGTGCACGACAGGGCAGATGAAAGGTGAGGAGCGGAGCAGCCAAATAATCTGCAAACAGATTTCTGTGCTTATTACACTAATGATTCCTTCAGATTGGATGTGTCGTGGTACCCGGCAGGGAGGGGGAGGGGGTGTTTGGGGGCTACAGGGGGTCTCTCCTCGTTCCTCATCTCAGTTTCTCATTCTCAGCCTCTGACCGGCTAAATGATGGAGTGATCAGACTGACCCCTGCCCAGGTGCTGCCCCACTGTAATTGCATGTCGCTGTGATAGACGAAACAACCACAGCCATCATAACCCCCCCCCCCCCCCCCCCCCCCCCCCCCCCTCTCTCTTTCTCTCTCTCCACTGTCTCCCTCTTTCTGCTCACTTTCTCTCTTTTTTCACGTGCTCTTTCTCTCTCGCCCCACTCTCTCTCTTTTTCTCTTGCTTTTTTTTACTTTCTCTCTTACACTTCCACTGCCACTCTTTCTCTCTCTCTCTTCCTTCTCTTTCTGTTCTCTTGCTTAGTGTCTCTCACTTGCGTTCTCCTCTCTCTCGCTCTCTCTCTCTCTCTCTCTCTCAATCTCACTCTCTTTGGCTCCCTCCAATTCCATCCCCAATTTCTCTTCTCCTGTCACACACACTCTCTCCCTCTGTTTGTTCACTCTCACTTTCTCTCTTTTTTGCTTGCTCTCTCCTCCTCTTGCTCACCTTTCTCTCTCTCACTCTTGCACATGCACCCCTCACTGTCTATTTTTTATTTTTCATCTTGTTGTAATATGTAAATGTCTCTCTCTCTCTCTCTCTCTCTCTCTCTCTCTCTCTCTCTCTCTCCTTCTATTCGTCCCACTTTGCATTGAAGTCCAGGTGGAAGAATTAAAAAAAAAACTGCAACAGAAGAAGTATCACATTAATGATGATGATATTACAGTTAGTGAGAGAGCCTCATGCATCACGCGTGAAGAACAGGTCCCATACTGTATGCGCTTAATCTTAATGGTATCACTGGATGTCAAGGGCATGGAGGAAATTAAATCGGAAGGTGCAGATAGACCAAAGAAGATATTATCACTAGATGATTGCAGTTTTGATGGGTATTGCAGTGAATTTCATTTTCGGCCGAGGAAGATGAGTTAACCACGCCGGTCGCTTATTTTTCTGCTGCGTGATTTATGGGTTATGAGGGTTGAGTGTAAAGGTTTTATTTATTTATTTATTTATTTATTTATTTATTCTCTCATTTATTTATTTATTTATAATTTATTTCTGATCTCTTTATTTAATGACTGCTCTCTCACACAGACACGTATGTCTGTGTTTGTACACACACACACACACACACACACACACACACACACACACACACACAGAGCTAATTCCAAGAGCTGACCTGGAGAATAACTCTAGTCTCCTTGACACAGCTGTGTTTGTGGCTCAGAGTTTTCATTAGCACACAGAGCTTAATGATAAGCTTTCAGTAGCAGTACTAGAATGGTTGCACATACGCATTAAATCTCACATACACACACACACACACACACACACACACCCAGCAGGCAGTGTGGTGTTTTGAGGGGAGGAACATGGGCAGCAGTGTGAGAAGACGGCAGCTAGGTAGAGGGCGTCATTACTCAGGCTTGTTTACATTCTAAATACGTAATGAAATCTTGTTGGCAATAATGAAGGAAATAAAAGTTTGGGAAATTGTGAAAGTGGTGAAGTTTGAGAGATGAGGCCAGGCCTGCGAAATAACATTTCTGAGCCGGGAAAGCGCATTATTATGCAGTGGCTGTGCCTGCTGGAGACACTAAGATGAACAGCCTCGGCTTTCCGAAATGCTGTTAGCTCCTTCCTGAAGTATGGCATATTGTAAAAAGGCCTCCGATTCCATATTGAAATTATATATAAAAGTATATCCATACACAACATTATATTTTATGGACGCCCCTCCCGGATGGACCCCCCACTCTGATAGGTGGGATTTTTTTTTTAATAAATATATAAATAAACATATTGCACTGGAGCCCATCTCTGCCCTGATCTTATAGACCTGGATATTAAAAACAGAATATTGCATTTTTCCGGGGGGGTCTGGATACTGTATGCAGTGTATTTTTTTTCCCTCCTTCCTTTTTCTTTTAGACAGAGGGGAGATGGTTGGAATCACAAATGACAAATGGGCATAAATGAGTAATAAAAAGTCAAATGAGAGGAAGAGTAATGGAGGGTGGGCTTGAGGCACCGTTTTAGAGGTCATGGAGGGTCCTTGCATCTTGTCATTGCTTAGGTTTCTCCTTCTGTCCTGGCTGCCTGTTGTGTGTTTTAACCTGGTTGTGCACCTTTTTGAATGGTCATGACATTCATAGGTGGGCAAATTTAAATTTCACTCCCTTTCAGTGGGATTAAAGCAGCCAAAAATATAGCCTTGAGAGCTTCTGATGAAAGTAAGCTGTTGATGTTGCCACGTATTGGCATATATTTACAATTGAATAACTCTAGTTACCAATCAGTGCTAATTTATCTCAAAAATGCTAAAGGTATGACAGCTACCACAGTATTGGAAGTGCCACTTTCCTTCCCCTATCAGATACAATTCTTTTCAGACTGCCACCATTGCATCATTGCTGGGAAATCAACATGCTCGGAGAACAGTGCTGTGTCCCCAGCTCCAGTATAGTGGCTAACAGATTCCTGTGCTCAGCAGCATCGCACTGGGAGTTACGTGGGGAGAGAGAACATGGCCAATTTTGCTCTCTCTGACTCCGGCTGCTTATAGCAAGCAGCATGATTCAACCCTGAGCAGGTATTTGAACAGGGAACAAATTACATGGTTTGAGGTTCATTCTCATCACCGCAGTGACACTGACATGGTGGTGTGGTAGTGTGTGTTGCATTGGTACAAGTGAATCAGACACAGCAGTGCTGCTGGAGTGTTTAAACCTTGAGTTGCTCTGTCGTGTAGACGATCAGGGTGAAAGGAGGATAAAGTATGCAGAAAAACAAATGAACTACAGTTTGTAATTATAGAACTACAAAGGGCTCCTGTACGGTGAGAGGAGCTGATAAAATGCACAGTGAATATGGAAACAAGGAGGTGGTCCTAATGATCATATGGTTGTTTGGGGTAGGTCCCTTGCACTGTTTCGTATCTGAAAATGTTGACTTGTTTCTAAGATCGCGGTGTTGGGAAAGTCTGCTGTGTAGGACAACGCCCCTCACAGGTTTACCCCTCTTACCTTAGCAACGTGCCACACAGTGAAGTAACTCAAGGGAAGCAAACCAACAACCTAAAGTTGCATCGCCTCTAAATGAGTAACGATGACAAATGGCACTGTATACACAAAAGTATTGGGACACTTGCTTATTCACTTTCTCTTCTGAAATCAAAGGTATTAAGAAAAGGTTTATCCCGCTTTTGTTGGAGTAATTATGTCTGTTCTCCAGGGAAGACTTTCTACTGTTTACCATTGCTGTGAGGATTTGATTGCGTTAAATAACGAGGTTAAGTGAGGTCAGGATGTTGGATGAATGCCACCCAACTCCTCCCTCTCAGAAGTATTGGATGGAGCGCTGTCATTCCAGAGAAAACACACATGGAATTCAGATGTATTATCAGTACCAAAACGTGCCCTGTTACCCTGATTAAAACACACATGAAATTCATGTTTGTATTACTGATCAGAGGCTGATATATCCTACATCTTCTGCTCTCTTTTATACATGCTTGCGTAAGAGACATGAGAAGTAGAACATTAGAAAACCGGTCAACTGGACGTCTGATTGCCAGTAGTTAGAATTTTATCTCCTGGCTCCATTTGAAGTCAGATGAATTGAGAGTGACATGGCAGCAGCTGTGCTGTGCCGTGTTTTCTCCTGTTCCTTGTAGTTCTAAATTATCCCTGTTCCGCTAAAGTCACTTTGAAGAAGTGTCCCCGCTCTGCCACCATATTGGGAACGCCCCCTGGCAGCTGTTTTAAGACAAGCAAGATCAGAGTCCTGTCTGTTTGAAAGAGTACTTATCAGCAATACATGATCCTCTCCTGTTTAATAAGCGGGGATGTACAGCAGGCTACGTTTTTTGTCTTTAAAGCCTGTATTTTGTGCCTGTTCATGTTCTTCTGTGTGTGTGGGAAAGTATGTCGAAGTAACATCCAGGTCCAAATTGAGTGAGTTTGTTATCGGCACATGACTTCAGGTTTTGTCTGTAGTTTTTGGCTTCCTGGCTAGTACACAGGCCCCATTTTCCCATTTTCCATAGCCCATTTTCCATAGCCCATCCTTCTTAGCATATAAGAAATGGAAAATTCAAAGCTTTCTTATGTAGATAAACACCAATCAACCATCACTTTATGACCACCTCTTTATGACCATACCATGTCCCCTATTTTCAGTCCAGCAGTGACACTGAGGAGTTTAAACCCTCCAACAGGAAGAGTAGGATCAGTGGTTGCAGGCTGTGGCGCATTCTCTGCAATTATGGTGGTACTTTTGGACAGGAGTTGGGGAGTTGGCGATGAGGTGGGGTGGTGATCATTCGACCTCCATGCAATCAAACCCTCACCGCAGTGCTCACTCCCAAATGTAGAGATGGTAGCTCCAACATAAAGAGTTTATAATGCCGTTAATTGAGCAGATGTCCCTGTAGTGTATAATAAATAGCAACATTATAAAATGCAGGCCAAGAAAAACACCTTAACAACAGCTTATAAATGATATCCAACCTGCAGTTTACCAATGTTTACCACAACCTTGCTGCAGTTTACCACATGAGCAGGTCTAGTCGTCCCTCCCGATTAAACTGTTTTTGTCAGTAAACATCAGGCAGTGTCTGAACTGTAGTAAACCTGGGTTCAGAGGTGTAGTGTGTACTACTCACTGTTTACAGCCTAAAAAGACTCAGAGGCACAACTGAGGGTCTTTGCTCTGTCTTTGTACAAGGTCAGCCAAACCTCTGCTAAGACAATTATGGCAGAGAATCCCTCTCATCACTGTGACAACCTCACGCCAGGATCAGAGTGAGTGGGAGTGAGAGAGCGAGAGAGAGAGAGAGAGAGAGATGGAGAGTGAGATGGATGGTTGGTCAGTGATGGACCAGTAAGAGACAGGCAGCTTCATAAGCTTTAGCTGGGCAGAGAAGTGTATCTATAAAGATGAGATAGAAGCTGTGTGGAAATTTCAAACAGAATTGAAAGAGTAGAAGGAGAGAGAGGGCGAGAGAGATTGAGTTGTGTAGAGAGAGGGAAGCGTGAATATGAGGCTCAGTATGCAGTAATTGGGCTAATTGGTTTGGCCCAGTGCAGAGACTGGGACGACTGTCAGTAAGTGTGTGTGTGTGTGTGTGTGTGTGTGTGTGTGTCTGTGTCTGTGTGTGTGTGTGTGTGTGAAAGAGAGATAGCAGCATCTCCTGCCCATTCTCTGTGGGGCTTTCCACCTATCCAAGTTTCACCCCCCAGGCCACAAGCCTACAATGAAACCAGCTATAAAGTGGTTAGCCTGGCACGCTTTCCTCTGCAGCTCTACAGTCAGAGCAGTGTGGTAATCTCTATCAAACCCAGTATCCCACTCACTTTAAAAGGCTTGGAATCATAGTACAATGTTTATAATTAGTAAGTCTGTAGTGATTAGCGGTGTAAAAAATATTGATGCAATATGTTTTGCAATCCTGTACACAGTGTTGATTTTTAATGAATAGTTTAGATCAAACCGAGTATCCTACCTGTATTATTACATTCATATCTCAAAGTATCGCAATGTCAAAATATGGCAACAAATATGACCATATTTGAAGTTTCACAATATCATGTTTGCAATGTCATCTTATTGATTCTCAAAAACACAGTATTGAATTTTACGAATAATTTACGTCAAACCAAATTTCCCACCTGCTTTAAAATGCTTGGAATTGCAGCATAATGCTTGGAATTGGTTAGTCTGTAGTGACTAGGGGTGTAAGACAATTTCAATACATCAAAATATTGTGATATTATGTTTTGCAATATTGTATTGTTCTCATTCATTTACATCAAACCAAATGTCCTGTTTTTATATGAATACATAATAGTATCACAGGATCAAAGCATTGTGAGATCAAAGTATCGCAATAAGTATTACATCTACATATCAGAGTATCACGGTATTGGGTTTTACAATATTGTGTCCATTCTAAAGCACACCGTTCACTTTTATGAATATATAGTAGTTTTGTATGAAGCATAGAGCTTATCAAGTTTGTTTCTGCAACCACATCAATGGAGCTCTGATTGGTCAGCCTGATTTTAGCACACTCACAGAAAATCAAAGACTCCAATGTCCAGCTTTTTCTCATCACTACAGTCTCAGTTTTGGACTCTGTGTGAAGGACACTATTAATAGATTTGTGTTCATTTTCAAAACTTGAATTAAGAGAATAGGTGCTCTCTGGAGGAGATGGCACCATGGCTAATACCAGGTGTGGGCTAGAGGGGTATAAAGCCCCCCAGCATTGAATTGTGGAGCAGTGGAACTGTGTTGTTTGGAATGATGGCGCTCCATTCAATACTTTTTTTTTTTTTTTTTTGGAAGACGAGTTGGTGATGAGGTGAGATGGTATTTTTCCAACATTCTGACTTCAATGATGCATGCTTTTTTAGCTGATTGCAATCATATCCTCACTGCAGTGCTCCAAAATCTGGTAGAAAGTCTTCACTGGACAGTAGCGATAGCTACTCCAACAAAAGCAGGATGATACACTCTTTAATACCCTTGAACAGTAAATGTGTACTTTTGTCCAAATCAAGATTTAAATAACAGTAAAGTGTTTGTTTAACCAAAAAGTGTGTTTTCGTTCCTTTAAAGGTCACTGAAGGTAATTATAACAATTCATAGAATAGAAAAATTGTGAAATATCATATACTACGATATCGCAAAACCGATACTAATATTTAGAGACATCATAATGTTGCGACGCCACTCAGTCATCATTTCATTTTAGCTCACCTATTGTTTTGATGTGTGTTTGGGGGAGGAGGGGATGATAATATGTGTGAAAGGTTTGATGTTTCCTTTGATTCAGGCCATACCTGTAAATACTGAGACACAACAGGCCGAGGCCTTTAGGGCAGGATTTGAAACAACAAAAATTATGATAAAATAAGATGAAAGTATCCCAATTCCTCTATTCTCTGTTCTTCGTTCTCGGTGTTCTCACTCCATCCCACTCTTCTCACTGATTGATGTGTGTTTGTGTGGTGGGGAGTCAATGTAAAGAGGGGCAAAATAACTTTTTCTTTATCATTCTTTTTAATGTCATTTCTCCTGCGGTGAGCCTCTCTCTCTCTCTCTCTCTATCTCTCTCTCTCTTTCTCTTTCTCTCTCTCTTTCTCTCTCTCTCTCTCTCTCTCTCTCTCTCTTTTTTCTCTCTCTTTCTCTTTCTCTCTCTCTCTCTCTCTCTCTCTCTCTCTCTCTCTCTCTCTCTCACCCCTCCTTCACTTCATTCCCCCTCAGTTGTTTTTGTGTTTGATTGGCACCTGTTTAATTGGAGGGCAAATTCCCTTCTAATGTGACGGGAATGTGGAGCCCAGCTGGAGGTGTGTGAGTGAGTGTGTGAAAGAGAGAGCGAACCCCAGGGGAGCACAATTAAAATGTTTTAGTGTTTGTTAATGAATTATAGAGAGTCATTAGCCATGCACTGAGTCCTATAACTCCGAATCAGATAACAGCCTTTATTATCACCATCCTCATAATAACCACCATCATCCTCGCAGACAGTTTGCTGACCAGGAACAGTAAATGATTCAAAAACTAACATGGACAATGGTAGTGTCCCTCAGTATGGCATTGAGTGCAATGTAACATCCCAGACATCTTGGACAGACAGCATGGAGTTGTAGAGGTTCCTCATGGTGTCCTGTGGTAATCCATCCTGTGCAGCTTGAATGTTCTCACTCTGTTCCTGCAGATTTTGCGTTATGTGTGGAGTGTTGATAGCACGTCAAACAGCATCACACACATTTTCAATCGGATGTAGGTCTGACTGTTCATTAGTTGTTACACCAAGACAAGTGTGGCCATTCTGAGTGACTCTTTAATAGTCTGGCATGACACCATTCCAGTGTTTGGCATTGTTGACATGGTGTTAAGGGTAGTTGTCATAATGGACTGTGTGCATGTAGTCCTGCGTCATGCAACCATCTGCCAGTTGTGCTGTCACTAACAGAATATCTCACGAGTGTTTGCTGAATGTCCACAATCGTGGCTGTTGGGTCACTCCAGTTGCTTCTGTGGTTCATATTGGTCTCCCTGATCCTTCATGACACTGGTGCGAGCTGTCTTCTATCCACTACCACCAATGTTGTGCTATGCTATTATCTACCAATGGTTCTGGCACTAACAATGGTCAAAACTCGAGCTGCACCAAGAGCCCTTCAAGCTTCAAGTACAGCTCGGCTTGACCCACCATCCCTCAGAACGCAAGGAAAACATGCATCCAGACTTTTTTCTGTTCTGTCACCAAAATGGTGGAACGAACTTCCCCTGGGGGTCCGAACAGCTGAGTCCCTCACTGTCTTCAAACGCAGACTGAAGACTCATCTGTTTCAGGAGTATTTAACTCAGGACCTGGAGGAGCAACAGGATCTAAGCGTGAGGAATCTCTGGATTTTAGCCTCGTCTACTAGCTACGGATATTCTGAGTGAACAGCAAAGCACTTTTCTAAGTTGCTCTGGACTAAATGCCGTAAATGTACCGTATTTTCCAGACTATAAGCCGCTACTTTTTTTTCCACACTTTAAACCATGCGGCTTATAATGAGGTGCAGCTTTTTCTTCTTATCTATGTTATTTTCCATTTTTGTTTTTAAACTTTGCAGGTGCGGCTTATATTCAGGTGCGGCTTATAGTCTGGAAAATACGGTAAATGTAAATGTAACATGATGACTCGTGGACGGCATCACTGCTACTTCATGTAGGTCTCCCAGCTCTAATAATGCTAATATCTGCATGACCAGTATGGCACCTAATACAATAAGACATCCCACTTCCTGGAGCCTAAGATGCGAACTCTCTTAAACTCTTCCAACTGCTGGAATTTGCCTTTGAACTCGTCTCCGAGGAATTCTATGCTTGCAAATGATGCTACCAACACAACACACAAAATTTGAGCGATTTGCATGACTCACAATGACAAACCTACCCACCAAGTCTCCTTTCTGTCAGTTGATTCCTTCTGGGTGCAACTATATTTTTAAGATGAGTGTATTACATTTCCTGAATAAAATTCTGAATCTCCATCCCTTGCTCCCTCGCTCTCTCTCTCTGACTGCTGTGTGACAGGAGGCCATGTCCGTTTCTCCAAAGCATGGGCCTCTCTCACTCTTTCATAATTTGACATGTTTATCCAACTATTATTCCTCCATCCATCCGTCACATTATGAAACGAGCGATTGCCTTTTTTCTTCACATTAATGTCCTTTCTTCCCTCTCCTTTTCATCCATTCCATCTTCTTTCCTCATAAAGGAGGGGTAGAGGGAGCCCTCTTGTGTAAATACGGCCCGACAGAAGCCTGGGGGCCACGATAAACAAATGCAAATGTAATTACGGGGGAAATTTCATAATAAACTGTAACTAAGATGATTGCCATGCCTGCTGTTATCCATCCACTTAAGCCCTGCAATGTGTTTTTTCTGTTTTATTGCACCAAGATGGAGAGTTTCAGTAATCATCATTGGATGGATAGAAAAAAAAGGTCTGAAAAATGAAGAGCGTGAGAAAAAGCAAGACAACCTATGTGGTGCGGCAAGACCTGTGGAAAGTGCTGAGCATTTTTAGCATCAGAATGACTTTATTAATCCCAGGGGAAAATTACACGATAGAGTTGTAGTATTTTTTAATTTTGTGTTTAAATAAAATCATTAATACACAACATCACAAACACATCATATTAACCTTACTATCAAGAAGATATTATCTGGTGAATGCAGGTAGTGAAGGTCAGCTTACAGGCCACACTGGCAACAGTGGCGTTATTCAGATGTGTCATTTTCCCTTTCGTTTCTGAAATAAAAGGGTGTCCTGTGACTTTTCACTCACCCTAGATTTTGTATTCAAGATGATCTATAAATATTCAAAAATATTTTTCTAAATATTTGTATCAGTACATTCTAAACGATTTTATACCAGCTGATAACGAAATGTTCAGAAATATCAGTATATTCTAAATTATTTCATATAAGATTATTATTGATATATTTTCAAAACTGTTTTATATAACATGATTCACACATATTCATGAATCAATTTATTTAAAATTATTATACATTTATTCATTAATATCATTATATTTTAAAAAGTTATATGTATACACTCAAAATTATTTTATCCAAAGTGATTTGTAGTTATTGATAAAAATCTGTATTTTCAAAACAATTTTATACACCATAACTTATAAATATCTATGAATAATATATTCAGATCTCTTTATACAAGATAATTCATAAATATCAATATATTCTGAATAATTTTTATACCAGATTTCTATTGTATCCAACAAATTTCATACTATGGTATACCTAAATTAAGAATACCATTACAGCCCTCGAGCAATTATTGATATTTATTTATTTATTTGTTTGTTTGTTTGTTTGTTTGTTTGTTTGTTTGTTTGTTTGTCATTTCATGTGGTCACTTAACTCCCAACATGAGATGCCACAACAATGATGTGTTTCGTTTAATGAATTAATTTTTGTCTGTAGTATCGCGTCAATATTAAACATCGGTATGTTTGGTATCAACATCATGAATCCCGATATCGTGGCAGCATTGCCTGCTCCAGCTTGTGCTCTGCTACCTCACCCCTTTTATTCCAGCTGTCGTGATGTATAAATCCATCTCAGGCTGTTGTGAATCGTTTGATCCCCTTTTTCGATAAGGTACGACATTAAAAAGAGAGCATGAGGGGAAGGAGAGAGGTGGCAGGGAGAAGCACGCTCAAGGGGAAGATCTTGGAGAGGCGCCTGTGTTTTTTAAAAGCAGCATCGGAAAAGCGGGGAGATTTGAAAGGAGAGGTAGATGTGTTTGTCATCTAAGACAGTGCAGAGTGACAGTTTTACATTAAAGCGGGTCATTATATTTCCCCCGCCGCCACCCGAGATGACGTTTTTACAAAGTGACAACTTTTACAGTTTGATAAATCAAATTTATGCTGAATAATGCACGTCAGGCCTGTCAGCCAAAGCCAAGCTCCAGCAAGACACACAGGCTCCACATTCAAATTTCATCCTATTAGCATTTAATTTCACCGTAATCCTACACACCATGGGCACACACACTTTAACACACACACACACACGCATGCATAACTGCTACTGAGAGCAATCTATATCCCTTTATAACTTCCTTTCCATACAATCCGTCTTTCTTGACAATTAAGAGGGGCAAATCTAATAGCCGGGATATTGGAATTACACTTTTTTTTTTTTCTTTTTTCTTTTTTTCTTTGGAGCCATGTCAGAAAATACAAGTACTGATTTCCACTGCAGCTGTCAAATCTTCAAAATCTGCCTGCATGCACACATCCACCAACACACATACTCACACACACACACTCGCAACTCTCACTCAAAGCATGCATTCGGGATAACTATTCTAATCCCTCCTGTACCTGATGCTGTTTCCCAAGAATTTCCAGTATTTCTTTCTTCATCCTTTGTTCTGAGTTAGTCATCAGTGGGTATTGTTTGGGTGATTATTTCTCTATAAATCCCTTCATAGATGTGCCCTGCTTTTATTATTAATTCATTTGCTGATTCCTCTGTTTGTTTATAACTAAGATTTTGCTGTGTGATTTCAGACACCGGCTGAGCAGGCCAAGGTGAGACTCCAGCTGGTGCTTCAGGCTGCAGGTTTGTAACTCTCTCAGTGCTCATTGACTTTAAACAGACAACGTTAAAGGACATTATAATTAAACAAACAAACAAACATCACATACAGCCAACACATGTTACTGTGGGACCCCTCAGGACCACTGCAGAGCAGGTATTATGTGGGTGGTGGGTCATTCTCCACAGTGCAGTGACACTGACATGGTGGTGATGTGTTAGTGTTGCACTGTTACGAACGGATTAGACACAGCAGTGCTGCTGGAGTGTTTAAACCCTTTGTCCACTCACTGTCCACTCTGTTAGACACTCCTATCTAGTTGCTTCTCCTTGTAGATGAACAGTCAGAAACAGAAGCTCATCTGTTTATTTGTTCTAGAAGAACGGGATGCTGGACTAACACAGAATCCAGAATATTGGTTTGGAATAGGAATGCCAACGTGATTTAGAACACAGTATGAATTTAATATGATTTTAGTCTATAAAACACCGTAATCACGGGAAGGTTCACTACAGAATCGGACACTTGGGATTATGACTTTAAAGGAATCATCTGCTTTGAATGCCGTGCTTTGTATATTATAGTGACTAATAGCATTTGCTACTAGTGGCATGCCACGGTTTGATCACAAGGATGAATGCCCCAACCTTGGGCTAGACACCAAATACTGTTATACACTCGTACCGCTGTAACATTGTTATAGAGCTGTGCTGTTGTGGATACAATCATTTACTAAATGCTATAAATATAGATGTATTTTAGATGTCTGCTCTTCTGACCATACAGGAGCACTTTGTACTTCTATATTTAAGGCTGTATCATACTTTATTAGCCTCCTATCACCCTGTTCTTCAATGGTCAGGACCCCACACAGGGTCATTTTCAGCACTGCAGTGACACTGACATGGTGATGGGGTGTTAGTGTGTGTTTATCTGGTAGGAATTAATCAGACACAACAGTGCTGCTTGAGTGTTTAAACACCCTGTCCACTCCCTGTACACTCTATTAGACACTCCCACCTGGTTGCTCCATCTTGTAGATGTAAATTTGGAGACTGAAGCTCGTCTGTTTCTGCACAGTTTGTGTTGGTCATCCTCTAGTCTACTCATATTCGCAGTCCAGCAGTGACACTGAGGGGTTTAAACACTCAAGCAGCAGTGCTGTGTCCACTCATACCAGCACAACACACACTAAAACACCAACACCATGTCAGTCTCAGTGCATTGCTGAGACTGACCCAGCACAGGACCAAAGGACACCTTCAGACTCCATGCCAGGTCGGATCTGTTGCACTAGGCAGCATTTTAAACGTTATACAAGTGGTATTATAGTTATGGCTGATCAGTGTATGTAGAATAAGCAACCCCCAGTTTCTTAGTGTGTTTCTGATGGTTCCTGTTAGAACCATGATGCTAGGAAGAGAATGAGGTATTCTATTCTATTCTATTCTATTCTATTCTATTCTTTTCTATTCTATTCTATTCTATTCTATTCTATTCTATTCTATTCTATTCTATTCCTCAGTAATTCTTTGCTAAATTGAAATCAAGTGCAGAGTGACTGGATCATTGCACATTCCGTATGTATAATCCAATAATACCCATCGTCAGAACGCCTGACACAGTAATTCACCACATTGCTCGGTTTCGTCCCCGTCGGCACCTACTCTCAGATCACTGCCGACACGTGCAGCTCCTAAGCTCTCATTCATATTGAAGAGGCAGAGCAGTCCTGTCACGGGAGAGTAAGACATCTCCGTATGTGGTGCTGTGGATCTGACTGAGCACACACTCGAGGGGGCGTGTGTGTATGTGTGCATGTGTGTGTTTTATCTCACAGAGCTCACACCAGCTGGACAAGCTCCCATCATGAGCTCGAGAGCAGTAATCATCTTCAGGTTCGCGTTTGCCTATAAGCCAGTCTGACACTCATTCATAAAGTGGCCTGCAAAAGTTTGGGCACCACTGCTCTGAAATTCTATTGGTCTGTCTTGCTCAGAGAGTAAAAGATTGTCTGCTTTTCAAAAGGATACTTTTAAAGGAAACAACAAAGGAAAAAGAGAATACTACAAACTGATTTGGCTGCAATTCTGCCTTTTTACGCATTCATCCTGCAGAAGGTTCTAGTTCTGTGAAGTTCTGTGAGGTTCTTGTGTCTTTTTGCTGCTCTGCTCTTTTGAAGTCGATGAAGAAGATGCTCGATGAGGTTGAGGTCGGGGGCCATGGCAAAACCTTCAGCTTGTTCCTCTTCCGTCAGTTGTAGATATTGATGTGTTTAATAGGACCCTATGGTTTCCTGTACGGGGCATATTTAAGCAAAACCCATAATAAGCAAAATCAAGAAACCCTGAACATCTCAATGGGGAAAACAAAATGAAAAAAAAACCCCAAAAAAACCAAACTGAATTAGTGAAAAAAAAAAATCATTGATCCCTAGTTTAAGGATCATTAGCCTATTGTAGAGGCTCCTCATTTCATCTTCAGCTTTTTATAGATGATGAGGTGTTTGAAGTTTGCTCCAAGAATTTGAATGGGGTTCCTCAGACCACTGGCTGCAACACAAGCGGAACTAACCACCTAACAAAGTGTTATGACTCTGTGAACCAACCGGATCATGCTTCATTTGATCCAGATTGAGACCAGTCCTTTGGTCCTTTGGTCTGGATATGGCCTGCAACACCTTCCACACCTTCTCTTTTGGTTTCACCAAAGTTAAAGCACCAGAACGGTGCAAAACAAAATTGATGCTTGATTTTTAACATCTTTAATATAAACAATTTGTCCGTTGCACTGCTTTAGCTAGTAAACATCGACAACACAACTTTATACAACCTTTGATTTGATCTGACTCATATTTTAGTTAGAAAACAGTGAGCTAGTGAATAGTAGTAGTTTTCACTAAATTATGATCTATTAAACACTCTGAATACATAAAGGAAGAGAGTTAAAGAAAAGCTTGAGCTTGTAGTCTGTTTGAGTCTTAGCAGGAGCTCGTGTGTAGAGTGTTCATTGGTGCTTCAAATGGTGCATCTGGTGTCTGACTGCCTTCAGCCATAACTCTGTCATCATATCCAACAACATTAATGTAAATGAGCATGTAGACCATTTACATAGAGATGTATGAAATTTATCCTGCACATTTAACCCATCCATGCAGTGAAACACACACACACACACACACACACACACACACACACACACACACACACTAGGGGCGAGTGAGCATATGTTCGGTGGGCATCCACAGCACCCAGGGAGCAGCTGGAGAATTAAGTGCCTTACTCAAGTGCACTTCAGTTATGTCCTGTCAGTTCAGGGAATTGAACCAGTGACCTTCCAGTATTTCCTGAACCACCAATTGCTGCGTCTGAATACTTTAAGTAATATTTCACTTTGCTATTTTGCAATATTTAGTGCAGAATGATGGGAAAAACATAATTAAAAAACAATGTAAAAAGTGGAAGGGTCTAAAGATTTTCGGAACGTGTTATAACTATTCGCGGCACATTAAATGCAAGGCTGCGCATAGCTGTGGTGTTTTTTTAATGACTGTCTTTGTCTATTGTTTCCTACAGTCCTGTGTTGAATTATTTATCCAAGGCCATGTTCATAGTTTAATAGGAACATATGGAATTAGTGATTGTGTAGATACCAAAGAAGTGCATACCTTAGCAAGCACATTCCTCCCTGGAAGAAAATAGAAAATGAATGACCCTCCCATCTGGAATTCTGTGCTCAGACAAGCTTGGGACATCTGGGCAGAGCGAATGGAGCCTCGCACATACTAACTATCCCTTACATCAATGGTTCTTAGTTCCCACCCCTGGGGATCCCTGCAGTACATGGTGTTGTATTATTCTAGCACTATTAGCTGAATTCTACAGGAATTGACAACTGTTGCTTTGTATAATATATAAGTACACTATGTCCAAAAATCTGTGGACACCCTTCTTCCTGTAGAGAAGTATTGCCAGTAGAACATGAATGATTGACCCAATCATTCATACTCAACACCCACCAGTGAGAAGCGACAGCCAATTGCGCACAGTGTATTTTACCAGAAATGGCTGTCAATCTGGACGATTGCATCAAGCACTAGTGGGGTTCACTTAGGGCAGAGTGCCAATCCACATCTGGGCATACATACAGACCTCATATCCATGTTTTTGGAAACAGTCCCTAGAAGAAACCCACTCAGAAACAGAGAACATGGAAACTCCACCCAGATAGGGCCTCAAACCCAAGACCCCCAGTGCTGGCAGGAAAACATGCTAACCACCAAGCCACCGTGCCACCCAACAGAATAGAGAATGAAACTATTGGCACCATGCCAAGTGCCTGACATGGGCTAGAGGGATGCAAAGCCCCCTAGCATTGAGCCTGTGGAGAAGTGGAACTGTATTCTCTGGAATAGTGGAGCTCCATCCAATACCTTTGGTGGGGTGGTGATCATCCAACATCCAGACCTCCAACATCCAGACCTAACTAAGCTCTTGTTGCTGAATGCAATCAAATCCTCACAGCATTGCTCATTCCAGAATCTAGTTTATAGTCACCTTGGAGAGGAAAGACTAGGGTTAGGGTTTTAATACCCTTGATGTGAGATGCAGTGAATGAAAAGGTGTCCCAATACTTTTGTCCACATAATTTAATAATAGCAAACAAACCAAGACAGTGAATAACGCCTGTACTGTTGAAATATTAGGTTTGAACTGTCCCAGTCCCGCCTCCCCACACAGCACTGGAGTAGAAAGCAACAGCACATGCTTTCTCTGGGGTTTAGAACTGAAGATATCGTACACAAGTGGAGAAAAACTGACACAGGTTTGGGGGCTTTTTTTTTTTTTAGCTTTTCATGTTTGCAATGTGTATATCACAGGCCTGTGCTTTCCGCCATGTCTGTGAACAGAGACGGCAAGTCATATTTCATCCTGGAACGGAGAGGGAAAGTCATCTTTCATTATTTGAGTTGTATATATTCTGCCTTGCGCCATTTGAGGGCTTTGATTATGAACCAGATGTGACGGCCTGTTATTACATTTTAAAGCGCAGTCCTTGTGTGTGTGTGTGTGTGTGTGTGTGTGTGTGTGTGTGTGTGTGTGTGTGTGTGTGTGTGTGTGTGTGTGTGTGCGCTGCAGCCCAGCTGTCAGTTTGTACAGGAAACATATTAAAGGTACCACAAGTCATACATCATCTGTGAGCCACCCACCCATGAGCACTGTGAAACACATCCCAAACACAGACACACACACTATATATATATATATATATATATATATATATATATATATAAAGAGTAAAGAAGGTGAAGAAGAAGAAGGGTGGATTGAGGAATTAGCACATGTGTATAGATAGCAACGTGTGTGTCTGTGTGTGTGTGTGTGTGTGTGTGTGTGTCTGTGTGTGTGTGTGTGTGTGTGTGTGTGTGTGTGTGTGTGTGTGTGTATATGGTGGTAGTAACTTCTAGTGTGAAATAATCTCAATCTACTTGAATAATGTGATATTACATTTCAGAACAATCCGGTTCCAATTTTTAATTAACAATTTAAATATGCAAACTGCAGGTTATGGGGAGCTAGACTGCATAACTCAAGATCAGAGGAACCTACAAACATGATACACATATCATAACAAGCAGCACACAATGGTGTTGTGTTGACTTATACAATGAGACCTGATGACTAATACCTGCAAAACTACATAATAATAATAATAATAATAATAATAATAATAATAATAGTAATAACGAAAATCAGTTTTTATAACTTTATCAGTTTAATCAGTTTAATAACTTATAACCTATCAATACAAAAACACTCTTTGTCAAAATTATTGCATTGTTAGGTCAACAACACTAGATTATCTTACATTATTTGGAAACAAGTTTTCCATGTGGTCATTACAGGCTTGAAGCCACAGAAATAGCAGGCCTAAACTGTAGGGGCAGTATTCCAAGTACAGTTAGTTAAAGTAGATAAAGGGTGATGGAACCATGTTGCTTAGAGAGTGTAGTTTTGGTGGTTCCTTATGAAATATGTGTATCATGTCTGGATGTTACTCTGAACTGAAGTTTAGTCTTTGAATGCCAGCATGTAGCCACCCAGTACCTGCTGTCTGCAACATGTGCCTTTGTTACCCACAGAATGGAATTTTTACTTTGAGAATTGATATATCGTGATGCTCAGGTGCAATGATATTTTCTTACACCTCTATACATTACTCCCACATTACATATGCATGGTCATATTAGAGAGGTCTAATAAAATAATAAAATAATATGGCCTGTGTGACTGTCTCCTATAAATACGTTTCAAGTAAATAAAGGTATGTTATATTTATTTTATTATAACTATTAAAACATCCAGCAAAATAGTCCTAGTGAGAATAAATTGTTACCTTGCGAATGGTATCAGAGAACATCACAGTGTATCAAATTGTGACCCCTGTGTCATAATATATGTTGCATCACCAGATTCTTGCCAGTGAACAGTGTTAGTAATGTCAGGCTCCTGCAAATGGTGCTGCATTAGGACAGTGCAGTGAATGTCTCGTTCAATGTGCAGGAAATGAGCGATTGGATTTGGGTGTGTCAAAGGCCACAGTGTGAAGGAAGTTGGTGAATTTGCAGGTGTATCAAAGTGTATGTTACCAGCAGTCACAGCAATCCCAGTCTAAAGGAAATTCTCCTCAGAATTGTGGGAGATGAAACTCTGAAAGATGAAACAGATGAGCAGAGGCTTCTTGCATGCCACTCTGTGCCATATGTTGATGGTCTGCAGTTTCCTGCAGAGTGTTCTTTCAGAGATTCCTTGTGAAGGATCTGTGTTGACTTATAGAAGCAATTCCTGTCTCGAACTGAAGTGATTTTCATTCACAAAGTGTGAAACATGCAATGTCTTCTTTTGGCCAGTCATTAATATTTGCAAACAAGACGTTTATTGCACTGTACCACTTCATCTCAGTCCATGAATCCACACACCCCGAAGCTATTTTATAGCCCCATCATCCTTACAGGAGCCTGAAGTTACAACGTGTGTGTGTTTGTGTGAGTGTGTGCATGTGTGAGTGCATGTGCGTGTGTTTCTGTCTTGCTCAACCAGCGAAGCCACTTGCTGTCCCCCAAACCCCTGATTTGAAACGAGAAACAGTTTTAAATAGTTTGTCAAAATTTCTGAGCTGCTTGACGTGCAAAATAAGTGCTTTCAAAAATATGTAGATGAGTGATTTAGACGAGTAGATTCTGCTGTTCTTCTGCTGATCAGTGTGAAGCAAGTCAGAGTCAGAGCTTTTAACAGAACAGATTTTATTCTCAACAAAACATCAATAAAATGATGATGATGATGATTATTATTATGATTGTTATTATTATTATTATTATTATTATTATTATTATTAACATAAACAGTAATGTTTAGAACTGAAAAATCCATGGGCTCATCTCTGCTGCCAGCTCCCAGATGCCAGGAATGGCCTCTAAACGATCCAAAAGGCCCTCTGAGAAGAAAATGTCTCCTTCAGCTGTAAGTATGGCCTCCCAAACGAAGTGTAGTTCTGGGTTGTCTGGACGGGGTCGGGATCGTGGAAGCTCAGTTCCTTCTTCTTGTAGGAGAATGTATCCTCTCTTCCTCTTTCGATGGTTCTGGTCTGGTACGTAGTAGGAGACATCGTCCGTCTGGGGAACAGTGTAGTGTTTCTCCCAGACGTTTGGTTGAGAGTAAAGCCCTGAAATGATACAAGCAGATAACAGAGATGTTCATCAAAACTGCTTCTCTTAGTGCTGCTGATATTTCAGCTCTTAAAATGAAGAAATAACAGATCAATGATGATAATATAATAATAATAATAATAATAATAATAATAATAATAATAATTACTTAATTATTATTTTTAATTTTATTTTTTTAATACTGTGTATGAGGTACATACTTGGCAGATTGGCATCAGTGGAGGTTGGTGCTCCCGTGTGGTCGACTGGTTGTGGCCTCATGACGATTCCCACTGGAGGATCAGGATGGAGTTCTGGAAATGAGACACTTTATCTGTTAGAGAGACTGAACTACATTGAACAGTACATCAAAAATATCATCGAATTATAAAACATGGTATTATTATTGTTATTATTATTGTTATTATTATTATTGTTGTTGTTGTTTACTAAGCTTATACAACACAATTCTATATGTTTATCTTATTCATAGTTTTATATACTGTGTCTGAGGTACATACGTGGCACATTCCTGGCATCAACATTTGAGCCCATGTGATGGTGCGGTTGTGACATGGTGACTGTGGAGACAGGCGGGGTCAGAGTGCAGTTCTGGAAATGAGACACTTTACCTGTTAGAAAGACTGACTTACATTGAACATCAACAATATCATCACATTATTGAGTTTCATATCCCTCTGATTGGGCTAATAATGCAACAGGCATTTTGTTTGTTTACCGTCTCTGTGCTGATCTGTGTGAAAGTGTGTTAAAGTGATAGTTCAGATACAATGACACTTCAGTAGTAAGTTACAACTATTCATCTAACTGATTATACTGTAAGCCCCTCATCAATTGGTCTAGACCAGTGTTTCTGAACCCTTGTCCTGCAGGCACCCCTGCCATGCATATTTTAGTGCTTTCCCTGCTTCCAACACACCTGATTCAACTACTCAGCTCATGAACAAGCCCTTTCAGAGTCACATGGAGTGTGATAAAGCAGGGAAAGCACAAAAACATGCAGTGCAGGAGTTCCTCCAGGACCAGGGTTGAGAAACAGTGGCTTAGATCTTAGTTTGTTTAAAGAAAATAAGTAAATAAATAAATATTAATAAATAAATCAGTAAATAAAAAAATAGTAATAAATAAATCAGCAAATAAATAAATATTAATTAATAAATCAGTAAATAAATAAATATAAATAAATAAATCAGTAAATGAATAAATATGAATTAATAAATCAGTAAATAAAGAAATAAAAAAAAAAGTCAGTAAATAAGTAAATATTAATAAATAAATCAGTAAATAAATAAATATGAATTAATAAATCAGTAAATAAATAAATAAATATTGATAAATAAATCAATAAATAAATATAAATAAATAAATAAATCAGTGAATAAATAAATATTACTAAACAAATCAGTTAATAAATATATATTTTAAAAGAAAACAGTCCACAAAGATTAATGAGTGGATTGAGATTTGCTTTCCTTCTTCATTAGATGATGATCTGTTTCAAACTCACCAGATCTGGCTGAATGTAGGTGGGTTTCAGACGTACAGTGATGTCCTGTGAGGGAGCTGAAGTTGATGATGGCGATCAAATCAGATGAACTTGTAGTCAGACGACAGAGCAGCAGCAGGAGTGACTTGTTTAACGGTTTGTCAGCAAATAATTGAAGATCAAAGATTCATAACATAACAGGCCAAACGGTTGCTAAGCGATTGACTCTTTACTTTGAATGTAAACATTAATCTGGTTATTTAGTCCATTATTATAAAGAGAGAAATGAAATGTCTGAAAGTGAGACTGAGTGACGTTAATTATCGAGTACATTGTTGTAGTTCATTCAGTTTGTTCACTGTAACTATAATGACAGTAGCTGAAATACTGTGATTTGTATTTCTGTAATGTGTAAACAGTACTGCACTGCTCATGACAGGAATGAGGGGCCGAATCAGTATCACAGCACACATTTACAGCTATTAATGCATTTTTACTGACTGTAGCATCATGTGTGAGAAATAAATGGCACCTTATTTTACAGTTGATGTGTTGATATGTATTAAATATACCCACATGTTTAGACACAAGCAGTGTTTTTCATCATCCTGGTCCTTTGAACCCAGTCACCAGAAAAACAACATTAATAATAAAACGTTAAAGATAATTGTATGAATTTGACCGTGTTTGGTCAAAATTATTCTTACACCTACATTTTTTATTTTGTATTTTTCATTGCTATGGAAGTAAAAACACGTCATATCTCAGAAATCTTGTTGGAAATGAATCATCCAGAATTTTATTTAATTTTTTAGCTGAAAATGTAAGAAATGTGTAAAGATTAGACGGAGAAGGATGTTTAAAACAGTAGGTTCTTAGGATGGTTTTCTTCTGATGACTTCCATGAAGGTCATATTTGTGCCAAATCCAAGTCTGCTAATTCTTCATGAAGGTCTTTAACAGTCAAGCAGGGGATCTAAATGGTCTTTCTAGCAATCAGACTAAGTCAAAATAAGTAAAGATGAAAATGCAGAGCCGAGCACTGTTTGAGTGCTTTGGTTGAAGTTGTTCAAACAGACATGCTACCAGTTGGGAAAGGTTGCCTGGCGTGCAAAAATGCTTTCAAAAATATGTAGATGAGTGGTTTAGACGGTACCTTCTCCTGTTCCTCTGCTGATTGGATCAGTTTGAACCAAAAGTCACAAAGTGGGTTAGACCTTTTATCAGAAAAGATTTTATTCTTAAAGAAACATCAATAAAATTATTATTATTATTATTATTATTATTATTAATAATAATAATAATAATAATAATAACAATAACAACAACAACATAGATAGTAAAATTTAGAATACAAACATCCATGGGCTCATCTCTGCTGCCAGGTCTCAGATGCCTGGAATTGCCTCCAAACACTCCAAAATCTCCTCCGAGAAGAAAATGTCTCCTTCAGCTGTAAGTATGGCCTCCCAAACGAAGTGTAGTTCTTGGCTGTCTGGACGGGGTCTGGATCGTGGAGGCTCAGTTACGTCGTCTTCAATGAGCACGTACTCTCTCTTCCTCTTTCGTCCGTTCTGATGGTGATGGTTCTGGTCTGGTACGTAGTAGGAGACATTGTCCATCTGGGGAACAGTGTAGTGTATCTCCCAGACGTTTGGTTGAGAGTAAAGCCCTGAAATGATACAAGCAGATAACAGAGATGTTCATCAAAACTGCTTCTCTTAGTGCGGCTGATATTTCAGCTCTTAAAATGAAGAAATAACAGAGCAATAATAATAATAATAATAATAATAATATTATTATTATTATTATTATTATTAGTAGTAGTAGTAGTAGTAGTAGTAGTAGTAGTTGTTTATTACTTTTATTGTAGCACGTTATAAAGCTTTCAAACCTTAAAATTGTGAAATTACATTGCAATTAGAATGATTAATATTATTTAAAATTCTATAATAATAATAATAATTATTATTATTATTATTAATAGTAGTAGTAGTTGTTGCAGTATTATCATTTTTAATTTTAATTAATACTTATTATTTTATTATTAAATTACAATTATATAATATTTATTATTGGGGGGTTTTTTGTTGTTGTTTTCATAGCATTCTTTACTTGCACAACAACAGTGTTTTATAGTGTACATACCTGGCACTTGAGGCCATGTGATAGAGCGGATGTGGCATCATGAATACCTAGTCAGGGTTGTCGGAATGCTGTGTGTGTGTCAATCTGCTTGTGTGTGTGTGTGTGTGTTTGTGAATTTGAAACTGAAATTGAGGAAGGTAAAAACACATGGACTGTAGAGAGAGAGAGAGTGAGAAACAGAGAGAATAAGGAGAGAACGAGAGATGCTGACAGTCTCTCACACTTTGCAGCTTGTGTTAATTTCCTCTGACTGGCTCGGGCCACAGTTGAGTAATTGTTGTTTATATGGCTCTTTGACTGCTCTCTGATCAGCCAGGAGTCTGCAGGCATCAGCGCGGTCAGGGTCTCTGCTGAACCTTACATTAAACATGGACAACAGCGTGTTGCATAGCTGTCAGCAGCAGTTGCATTTTAAAGCTGTGCTTTTGTTCATGTTTATAGATATTAGTTTGTCACACAGCATCAGAAACCATTTAAACAGATCTGTCAGTCTCCTCCACACAGTTCGAAATGAGTGTGTGATGCCTTAGGCATGTGATGTGCACCATGCCAATTGGTGAGGTAAGCTACATTAGCCATTTTAGCTCCAGTCTGAAACTTTTCTTGGCTGATTGGCTATGTTTGGGGTGGCGGTGGGAAGTTGTGTAATGTTTGGGGTGAGGAGGAGATGTATAACATTCAGGGTGAGGGGAGGAATTGTGTAATGTTAGGAGTTAGGGGAGTTGTGTAACATTTGGGGTGAAGGAGGAGTTCTTTAACATTCAGGGTGAGTTGTGTAACGTTTGGGGTGTTGGGGAAGTAGTGTAACACACACACACACACTAACACACACACACACACACACACACACACACACACACACACACACATACACACACAGACCGAACAAGGTGCACTGATCAATTCTAACTGTGCATTTCACCAGCTCCTCTGATCATACAGGAGCACTTTGTAGTTCTTTAATTACACTGTTACATACATTGTTATCCTCCTTTCAGCCTGTTCTTCAATGGTCAGGACCCCACAGGACCATCACAGAGCAGGTATTTTATGCATGGTGGGTCATTCTCAGCAGTGACACTGACATGGTGTGTTAGTGTGTGTTGCTGGTATGAGTGGATCAGACACAGCAGTGCTCCTGGATTGTTTAAACACTGTGTCCACTCACTGTCTGCTCCTGCCTTGTTGCTCCACCTTGTAGATCAGAGACAGAGCTCATTTATTTCTGGACAGTTTGTCTTGGTCATCCTCACACTCCTTCATCCTCTGTCCCTCACTGTTCACAGGACGCTGTCCACAGGACACTGTTGGCTGGGTTTTTCAATTTGGTGGACTGTTCTAAGTCCAGCAGTGACACTGTGCAGGTTAAGCACTCCCAAACTGGCACCCATTGGAAGTTTGTTCCACCACCTCAGTGCCAGGATTTAAATTGGAAAACACTTTCAGAATCACAGCAGAATAAACATGTGTCCTGTAATTGGTCCGATCGCTGCGTTTTCTTTTGGAAAAAGCAAGGTTTTAAGCCAAATGTGACCACATGCTTTTATTAGTTGTGATTATTGGTAACTGCCCGAAACATGTTACCCTGCAGTCTGTGGAGTGTTTCAGTGTTATTAAAAGTGCTCTGCACTTTGTTACTAAATGGACACTTTATGGTTAGTACTCGTAGAGTAATTACGCTGACTCGCCAGCCAGCCCAACGCTACTAATGTCCTCTTAATGAGAACGGCTCATTCTGCAGAAAAGCTGGCCTCTGAAGGCCAGATGTATGAGTATTAAAAGCTGTGGTGTCTCTGGATATCCTCTCTCTCAGAAGGGCCCATAAGCAGCATTTTATGGGCCGGCAAAGAGGGATGCCGGCGGCCCCTTTCAACCAGACTAAAGAGGGACGTTAGCCTACAGGCGCTCAGGAAGATTTGAGTAATGCACCCTCACAAACACACACACACACACACACACACACACACACACTTACACTTTGGCCTTTCAGTCTTTGCTTTCAGAATGTCCTCCATGCCAGTTGTTCCCAGAGATGGCAACCATCTCTATATTAAACTGTAACTGTTTATATTACAACATATCCTTTAGAAATTAATTCTAACATTATGCAATCGAAAATACACTGTTTCCAAACTGGCTGCCGCTACTCCCGTGTGTGCTGGTTGAGTGTTGAGTGTGAAGCATAGTGAAGTGTTGATTGTAGAGTCTGTTTCTGTCATCACATGCATCATTTTACATTACAGCGTCTGCCATTAAATGTAACTTAAATGTGCTACGTCATTAAAGTACATTGTTATACTGCAGTGTTACCATTACCATCAATAAAAGTGACTTATTTCATTAATGACCCTCCCATTGTAATTGCCTTGTTACATCAGAGTTACTACCATTGAAAGTCATTGTTTACAACATTACCACCATTTAAAGTTATAAAATACTCATTATAGTACATGGATATTACCATTAGAAATAACTTGAACGACTTAAGAATGTTGCTAACGTTACGTTTCTCATTATAGTACACTGTTACTGCCAATTATAAGTTAGCTGTTATGTTACTTGGTACATTACCATCGTTAAGTTCCTCATTGAAGTACATGGTTATTACCATTTAAAGTAACTTGTTTCATTCAATTGTTGCTAGCCTTGTGTTACTCATTATAGTACTTTTAAATTAACATAAGTGGTTACATTACTTACTACCATTGAACTAGCTTATTAAATTAAATAATTGGCAGTGCTAAGTTACTCATTGTAGTAAGCTTTATACTCATGATATTGACTTGGCTCTGCTGCAAAAGAGCAAGACATTTGCAAAAGTTTGGGATAGTAGGGTTATGTGGAAGGTAAACAACCTTATGTTCATGATATCTTTGAAGAAAAGAGCATAAAGAAACTAAAAGGATTAAGACAATCGTTAGGAGGACTCTCCCGGCCACTTTAAAATCCCAGTGTCTGTGGTTTGTGTAAGTCTGTGTACGGAGCTGGAGAAGGAGCTGCAGGCTGTGCAGTGAGTGAGAGAAGTTTAGAGCTGGAGAAGCTGTGCAGTGTAAATTAGTGGGGTTTGTTATTGTGGTGAAGCAGCAAGTGCTAGTTAAGGCATTGTAATTGAGCAGAATTATTGTAGATACAAATACCTTTTTGGGCCACGTGAAATCAGTTGAATTACTTCCTGAATGCTATTTTTTTCTCGTTTACTTTTCCGGTTTTCGATGTGCCTTCACAGAAATTATACAACCTTTTGGATCCTGAGGAGAACGTGTCTTGTTTTTTCACCTCCCTTTCGGCCTTGCTCTGTCGATTGGGAATCAAGTTAGTCCAAGTGGTCTGGCATTCCGAGTTCATTTCCTGAGGCGCTCTGCACTTCTGCCGTATAATTGAGTCGGATGTGTTTCTGTGAAATTTACACATTGTGCCGTTATAGGCTAATCAGTGCGACTGTGTTTGGACTTTCGGAATTCTACAACGTTTAAGGGCAATTTCAGTTGTTTAGGTCTTGTTTGTGGTGTTTGCATGCAGTTGTGCTTGATGAATCACATGTGTAGTGGTGGGGGGCTTTTGACAGGGAGGTAAGCAATTCTGTGTGTGTGTGTGTGTGTGTGTGTGTGTGTGTGTGTGTGTGTGTGTGTGTGTGTGTGTGTGTGTTAAGGCTGCATATTATATTGTTTGCTAATCAGTATGGCATTACTGACATTTGTAACAGTGATATCACTGAAGCAGTGTGTGGACTGTGTGTTGGATACACTATATGGTCAAAAGTATTGGGTATTGTTAAAAGTATCGTACACCCCTCTAGACCACGTCTGGCATTAGGTGTAGTGCCAATAGCTTTGTGTTTGTTTTTCTGCTTCAGAGGGACCTATTGTTTTAGCAGTACTTCTCTACAGGGATTAGACAAGCTGTGTGTGCATTTTCACATCTGTGTCAGCAACGAATGCAACTAAAGATAGCTGTCCAAATGTTTGTGGATCTTTGTCTAATGAATTCATTCATTAGACAAACATCCACAAACATTTGGACATATAGCATATGATTCATTGACATGTTGCATTAACTAACGGAGACGCTTGTGGTTTTAGCTACAGAGGCCTGTAGGATTGGAGGATTGGAGAATCCAGCTTTAAGAATTTTAGATGTTAGGGAACCTTCACTGGAGTGTAGAGGGCTGATACTGATATTACTAAAGCTGATAGTGTTGGTTTCAGACCATTTCACATTAGAGGGACATTCTACGGCCAGTGTTTATGTTAGAGGGGCCGGCTTTTCCAGATTTTGGTGCTTTGCAGGTACTAAGAAGCGAAAGTATGTGTTTAATCATGATATCATAATATCAACATTTTATTTCTACACTTTTTATTTATAATTTTGTATAAACTGAATTCAGTTTTTAATTCAAACACACAAACACATTATCACTGTTCAGTCTCTTTGCTATGATTTTAAAGTTACTTATTTCTTTTTTCCATATTAAATTTATATCAGCTGTGTCTTGTTTGTTTCTATGTTTTCAACAGAATCCTTACAGATTATTTTCTCACATTTCTTACAAACAGATGAACAGAAATCAACCTTCAAATCTTCCCTGTGTTTTACAATATTATTTACTTATTTTTCTGTTTCATATTAATTTGCTACAACTGTCGTTGCTGAACATTGGTGGACATTAGTGGTTATTGGTGGTTATTGGTGGACATTAGTGGTTATTGGTGGTTATTGGTGGACATTAGTGGTTATTGGTGGACATTAGTGGTTATTGGTGGACATTAGTGGTTATTGGTGGATATTGGTAAACACTGGTGGTTATTGGTGGACATTAGTGGTTATTGGTGGATATTGGTAAACACTGGTGGTTATTGGTGGACATTAGTGGTTATTGGTGGATATTGGTGGACATTGGTGGTTATTGGTGGTTTTTGGTGGATATTGGTGGACATT
>CM067502.1:11500892-11650892 GCA_034509495.1 Acestrorhynchus altus | reverse complement strand
TCATGACTGGCCTAACTGTAGATGGAGTAAATGTAAATAATTTGGGTCAAATATTGATGGCCAATCATGACCCATGTTAGCTACATAAAATAAGTGTTTATTTTATTGCAAATATTTTGAATAATTGTGATTTTGTGGTGTTTATGGGGTCTGTTTCTTACCCTTTGTTCCTGTGTAGTTAACCTTTTTTATTTCTTTGATTACAGCAAAGCTGCTCTGTGACATGAGTTGTGAAATTTTGATTTGATTTGATTTGATTTGATTTCGTCCCCACCAGACAGCCGAAATTTCATCCTCCTTTACTAAATACTACCACTGTTATTCCCTGTCCAACATACTCCTCTAAAGTCTTTATTTGTGTTCTCCCTCTCAGACACCCCCTCAGTTTCATCCCAGTGAAAACACACCGCATATGCAGCCAGGGCCACAAAGTACATGTCGCACTCCTCTAGCTTCTCTAATGTCAACATGTAGTATGAATATAATACACCCACTCTGTTTTCCAGGACACATCCGACTGCTCACATGATTCACTCCATTGTCTGATTGCACGCTCTCTTTTTTCAAACGGATTCTTTTTAACATCTTCCTGCCCTTATGTAAGAGTCTGTGTTGAAAATTAAAAAACCCCCAAGTTAGAGTTTTATTTTCTGCATGAATGCACGTTACAAGAACTGATTGTATGATTAAGATGAGATTAGAATCATCCTTAAGGACGCAGGCAATGAGGACACACACCTTGAGCAGTGAGCAGCCATCTACCAACTCCCAACTGCATCAGCTGTATTTCTATAACCGGTAGTAAAATAGCACTCTATATATATTGAAATGAATTGGATTGACTACTACTATATTATATTTTTATACAATTGTTGAAATATAGATACATATCATTACTTTCCAGTGAAAACCATGTATCTCCAAAACGTCATCTGTACAGGATAAATTTAACTCTTTAACTTAAATTAAGGGCTTATTTTCATATGTTGTACATACATTTGTCCTTTCACTTCGTTCTGTCCAATTCCGTCCACATTCTCTACGTTTTGGAAACCATAGAGGCCTATCAGTCCAGGGGATCAAACTGGTCCAAAGCCGCTTCCAGTTTCAGTGTTTGTGTTGTTTGTGTCAGAGTGTTTAGGCATGGAAATGCTTGTGATGAGGTAGGATAACTGCAGTGTTAATAGGGTAACTGCTGAGATAGGCAGTCTTTTGGTAAGATAACTGAGATACTAGCAGGCTGACAGCCAGGCTCTGCATGACCTGAGCAAGATAGATTAAAACCAACAAAAATGAGGATCAAAATCAGAGTTTATTTTCTCATGAGCTCATGCTAACTTTAGTGGCTTCTCTGAAAAGGGGATGCAATGAGTCCTGTTTTGTGGTTTGGTCATGTGACACTCGATATAATGCCCATAGATTAGATTACTTACTCAAAACAGTAATTGATTTAATTACAATAATTCCACTAAGTATAGAATATTCATGGTTTCTTATGAGAATTCAGCCAAATTATAACTGAAAAAAAAATTATAAATATCTGATGTTTTGTCAAAAAATGCTTGTATTGGTCAAACTGATCGAATTAACCATTAAACAAAGCCATTGCTAGCTGTATCCACGATAGAGACCTCTGTATAATCAGACGTCTGGGAAACCACTAAAACCATCAAACTAGGAGTGGAGCTGGGATGTATTGGGTTCTATAGACTTTCAGACTCATAAAACATCCTCTCCAGTCAATCGGACATGAACCTTGTTTCTAAAGCTCTGGGCTGGTAGGCTGCGTCCAGTAGATCCAAGGTCCATCTCTTTAGCTGCTGGCTGGGACATCAGTCATGCTGCCTCTGTATGAGCCTAATACAGCTAAGTGACTGAACTGAGGTCAGTCATGAGAGCTTACTCAGGTATTTCAGGGTCTTGAGAGCTACCTTTGAAGGGTGTAATTACGACTGTTGACTGGAACAGTGAGGTAATGGAACATAAATCTGGCTGATCAATGGGTGCAGGCCACAGATTACAGCGCGCCGTCCCTCAATTAGCCTATCTTTAACCGGCCCAAGGAATTCCACCTTTATGGGCTGGGGTGTGTTAAGTGTGTAAGTGTGTTTGTTTCTGCGGGCAGAGTGTATTGTTTGTGTCCGGTGCACCACTTACAATTAGATAGAATCCACCACCACCATATATTCGTCCGTCTCCCTTTATACAAGACATTTATTTTGCTCTGTTTCTAAAAATATTTTAGTGTTTATTTTTAGTGCATTAGTGAACTATTACAGTTTCAACTGTATGGGATTTTATTGTATATAGATATTTTGTTACTGATTTTAGGTTACAGTTTATTTTTTTCCCCCAATTCTTAAAAATAACCTTTCCCATCGAAACTTTTTTTCCCCTCAGTATTTGGTTGGTCTTTGAACGCTTGCTAAAGGACATGCTTCATTCATGCATTTCTGGATAAGCTGAGAAGTGTGGACATTAACTGGAACAAAGATTTTCCCACACCACCATGCAGATTTCTTTCAGCTTTTTCATGGGATGTTTCATTCTTCAAGCTCCCTCTGACAAAATAAACATTTCATAGTGGTTTCTATGTTGGAGATCATAGTCCTGCTGCAGTGAAGCAGCCTGAAACCATGACACTTCCACCCCCATGTTTCACAGTTGGTAGGAGGTTCTTGTGCTCAATTGCTGTCTCCTCTTACTGTTTGTAAATAATTCAACTTTGGATTCATATTGTTCTAGAAGTCCTACTCTTTGTCTGTGTGTTCTCTTGCAAACTTTATTCTTAAGTCTAATTGCCCTGATTATTTATTATTATTATTATTATTATTATTATTATTATTATTATAACATTAAGGGTTTCGTCCTTGCACATCTCCCATGAAAATCAAATTTGATTGGTCTCTTTCTGGCGGTAGATGCTGCACTTTGATATCTGTGGTGAGGACCTTTAGGTCCCGTGATTTGCATATCTTGCGGTCTGCTCTTGGGCAGAACTTGCTAGGGCTGCCTAACATGTTGGCAGTTGTTTTAAATGTTCTGCATTTTTTTTTTTTCAGACAGTAAAACATCTGATTTCCAATTGTTCCGAGACTTTTTTAAATGCTTTCCCAGACTCTGCTGCATCTACAGCCTTCTGAAGGTCTCAGAGAGCTCTTTGGATCTTGCTTTAGTATTCCCACTCACTTCAACAATCAAGAGCAAACTGTACCAATGTCTGAAGTTTAAATCTCTAATGATCATTTATATCTAATCATTTGCACATGATTCTAATTTTAGGTATTTTAAGTAGTAATAAATGTGGGCGTGTCCTAACCTTTTCCTGACAAGAAAATTCAGTTGCTACTAATTACATTGTTTTCAAAATAATTATTAAAATATAACAAATGATATTTCTCACTTTTATTTATCAACATCGCCATCATTCAGTATAGTTAAAATAAAGATCAAATGTCCGTATGTTTGAAGCACTTATAGTAGAGTTAAGCTGGATGGAAGCTTAATTCCAAGCTAACGACTCTGGTACAGTTTAGGATAATGTTGAATATAGTCGTCTGAGGTTTGAGCTGTTTCTCATCATCCTGGCCGGTTTATTACTCTTGTCTGCATTGACTCTGCGAGCTGAACGGAGCCGAGATGTGGAGAGTATCGTCAGTAGAATAAGGTGTGTGAAATTGAGTGTGGCGAGGGAGTTGGCCGTGATGGCAGGAAGGTTGTTAAGCGCTTTGCTGAGAAGGATGTACGGGACTGGCTGCTCCTACTGCTGGCAGATTTCAAACAGCATCTGGTGGCTCTTGAAACAGAACCTTGTGAGTATGTTCAAATCCAAATGGAATAATTTCTCTCTCCCCCCCCCCACATAGAGAAACACACACACACACACACACACACACACACACACACACACACACACACACACACACACACACACACACACAGTCCTCATCTCATTTTCTCCACTTCTTGTTTCTGTTGGTATTTAGAACCACATGGCATTCTCTCTCTGTTTCCCTCTCTCTCTCTCTCTCTCTCTCTCTCTCTTTCTTGCTTGCTCTCCCTCCTCCTTTGCACAGCCTCAATATGTACAAATTACCATAACAGAAAAAAGAGAGGAATATTTTTAATTTGCTGCTTTCCATAATTTTCCAACATATGGTATAAATGATTTTGATGCAAATATATGCGCTAATTATTTGCAGCCGAAACCTCAAACAGTCCCACCATTGAAGTGGAATGAAAGCAAATTTGCAATCACCTTAAATTTAGCTAACCATTTACTGTTAAGTAAACTTTGCAAAGTAATTTAATTACCTTGGCCCGCTGGCTGGGGCTTGGGGCTGTGGAGGAGTGCGTGTATGTGTGTGTGAGGGAGGCAGAGTGAGTGAGCGAGAGAGAGAGAGAGAGACATTGTGTATAATCAGTGCGTCCCCATGTGGAGCAGCTCATGAAGAGAATGCTGCTTCTTGTTTCTGCTGGAACATTTACAGGAGGTCCACAGAACCCTGTCATGAAATTCTGAGGCTTACAGTTGAATCACAGCTACACAACTTCTTGCTCACGTTTTTAAGTGCTTTGAAGCCATGGCCTGGAAGCAGTTTTGGGTTCTTAAAGAATGTTTCAGTGGGTGGATCTTTAATGAACCTGTTAATAAAGCTTTATGAAACTTTTCACTTTGGTGTTCACAGGCCTGTCATGATTAATTACATATATCGCATATTAGGACTTTAAAAAGGGTCCTATGAAATCATTTTTTTTCTTCTAATTTTTTATTTTTTTTTTCAGATTTGTGACCTTTTTAGAATTATTTTTGTGTCCTCAGATACATTCGACCTCCATAATGTTCAGTGTGTTTACGTAAGTAAGGAGAGCCCATTAAGGTGGTTATGTAGGATATCAAATTTGTTTATTAAATAGTGGATTTATTTTATTTGTTTAATTTTTTTAGAACATTTAAGCATTTTAAGTCCAGTTCCGATGTTCCAATAACCTTATTAATTACATATTAATTGGTCTTTATAAGGGTGTAATTATTTTATTATTATATGATCTTCAAAGAGCAATAATTGTTATTGGGATAATACATCCTCACAAACAGTGAACATATACTTAATTGTTCTATTAGTAAACGTTTACTCTCACTTCACTCCACTTTCATTTAAACAATGTTCTGATTCACTACATTCTGCAGCCCACACTGTTATTACAAAGTGGTAGTTTTTTACAGTATATAAAAAAACAACTCATCACTGCACACCTCACACTAAGCCCTGCCCTTGAAGATGGATTCTCTTGTTGGGCACAAGTTCTATGTGCTTTTAAAAGTGAACAAAATCTATCAAACATAAAATATTTCACAGAAGAAAGCTGCACATACTGAGCCTGAAAATACAACAGGGACAAAATATATAAAATATATAAACTTGTTGACCTTAACTTTTCAACATTGTGTTTAAATGCACTGAAGTTGAATTATGAAAAGAACTGCTTCTAAATAAGATATTCACTTGTAAATAAGGAACAAAAATTTAAATAGTTTACAAAAAACAAAAATACCTCTTCTAATTCTTTACAAAAATATGCATTTAACTTGACTTAATGCATTTAACTAACGTGAAACATTAAAGAAGTTTAACTGGAATTGATCTTAATTAAATTAAAGACTTCTGCTAATATTTGAATTACTCAAGGTATTTGTAAATTTCCAGATGTGTGCTTGGCCCAACTGTTGAACAAGTCCAGAACAATTTCTAAACGTTTATATTTAAGAAGGCATATAAATAAGGCACATTTTTAAGTGCATTATTTCGTGATGCCGTTTAAAGATCTAATGATCGCAGTCGCATACTTTTAGAAAACTTTTTTTTACAAACTTTAAGAAAATGTATTTATTTGTATTGTTGTTTATTTTTATTTTAAGCCTGATCACCTTAATTTGAAGAAAAGAGCAACTAAAAGATATTTCAGTTGCCTGTGGGGCAAAGGACACCCTGAACAGTTTCCGTAAGTTATGTGATGCATGTATAGAGGGGGGTGGGGGTTGCTGTAGGTTGTTGGTCTATCTATTAACATGCCGCTGTTGACTTTATACCCCATTAGTTTTGAGGCTCATTAGGCATGCTAACTCAATTGGACCGTCTGCCCCGGTGTCCACCTCCACCCATTAACAGAATATGTTTTTCATTAAACGGCCAAAGAGCATGGTGTGTACAGTCCCATGCTGTTACGGTGCGTGGACAGGGCCACCAGGGCTTTTTGATGACCGGCCTTGCATGATCAAAACCGACTAGTCCTGCCTTCTCGGGTGCCTTCAGATTGTTGATGACAGCCTTAACTAGCTCTCCTACTGATTTCAATACTAAATAGGGCTGAAAGTTTGGCGGTAATTGGGAGGTGGGGCTGAAAAAAAGAAAGAAAAAAAAAAAAAAAAAAAAACAGTTTTAGGACACTTTTTTTTTTTCTCCCCACTGTTTTGCCTTGTTCAAATCGTGGTGCTTTTTCCCCTCGTGTTGGCTCTTCTCCATTCCCACTCGTTTAGCCAAAGTTTAAAAAGACTCTTTCATATGCCGCCATTACTTACGGTTAGGTGGAAAGGGAGATGGTGGGTAGGGGAGGTTCTAATTGAAGTAATAAAATTCTCTTTGTTTTAGTTAGTATTGGCCCATTCATCATCACTTTATTTAATACGAGGGAATAATTGTGCCATCCCAGCCCGCCGCTAATGGCTGTATTTGCTCGTGTTTTCTTTGTTGATCGAAATGAATGAAATTAGGATAAACAGCCTCGCTCGTCGTCTGTAATCAAGGCCTGATTAATGGCTCTGGCGTGTCAGCGCCGCTCCTCATTCCAGAACACCTGATATCTTTCCCATAAACAAGCGCCTGCTTGTCTAAATGGAGAGGCGAAATGACGCATTTGATGAGTTTGTGATTGACCCCGTCCCGCGGGCTCTGGCGGCCGCTGACTGATGCTCTGTCAGGGAGGAGGCACAAGGATTTATTAGACGCGCTGATTAATGAGGCGAGCCACCCGGGTTGCCCCGAACTGGATTTTCATAATCATGCGAGCTGTGCGGAGAGTGTTGGTGAGTGGGGAAAACGGAGGACTCAAATTATAGAGAGGAATGAGTTCGATGTTAGAAGTCAGTGTCATTGATTCATCTGCTGTGGAGCGGTGTGTTACAGTATAGCTGCGCACACATATCTAATAGCAGTTCCAACACATTCACAGAGCTTTCCCTGAATAACCCTATGCTTGCTATAGTCATTCAACACAATACAGGTTTGGAATTCTTTAGTTCTGGCCATGAAAGCTGATTGGTTGATGTGTGTGTGTGTATGTGTGTGTATGGCAGCAGTGTATGGATGAGCATTGTCCTGTTGTCCTGTTAGGCCATTGTTTGCAGGACCTCATTAATGTAAAGCTGGCCTGTCAAATTGCCTTTAATGAAAACCAATCGTGATCTGGCATCATATAAAATTCCATAACATGACACTACACCTTCTGGAGATGTGATTCAAGACAACAAACTGTTGATCTTGGTGCTGAACACAGTGCCTCCTCACACAGATTCCTTGATCATCTCCACCAAGAAAGAAAGTGTGACTTGTCACTGAAGATGTCTTGCTGCCATTCTGAGTGACTCTATCTTCAGACC
This sequence comes from Acestrorhynchus altus, assembly GCA_034509495.1. Taxonomy (NCBI): domain Eukaryota; kingdom Metazoa; phylum Chordata; class Actinopteri; order Characiformes; family Acestrorhynchidae; genus Acestrorhynchus; species Acestrorhynchus altus. Next base: position 11,643,235 of record CM067502.1, on the reverse strand, counting down.
TTAGTCAGTGAGGTCACAGTGTTGGATGGATCACCTCCCCTCTTCATCCCGAACTCCACTGGTCATCCAAAATCAAAAATATGGGATGAAGCACCACCATTCCAGAGAAGACTGCTCCATTGCTCACAGGGTTTATACCCCTCTAGCCTACGTTTGTCATTAAGCATTGTTCCAGCGTACAAGAGAGTCCTATTGTACTGGCACTACTTATTTGCAGGGACTAGACAAGCTGTGTGTGTGCATTTGCACATCTCTGTCAGCAGCTGAATTCGTTCATTAGAAGGGGTGTCCGCAAACATTTGGGCATGCAGAGTGTGTGTAAGTGTGCAGAACAGCGAGTGCATGAGTTCAGACTCCTCAGGATGACTGAGTGAGAAGGCGCATTAGCGAACATGCTCAGAGTGCCTGTGATCATTACCGCACTCGTTCCTCGTCCCCCCTCTGTCCCATTTCACACTGATTGTTAGTTTGTGTTCGAATATTGAGGCTCATTTTTTAAAATGCAGAAAACACGGGAATAAACTTTGTGCAGTTTATAAATATTTGGACACCTGTCTTCTTTAATATGGACGTGCAGGTCCACAGAACAGATGGGAAGGATGTGATTTTCGTCTCTGTAATGGACTCGTAATTTAATGTACATTTGTCTGGCAGCTTCTCAGATTCACTTCTTGCCATATTTACACCGCTGGCTCTCTGTGCTCGCACGTGTTTTGTGTTAGAACCACAGAACGCACATCTTTACCTTCACCCTGTCCCATTCTGGCTTCTCCTCACAGTATAGCATTACCTGCCAATTTAACACATCAGGTTTGTTTAAATAAGAACTTCAACAGCTACAAAAAAAGAAGAAACTAAAGTAAGAAATTGAGAAATGAGAACTCGGCCTTTGGCTGTGTTTTCTGTGCTAAGTTGTTAAAGCTCATGATGACTCAAGCCTATCAGTTTCTCCAGCTTGGCTTGTTCTTCTCCAGAGTTCCTCGCCTGTCCCACTTGCTGTGTCCTGCGTCATCTGGCAGTGGATCTGTCCAGCAAATTTAGACATAACAACTCCACCCCCACCACTGGCGTGGTTCAGTCCACTGATGACAGAGACATCAACGCTCTGTCCACCAGATTGATGGCATGACGAAAATGCATGAGACACTCTCTCTCTCTTTCTCTCTCTCTCTCTTTCTCTGTCTCTTTCTCTCTCTCTCTCTCTCTCTTTCTCTCTCTGTCTCTTTCTCTCTCTCTCTCTTTCTCTCTCTCTCTATTTCTTTCTCGCTCTTTTTCTCTTTCTCTTACTCTGTCTCTCTTTCTCTATCTCTCTCCAACTTCCCCCTCACCCTTAAACTCACTCTGTCACTCTTCTTTTTCTTTGCTCTCTCTCTCTCTCTCTCTCTCTCTCTCTCTCTCTCTCTGACACACACACACACTTTCTCTCACACTTTCTCTCCTCCCACATTTCCATTCCGCCTCTCCCACAGCACTCAGGGTGTGGGTGAAGAGAAATAAACATTTAATTAATCCCTTCTTTTTCCTATAGTTGCACATTTCTGTCTAATTAGCCAAGCGGTAATCAGGGCTGGGGAGAGAGGTATGTGGCTCATTCCTCCATTTAAGGATAAATAAATAGCAGAAATTACAGTGCAGCTCTTTCATCTCCTGCAGAATTAATGGGATGGAAGAATTAATGTTAGTTTAATTTTTCCATTTTTTCCAGCTCATATATTTGCATTCTTCAGGTATTTCTCTTTTCCCTCTCTCTCTCCATCTGTCTTCAGAAAGTCTGTCTACGCTCCATCTGCCTGGCACATGTGGTGTGTGTATGAGAGAGAGCATTTATGTATAGTGAGAGAGTGGCTTATGGGGAGCGCTGCAGGTCTGCTTCATCTGTCCATCACTCAAATATGTCAGATACACTGTATGTCCAAATGTTTGTGGACATCCCTTCTAAGGAATGAATTCCCCCCAACATTGAGCTATGGAGCAATGGAACTGGGTTCTCTGGAATTATGGTGCTGCCGCTGAGTGCAGTGTGATCCTCTCAGCAAAGTCTTCTGTAGACAGTAGAGACAGCCACTCCAGCAAAAGCAGGATAAACCCTTTTAAATACCCTTGATTTCAGAAGAAACCGTGATTGAGCAGGTGTCCCAGCAATGTGTGTTTGGGCAAATATTGCTTTAAAAATGATCATTATCAGACAGTTCTACAACTTTTCATGCCGATGCCTGTGCCATCCAGCGTTGACCAGAGGAGGATGGGTTCCCCGTTTGACCCTTGGTTCCTCTCAAGGTTTCTTCCTCCTAGCCTGAGGGAGTTTGTCCTTGCCGCTGTTGCCTGCTGGCTGCTCATTTGAGGCTTGGACCTCTTGGAGACTTGGATTTCTGTAAAGCTGCTTTGTGACAATTCGTTAGTTGTACAAAGCCGTATATAAATAAACTTTGATTGAATGAGTTGTTAAATTTGACCCATCTTTCATTGTTGATATTCTTATTGACCTTTTTGTGAAGATCAGTGAAGTTTGGACAATCCTTTACGCTTAACGCTGAAATCACGATTGTTACTAAGCTCACCGGGACAGTTATTATTTCCTTTATGTGTTAATGGTGGTAGTAACTTCAGACTCCTGATGGTCCTGCATGAAGAGGATTGGGTTACAAATACCTGTGGGGTGTGTACTATAAATAGCCCAATCATTCTAATGCAGAACTATTCGTAGGAGCCTGAAGTTGCTACAAAACTGTCTGAATTGAAGAAATAAAAAAGTTAATTCTTAACAAAACTGTTCATTTGTTGACATCATCGGTTAAAATGACTAACCGTGGCAGCCCTACTGTATTCCAGTTTTGGTGCACCCCTAGTCACTGACTACTTAGAGCTAACTCAGTAAGTATGTACAGACAGTTAAGGTGTACAGTTTGAACCGCATTGGATGGAGGGGATTAAACCTCAGCACTGCGCAGTCTTCAGCATTGGTTTAGATGTGAAAGATCTTTAAATACAATGATGATCCACTGCTAACACTGTTAACACCATTTGGCTCAGACTTGTGAATGTTGGTTATTGGCTGTTGTATCAGGTGGTTATAAGACACAGCACAAGAGATGGGGAGATTAATGGGCAAGCGAGCGTTTAATTCCCGTTGTACTGTCTCCGTGGAATGCATGGCTGGCTCCTCTTACATTCGCCGTGTGAACAGTGGATGAGCATCTAAACGATAAAGGTATAATCCCCATACACACATCGCTATAATCCCCCCGGATTACACCCGGCAAGGAATTACCAGCAGATTTCTTGCTGCCTTCCTTTTTCTTTCTCTCCTCCTCTTCCTCTTCCGCCTGCCCTCGCCTTGTAGAACATCTCCACTTGGCCTCAGCAACCAGCACCGGGCTTTGATAAGGCAGCATTAGCTGCATCCTTTGGCCGCCCAAAAATGGATCTCTGGATAGAGTGTAAGAGAGAGAAAAGGGGGGGGGGTGGTTAGGGGATGGGGGCATCTTGGAAGAAAACTATTTCTTATTGTGTGAGTAATCTGTAACCCACCCTCCAATCCAATCTCTCACTCTCTCCCATTCTCTCTACCGTCTGCCTCTCTCTCCATCCCTCTTTATCTCCTAGCCACAGACAGCTTTAGTGTGGGCCGCCTCCCGATTATTGGTGTAATCGCTCGCATTTAAGATGCTCCGATAGCAGGAGATCATCTTCAGGCCCCCCTTGCCATTGTTGCGGATCGGTGTAGCACCCACAGTCCTTAGTGGTGGAGGGGGCGTGCTAAAACATACAAGCGAAAGCCCTGTGTTCCGTATTTTCGGCCTCAATTTCTCTCCTGATGACAAAACAGTAGGCAGGCAAATTCCCGGAGAAAGACTCGCTTAGACAATGGCTGTGTAAACCCCTTCGCCCAATTTCCCCCGCTTATGTCACTTAAATGTAAGCTCTGGATTTGTCGTTAAGTAGATTTTAGGCATAATATGAGAAATCGCGCAGTTTGAAGAAGTTTGATGCATTGTGTTTTCAGCACAATACACAGTGACTCAACAGTACTCATCCTGGTACTTTACCAGTGTTTCAGCTGTGCGCTTGTGGCAGTGTCCTTCTTACACAACTGTTATTGGGTTTGAAAACAGCGGCTTGATTGACAGTTAGCCAAGACACCCTAGAGATTCTGCTTATTTAATTTGATGCTGGACTTGTGAAATCAATAGTCATAAGGAAAGCACTTCATATGTGAAAGTCAGAAAGGCGATATTCTTGTGAGGAAGAATTTAAAACACCACTGCATTTATTACTACTTCAAATGGCTAAAATTAAAATCAGGTGCAGCACATAGCTGCAAATGATGAGACCATCTTTAGAGAGGACTTTGGTGGGGCCGGTCTTGTTTTAAGCTGTGACATTAGTTTGCTCTTGATTGTTGAAGTGAGTGGTTTCACCATGGGGAGAGGCTTTTAGAACGATGGTTGTAGATCTAGATGAGTCTGGGAAAGAGCTTAAAAAGAACAATTAGACATCAACCGTTCCACTGTCCAGGAAAATATTTACAACTGGAAATCCTTTAAAACGTCAGCCAGCATGGCCAAGTCGGGCTGTCTCAGCAAGTTCAGCCCAAGAGAAGACCACAAAACTAAAATTTTCATGGGAGGCGTGCAAGGTGGAAACCCTTGCTGTGATAAAAAACATCAAGTTTCCCAGAGAACACCTAGACAAAGAGCAGGACATCTGGAACAATCTGCTTCGGACAGATGAATCCAAAGTTGAATTATTTGGGCACAGTAGCAGAAGACATTTTGGCTTGAATCACAGGCAGCATTTGAGCACAAGAACCTCACACCAGCTGTGAAGCATGGGGGAGGAAGTGTTATGGTCTAGGACTGCTTTGCTGCAGCAGGTCCTGGAGATCTCTCCATTATAGAAACCACTGTGTAATCTTGTATCAGAGGGGTAAAATATAAGGCTGTAAGTCTGTACAAAGACTGGTGCTGAAACATCATGTAGCTGAAGGAATTCTTCATGGAGGAGTGGGAACATCTTTCTTTCAGATGATTATTAATCATCATTTCATCAGTTGACATCATTTCATCCAAAGTAAGAAATGCCAGCTATTATGGCGTATGGTGTCCTAACCGAACCTCACAAGAAAATTGCATTTCTATTAATTACATTTTGCAAATGATTTTTGCAAGATATTTCTTCAGTTTTATGTTTAGTTACATCACCTCCATCCCTCAGGACAGTTAAAAAGAAGAATAAATATTCATGTTTAAATCAGTTAAAACCAAAGGGGCCCCAGCTTGGTGTACTTTATGTATTCCACGTTATATTGCCTTATTACATACAGCTTTGATTGCTCAGATTTTCTTTTGGGCTCCTGCCACTTCTTTAGAACAATAAATCCATCTTTGGTGGAACCATCCAGAGCTTTACGTGTCACAGACCAGTTGCTGGTCCTTCCCTTTGCATACAAATGTGCACACACACCTGTGTGCTGGAGTGGGGGTCACAGATGCGTGTCTGGAGCAGAGCCCCTCCAGCAAGCTTTAGGGATGGTTCATTATGTTTCCAATGAGGGGTCCCCAGCCGGTGATGAGCTGTTCCAGCCTCAGACTGAGTATAGGAGGGGGGGACTCAAGACACCAATAGAAGGCCCTATCAACCAGCAGGGACTCGGTCTTATCCCACATGGACTCCAGCATAATGACTGCTGCTCAGCATAATGGCCATGATCACCTCCACTGTGTATGATCATAGAGGGACTGATGTACGTAAAACGTGCCTTGATGAGACCACAATATGCTGGAAAATTCACATTTGATTCACTAATCCTGCCACTAATCACACAATAACTGTGATATAGAGCTGCATAGAACCCACCTGCTTTTTGCACACTCTACAATATTTACAGGGGTGTGATTCTACCGCAGCTCTAAAATAGACTTTGTGAAATTTCACTATTAATTTTCAGCTGGAAGGCATCTATTTAGTTAAGTATCCTGATCTTCAATGGTCATTTCCAGCACTGCAGTGACGCTGACATGGTGGTGGTGTGTTAGTGTGTGTTTTGCTGGAATGAGTGGATCAGACACAGCAGTGCTGCTGGAGTAGTTAAACCCCTCAGCTGTCAACTGTGTCCTGTGAGCAGCATCCTGTGAGCACCGACGAAGGACAAAAGAGAGACTAGTAACTGAAGATGACCCTCTGCCATTCTGAGTGACTTCATGGACGTCTGGCCAGACACCATTGTAGCCTTTGGCAGTGCTGACATGGTGTTAAGGGCAGTCGTTGACAATAAGTCTATCCCACTGCCCTACGATGCAGCCCCTCTTGAATTCTTCCACCTGCTTGAATTGTGTTCTTCACTTACAACGGATGCTACCAACACAACAGCACGAGTGGGAATGGAAGGCACACAGGGCGACCTCATTCAGCCAAGCGTGAAAATTGAGTCATTCATATGTCAAACCTACAAACCACCTAAGTTTCCTGTCAGTTGATTCCTCCTGGATGCAACCAATTGAGTCACGCTCAACGAATGCCACGTTTGAATAAAGGTTCTTTTTCCTACATTGCATGGATGTTGTGAAAATGGGCACCGGAGTTTGAAGCAATAGAAAAAGGTTGTCTTGTGTGTTTAGAATGAGAAACGTAGCTTAGTGTTCAAATGTGTTCTTTGAAGAAAAGACTTCCGAACGACTTCCATTAAAAGCCCATATTGGAAATCTTTGGGGCCCAAACGACCCCTGAAGGGTTTGAGGGCTGACATCACAACAAAGCAATAATATGTATTTTCAGTTATTGCTAATGTAGCACTTTTGCTACATTTCTACGTTTCAGCCACCATGTTATCATGTTGACGCATTCCCAACAAAGGAAGCATGCTCATTTGTTGAAAACAAGCCAGGTTTCTCGAAGCCTTTGTGTTTATCCATTTCAGTATTGATAGCCGTGCTGTGCTAAAATGATATTGACTTTCACTGCTGGTGGATATCACCACACAAGTGCTTTGTCCCGGTCAGTGTGGTGGTCGGGGATTAACGAGATTAGCCACAATTTGCCCATCCAAGTTCAACATTTGTAGTACACCAGGTTACAGTGCCTGTTAGCAACATGCTATGTGTTTTTGTGTCCATATTTGTGCTTTTGTGTGTTTGAGCATATTTGTGAATGATTTTCTAGATGTATGTCCGCATGCATACGTGTTTAGACCAGCATCTGTCGTGGGTTTTTTTAATCCCCCTATAGGCCTGCTCCTCAGAGAGCCCACTAAGCCACTTCATTGACTTTGATCCAGTTTCGGGGGGCAGTTTAATTTCCCATAATGCTGTTGATCAATGATTTCCTTTCAGCGCTGATGTAATTAGTGGGGTTTAAGCCCATCCCCAGGCCCTGTTGGGCTCTTTGGGGGGTGCAGGGATTTATTATTCAGGAGCTTTAAAGGGGATCGATAGAGGCTAGTCGCTCTACAGAGACTTCCCCACACAGGATTCTATTGGGGTGCAGAGGCCTCAGGGTTTGGGGAACACAAAGATGTTCAGAATGGATTGGGGTTCCCCTGTTTAATGATTCGAGGTTAAAAAACTTGGTAACAATGATAAATAATGAGCATTGTGAGGTGGGGTTTACCTTAAGGCCAAGCAGCTAATGGTATATTTGTTTAGCATGTGATTCTAGAACAGAGGGTGATTGTTGCCCGTAGCTGTTTCATATTAATGAATCAAAAGAACCTTAAAAGCTGGACTTTCTCACACACATGCAGTTAACATTTTTTTTTTGTAGTTATAACCTGTTTGTTTCTTTCAGTCTTAACAACTGTAATTTCTATACTGTTAAAACAAGGCCGTATTAAAGGCAGTATCACAAGTTCTGGCCCATTTTGGACCATTAATACAAGCCGACAAAGGGTCACTATGTAACACAATGGATTAAACTGATGTACTAATACTTAGTTATATGAATAAAACACTGGGCGGCACTTTAATGAACATATTTGGGCCAAAACTGAAACTGAACAAAATAAAACATTTGGCCCGAAGGCTAAATAACAAACACCAAAAACAAATTTTCGCCACTTTTTTGGCCACTTTTTTGTCATTGCTTAGATAAAATATCCTATATGTATTTTGTCTGGCTTTTCAAAAAAATAAAAAATACCAAACTACCAGTGACTTCCTGTGAGACAATGGAAACAAGCATAACTTTATAGGAACCTGATGTTAGTTCATTTTTTCTGTTGCCCAGAAAACCCCGGTTTCTAGTAATGAATTGACTATTCTATAGAAATGCAAGAGGCTCATCTCAGTAGAGAACCGTTCTGAAGGTTATCTAGATATTACAGAGCTGATGCATCTTCATAGTTCTGCTGTCTTTTAAAGACATCTTTGGTAAATATGAAGAGACAAGTGATTCTTGTAAGTCAGTTAGTCTGCAGTTATTCATCTCATATTTTCATGTCAATTAAAAAGTTCCTCCATTGATTTCTGATGTAAGCCAGCCATTTCTGTTGGCTGTGATGTTTGTCACTTGGGTATGTTAGGCACGAAGAAGGCCTGGCGCAGAGTTGCATGTATGTTTACGCTCTTCCTTGAACAGTTTCAGTGTTCGTTTCTCCTGCCTGTCACTTTGGCAGCTCTTGAAACGTTCCTCCAGAACCCCCGCTAAGGCAGTGACCTCATAACTGCACACGGCAATTACATGCTGCATTTACACATAAGCCCGCACGCTCAGCTTGGCAGCTTAGAGGAGGGATTCTGCTGCCATCAAACATGAGGCGCGTAAACGCCCCACATAGGCTGCATATGTCCTCATTACACAGTTCGTTTCCACTTTGTGTCTCGATCATATAGAAACTTGGTCCAAGTTTAACCGATAATCAGCCACGGCGGTGGAGCCGAGTCAAGTCTGCACGAGTTTGGGTTAATGAGTAGTTGAACAGGAGTTAAGTATTTAGGTGTGAGACATGGTGGAATTACAGACAAAGTCACTGGCCCTCATTTAGTGGGTCATCCAACTGTGTTCTCCCAGGCTACTTATTAATGAGTAAACTTACTGGACTAAACCATGCCCCCCAGCACTTAGCGTGTCGCCAACTGCACATCTCACACTGGGCTAGTGTTTATCATGAATTGACTTGCTTATGTGGTTTGTGTCACTGTGATACACAAAGTAGGCAACGCCAGACAAATCTGACTTTATTCCGCTCCTGCTTTATTTGTCCATTTTTTATTAGTAAGCATTGGGACACCTGCTCATTCATCGTTTCTTCTGAAATTAAGAATATTAAAAAGAGTGTATTCTGCTTTTGTTTGGGTAACTGTCTCTACTGTCCAGGGAAGGCTTTTTAATACATTTTAGAGCATTGTTGTGATGATTTGGTTGCATTCTGCAACAACAGTGTAAGTGAGCTCAGGATGTTGGATATTCACCAACCCCACCTCATCCGTAACTCCCCACCTCATCCCTGCCAAAAGTATTATTACCATTGGCAAGGTACCAATTGGCAAGAACCTGCAGAAGATGATACATATCATGATACAGAGGTTACTTTTCAATATACTGCAATACTTTAAGCAATATGTGATATTTTTAATCATAAAAATATGTATACATAAAAAGCTGGCTTTCTATCCAGTCAGTGGGATCTGAAGACCGAATACAACACTGCCATCTTGTGGTCAGGGTTTAAACACAACACAAAATGAACCACTGTCTTTACATGTACTTGGTCAGAAATCTTGATTTGTAGTCGGTACCCTGAAAAAGCAACCTTCAAACAGCAAGCATGTGTTCAGTGTTATGCTTGTGTTCAATATTACATAATTACTTTAACCACTTGATGCCCAAATAAAGAGAAGAACTGCTCTTTAACAACAAGTCATTTATTTAAAATCAGATTATTATTCATGTTTATGCTCCTTCTCAGTTTCTCAAGTGCAGATTTTTTTTATAACATTTGCTTTGGTTTAGTTTGTCCCCCCAGTTTGGAAGTGCCAGTGACCCAACTCTGTTGGGACTCTCCCCCATCACTTACAATGCTTCAGACACTGGGACGGTGAAGACCATCACATGCTTTCTCAAACAACAGTGATTGCCTCATTGTTGAGCAGCCAACATTCTCAGAGCATTGAAAGCGCCACTCGGAGCGAGCATGGCCAGTTTTGCTCTCTTGGACTCCAGCTAGCGATGGCCAGCAGCACCTGGGATTCAAATCTGTGATCCACCATCCAGCCACTCGGAACCCAACTAGAGGTTACCTAATATAACCTAAAGTGTTACATTCACCTAAACGTTACAGTTAGCATGTCAGATCTACTAGATTTAAGGAGAAAGGAGGCCTTTTACTCAACTAATACTATTCCTTTAACACAGATGCACCACCCGTCCCACCCAGTTCTCTCCTACTACAAAATCTGTCTTGCGCTGCTGTTATTGTCTAAACATCAGTGTTAGAGTGTTTGAATTTCCCTGCACTGCTGCCTTCTGAGTAGATTATAGAGTTTGATAAACTCCTCCAGTATTATCTCGCCTTTTCTCTGAAGTGTCAGTCACGAGCTTTCCAGGCCCTCATAAATCTCTCTCCCTCTTTAAGTTTTGATGAGTCGCTCTCTCCGAAGTGTCTTCGAATCGCTCGTCAGCGACCGTGCTCTTGGCCTTTTGACCCCATAGCAGTAAATTGCCATGTGTCGGGGGAACCTTTCCTGGCTTCTCCCATGACTGATCTTTATTTAAAGTTAGCGGTTCGCTTGGATTAGCTGCTGAGGCTCGGCCCCGCGTCGAGTACTTTGAAATGAAGCCTCAAGTAAGCCTATATGCAAACAAAAAGGCCCCTCCGAATTAGCCAGCCTGCACTAGCCTTCCTCTCATCCTTTTCCATGCATCCAAGGCCGAGAGTGAGAGGGAGGGAGGGAGGGAGGGGGGGAGGGAACAAAAGAAGCTCTCTTCGCTTCAGTAAATAATATGAAGGGGGTGAGAGCTCTATTTAATTGTGTGAAACAAAACAACGGGGGCTAAGTAATGGGGTTTTAAAGCACAGTCCTTTTAGGGTGGAATTGTGTAACGCCCTGTGTGGGTGTGAGGAGGGAAGCTAGGGAAGCTCAGCGGAGACGGACCAGAGTGGGCGGCATGAAACCGGTGGAACAAAAGGCGAAAGAGCTGGCACACGGAGGCGCCCAGTGCGGAGAGAAAAAAAAACGCTGGAACCAAACCGTGGAGCTAATTACCGACGCGCATTGTGAGCGAAGAGCCAGAGCAACAAAACAGGGATAAAGATTAATTTCATACCTCGTCCTCCTCACTGGAGAGAGACGCAGCTAAAGATCTTACAAATTGAAAAAGCCTGGATTGTTAGATGACTTGAATGTACAAGCCATGTTTGCAGACCACTGAAGTGCAAAGGAAGCACAGCTTTTCTTCTGCTCACATTCAAGGCTGTATTAAAGCTTCTTGTGGTAGATTTCAGGTGCAAGTTGGAGGCATTTTCACCATCTTCATATATACACTCACACACACTTTATAAAGAACACTCTGGGAGTGGTGGGAAGACACTGGTCTCCCTTTGCTCTGAAAACACTCACTTCTTTGTGGCATGATGTTAGAATACTCAAGACACACATGGGAAAGCAGAAAGGACGTGGAAGCAGACAAGAGCTTCTGTTACCACCATGACACCGGACACAGCAGCTCACCTGGGCTTGTGAGGTTGCCAACTGGCCCCTCAAGCAGTGGCACCATGTGGTGTGGTTTGATGAGTCACGGTATAAATTGTTTGGAGCTGATGTTAGGGTTTGTGTGTGGCAGAGACACCATTAAAGCCATGGACCCCTGATGTTAACAAGGCACTGTGCAGGCTGGTGGTGGTTCTGTACTGCTAACCAACTCATATACCTTAGAAACCATCTCCTACTGCATGGGAAAACTTTAGGAACCAACACCTACAGCATAGCTACCACCTAGCAGCATCTCTGAATCCGAATCCTATAGGAACCATCTAGCAACATCTTTGCAAACACTGGAATTTCACTGGAATCTTTCTTCTACCCGTAAAATGTTCCCCATGCCATTGGCTGCAACACAACCTGAACACTTGTTTGATGCACCCCCATGGTTAACGGTTGGAGAGGTGTTCTTTTCATGAAAATTCTGTGCTCTCCAAACATACTTTTGTTCATTGAGACCAAACCAAACCAAAAGAATACACTGGTATTGCTTAAAATGTTGAAAGGTGTGTTTTATTTCATCTTCAACTTGCTTAACTGTTCACAGTAACAGCAGTTTTGAGCTGGGGTGCCCAAACATCAGTGTGCCCCTGTGCATCTGTAATTGTATTCATTTTTCCACATCTTCCATATCACTGCGCCCTGTAGCACTGATGTCTTCTGCTCTCCATACCCGTTCTTTGTCAGCGGGATGCCTTGGTGATGCAGTGGGGCGTCTTTCATATGAGAGACTGAAACCCGAGGTGAGTGAGTTAAGATAATAGCCCTTAGCTACAAGCGAGGAGAAATGGAGAGCAGGAGCGAGTGTGATGGTTAGCAGGATGCCAGGGAGTGCCTGAGATAAGGTAAAAAGGAAAAGCGAGAGAGCCGGCCTTGTTGTTGCTTTTTCGCTTTGTTTTTCCACAAGCCATCCTAACGTCTCCTGACATGTTAGCTGTGCGTCCGGCTCATCACACACTCCTCGCCACCCACTCCTTCTTCCCCCTTCCCCTCAAATTTACTTTCCCCATTTTGACGTGGCAGAGAATCATCTGTCATTCCTATCTGAGTGCTACCCCCCTCTTTTCCCCCCTTTTCCAAAAAAAAAAAAAAAACTGTATTATTTCTTCTCTTTCTCTCTTTCTGGGGAGACTTCGGGAGCCTGCACGGCCTGCGTTTGGGAGATGAAAGGCGCGGAATTGCGCCGAATCTCTGCCCTGCCACTGAACGCCTCGAACGCCCTGACAAAGCTGTCAGGCCTCATTTCGCCTCCAACTGCCATGGCCAACTTCGTCTGCCATTTGCAATAAACGGCGGCTGTAGCCAGACGCCTATTTCAGACCTTGTCAAAGGCTTGCTGATGCGCAGCCTAAAGCTGCTTTTTTTGTCTTGTTTTAGGCCTCATACAACAATCTGATTCTGTTTGTTTCTGGATAGAGGAGAGAGACGAAATTCCTGATGAATAGGTTTCACAAGTTGGACTAGAGGAGAGCAGTGTACGTGGAACTAATGACTAAGGCTGTTTGTACCCTTTCAGTATATATAGGTTTTAGCCGCTACTGAAAATATACTATATAGACTAAAGTACTGAGACATGTGGACATTCATTGTGTCTTCTGATATCAAGAATGCAACCCCTCTCTAACTCTCCTAACGGATTCAGGAGAACAAAAACCTCAATTTTGAAACAGAAGAAGCCCCTGCTCCACAATCGACACATTCAAGATTGCCTGAAGTTTGCAACTGACAACATCCTTCAGAACGTTTTATGGTCATAACAGACAGTTGTTTGGCCACAGTGACCAGAAGTTTTTTTTAGAGGAGTAAAGGTGCGAAATTGAACCCTAAGAACACTGTACTAACTGTTAAGCTGGGTGGTGGGAGCATCATGCTCTGTGGCTTCTCAATGTGGAAGGAATAATGATCAAGAACTACCTCAGATTTCCTCAGCATAACCTCAGACCTTGAGCTAGACCAGGTATGGGAACGGGTTCCAGTTGATTTTCCTGCTCTGGCAATACGACCTGGCAAGTAACAGTTGAGTTGAGTCAGGTGTGTTTTAGCCAGAAAGGTCGAAATTGCAGGAATCCAGCCCTCCTGAGCTAGATGGCTGAAACTTTTGGACACAATTGGCTTTTCTAACAGGACTGTGACTCCAAACACACATCAAAGGTGGTTGAGTAGATAAAGCAGGGTGACATTAAGCTTTTGGAATGGCCTTGCCAAATTCTTGAACTCTGCACATTCTGCCCAGAAATGTTGTCAAAAATCCAACCACATTCTGCCAGAAGCTTTTTGGTGGTTACCAAAACACCTGGTCAGAGTTACTAAGGGACATTTGGCCAATTACTAGGTGTACTGTATGTATGCTTCTGGTCCTGTATGTGTAAAATAATCAGTATTATAGATAATATTGCTGTGACACAGTTGCATATTGTGAAATCAGGACAATGGTTTCAAATACATGATAAGGACAGTAATGGGTCACTTGCACATTTATAATTTTAATCAAGAAGCATTTTTTCTGCTTTTGTTGGAGGAACTATCTCTACTGTCCAGGGAAGACTTTCTACTAGGTTTTGGAGCATTGCTGTGAGGATTTGATATCTTATAGTGACGAGAGCTTTGGCAACATTAGGAAGTTGGATGAGATCATCCCCAACTCCCCAACTCATCCCATCCAAGCACTGGATGAAGCATCATCATTTCGGAGAGCACAGTTCCACAGCTCACTGCTGGGGGCTTTATACCCCTCTCACCCATGTCTGACATTAGGTATGGGGCCAGTAGGTTCTTGGTTGTTCATCTGCTCCATGGAGTCCTATTCTTTTGGCAGTACGTCTGCAGGGACTAGACAATCTGTGTGTGGGTCTTTGTGCATCTGTGTCAGCATTATATGCTTTCGTCTACAAACATTTGGACATGTAGTGTATAGTTTAACGTGACTCTCGTGTGTAGCCATTGTTTAATGGCCATTGCTAGAATTTTCTTCTTTCCCTCGGATCACAGGTAATGTGGTGATGTTTATGTTTTGTTTTGTTGTTGTTGTTTTTTTCTAGCTTGTGGTTCTTGTGCATGCCAGGTTCTCTCCATACACTCTCGAGAAAACCCCCTGCAGTGGTGTGTGCTCCCACCTCACAAACAGGAAGTGTGAGGAGCTTGCGAAACCGAGGGCTCGACTTTCATGTGGAAACACACTCTCGGGAACATTACCTGTGAGAGCAGGAGCAAGAGACTGACCTGGGCTGTGATTCTTCTCTCCTCCTTCCTCTTCCAAACATCATCCTTCACCAAACAGCCCTCTGGTCTGCGTAAATACGGCTACATTGCACAAGCTTTACCCAACAAAGCCAGCTTTGCGCCATGCTTTTCCCGCCTGTCTTTTGATATCCACTCGGACTCCTCTGGCCGAGTGTAGTCTGAAAACCAGTGTCTTTCTTGCTTCTCCTTCCCAGAACCAAAGGTATTCTACACTCATCATCAAAAAAATAGTTGCACAGATAGTTGCTCCCAGAAGGAAGTTTGGGATTGCAGTGCTATTGGGAAGGAAGTCAAAGGTTACCAGCAACAAGGAACTAATTAAGTTGTTTTAGCTCACTTTGTCTCTTCTCTAGTGTCGTGGTCTGCATCAACTTATATGGCCTTTTTTTAAAAAGTAGAATTTCACCTCTCGAAGCTCCACTGACCCGTACAAGGGTGATCTACATCTCTCAGTGCTCTTCAGAACCGAGTAACATTGCATAACCAGGTTCATTTTAGTGTAAAATATGGGAATATTCCTTTGCTGCTTCAGGCCACATGCTTCTTTCACCTTCGGTGATGCTTCTGTATCTCTCAGCTCCAGAAATGCATGTGTAAAGCTGTCCCGGAGAGGGGGCTCAGTATTTAGCAGTGGTGTAAGGCAATTTCAGCCAAAACATGTACATTTTTGTTTAATGTTGCTTTAATTCTCACCCAACACAAACACTACTGTATAGCAGTGTGATGGTGTGACTGTGTTGAACTTTTCTGTTATAGGTAAACTAGGGATGTCCCAGTCCGATCCAGTGGATTGGGACGAGGCCATTTCAGATATAGTTTAATGGTCCGGATCCAGTTCTGATTCTTTGTTTTAACCATGGTGTTCAGAACATCATCTGGTGTCCTCAATGCACCAAAAATGGGCATTTTTCTCAGCAATAGCAGCTATGTGGAACTTCTCAATTCAGTTATTTTATATCAGTAGGTGATCAAAAAAATAAATAAATAAATTTATCAAACCAGCTTGTGTAATACTACTGATTACAGATTAGACTGCGGTGTGTCAAAGGCACTTGGAGCTGAATGGTTAGGTTGTATTCTGTAATCTTTTTCTAAAATTAAGGGATTTAAATTAATTAGCAGAACATATTATCTAAAATGTGCCTAAACTGTGTTATTAATACAAACACAGATCATATTGAATTGGCATTAAAGAGCAAACTGGCCTTTTAGCAACACCTCCTTTTTCGGCATCTTTGGAGTTTTGGAGGACTGACTACTGTTATTTGTGAAATAATCTCGGAAAGTAATAATCACGGAAGGACACTACCCAAACAGCATGACAATAAGTTAGATATCATTGATCTTTACCAACAGTAAAAAAAATATATATACATGTCATCAAAGTGCTGGATATGACTATCGTCCAGAATTTCTACCAACCTACTCCAACATACTAACTTACCTTCATACTAGTTCTAACTTATCTTCAGCAGCCTTGTCCAGAATTCCTAGAACAAAGCATGTTGGCATGCTTGCTGCTGGCCTACTCCAGCATGAGGCTGGGCATTATATCAATATTTATATCAATAGGGATATCAACAGAGCGAGACATGGGTTGAAGAGATATTATTTATAATCTGGTTTTAACGTTTTAAAAAGCGTTTGTGGAAACCCTTTTACAGCTCCCTCGCTCTACTCTGCTCTCAGCTTCTTGTCTACTCTGTTCCGCTCCACACTTATTCTTGCTCTCATGCAATGTAGTGTGCATAAGCACAGAATGAAGATCACATTTCAGTATGTTTAATATAGTAAAATGATGGAAGAAGGATTTCATGGGGTGTCTTGTTTTGAATTCCAAGTTTTACATTTTATTGTTTTATATATCATTTATCGGCATTCAGCAAACGTATATCAGGATATGATTATTTGTCCATAGCGCCCAACCCTACTCCAGCATACTACTGTGACTTTAGCACATGCGGCCCTCATCCAGATTTGTTAATGTGATGTTAGTCTACTTGTTACAAACCTCGTTAGAACTGAATTAACCCTGTCTTTACATTCTCTGTAAGCAGAGGATTTTGACTGGATTTGTATTTTAAGAGACACACAGACTGGATCAAGGGCAAAAATAGCTTGATGAGGACATCCCTAAAGTAAACAATGCATTGATGTTTTGATAGTTTTCCACTAAGACACCATGCACTGTTGTTTGACTTTGTCTTATCCTTGCAGCTTTAGAAGGAACACTGAGAGGAACCAATATTAAAAAGGGACCGGATCCTCCTCTGGGCCACCGCATAATCAGAATCACTGTAGTCTTAATTCTTCTCCACTTCTCTGCTCTGCTCCCTTGCAGCCCTTCCACCATCCTCTCAAATAGAGGAGCGAGAGACAGTGCCCTTTATTCCTGGCCTTGATTCCAGCTCCAACTGTACTTTCATTTTAAAGTCAAAGGGGGCGGCATCCCTGTGCTTCGCTGTGTTTTATGGCTCTGCTTTGGCGGAAGAATATTCAGCTTGCCTCGCATGTTCATGAATAATGTCCATCTTTTCACCACCCCCACCCCCCCATCACTGGAAGTGGGCTGGGAGAAGGAGTGTAGTGAAGGTGGAGGAGAGTGTAGGGGCACCCAGAGAGGGAAAAGAAGACGGCGGGGTGTTGGCGGGGGGCTGTGAGAGGGGGTTGTATGTGGGCCAGATGAATTACACGTAGGGGGGATCTGACAGGCCTGCGCCGAGCTTTGTGATCATTCCAAAGTTCTAATAATCTCCCTCACCTTCCCTATCTTGCCCATAATGAAAGAGAATAGGTGATTGCACCCCAGGCTACGTTCCCCCAGCTTAATGACTCCTCCAAAGGCGAGAGTGTGGCCAAGGGAGGGGGAAAAAAAGGAACTTTGAACAAGCTGCGAATTGGCTCTGACAGCGTGATAGACCATGACACCGGTTCTGTAGCAAAACAGACGTAGCACTAATTGATTATCAATATTTTAAGCAAAGTGATGAAAATAAGCATTAAGAGAAGAGAGCGAGAGAGAGCAAGGCTGTGGAGGTGCCTCGGTGGGGGTCGAGTCTGGCTACGGTTTCTGCTATTCTGCTATTCTTTTCTCTCCCACTTCCTCTCACTCGCTGTCGTCCCCTCAGCACCACTTCATTGGCCACATATTTACCCGGGTACCTTCACCACCAACCAGCCGCTTATCTTACTGCAATTCAAGTGTTTGGAGGTAATTGATTTTTCAAATGGTTCGATTTTCTGATTGTTAATTTTACACTTATCAACAAATTGTTTCGCTTTAGAAGTGTGGCATTGTAATGCTATTGGGATGGAAGATAACGGTTACCAGGAACAGTAAAGGATAAACAATTTAGACTGATTTGGGCAATATTTATTGAGCTACACATGCAGAAGTAGTGTCTCTCACTCTAACACAACATGTTTCAGAATGGAATTGTAGAATTTCCTAATGGTGTCCTGCAGATTTTGCATTAGGGGTGCAGGTTTGATAGCTCATCCAATAGCATCCCACACATTTTCAGTCAGGGATAGGTCTGGCCATGCAACTGGCCATGGCAGCAATAAATGACAGAGGTCGCCATAGCAGCATGGCATGGCAAAAATCCACTAGAGGTCACTGCATCTAATAATAGTAGAGGACATCAAAACCAACCAAAGTGTTCAGATCTCTCAAATGTTGGGTAGATGTGGGCAAATCAAAAGCTGTCTTGTCCTAAAAAATCAAACACTCACCAACTAACAACCAAATTAACTGTAGTGGGGTAAAAATAATAATAATAAATAAATAGAGTAGATTGTAGATGGATGGATGGATGATTATAACAAGTTAGAGTCCTCTTTCAAAGGGGATCATTTTTATTTTTATGCTTTTCTATTATTACTATATCAGCGGAATAAAAGAGTCTTATATGTCAATACAATCATTTATCACAATTATGTATTGAAACAATATATTGTCCATTCATGGTGAGTCATGATAGGCCTAACTGCTGATGAATATTAACCATTTGATAGTGCGAGGAATGCGCTATGTTTCCGATGTCTGTAATGTATATACTTGAGCCTCCTGTCAGTTTTGAAACGCTAGTGCTGCTTTAAAACCAGAAAAAGGCTTGTGATTGGTCCCTGATAAAAAGGAGTGATCCGGCAATTGTTTAAGTTCTAACCAACCGTGATTCGAAAGTAAAGCAGTGGTGGGAGTGCATTTCCCAGTATTGTTTTGGTGAAATGAGCTAGGACAACAGAAAAGAACATTTGGAGAAAAAGCTGTGCAAACGCAGTCAAAGCTCTAGAACCACAGACATTACATCAAGGGTTCATGTTCCAGTGTGAAATAGTTCCACAGTTAGCTCTAAACAGTTCTGTAAAGAAAGCTACCTCAAAGACTCTGAATAATGTCCTTTAATGATGCCTAGAGAATGCCAGAGGCGCAGGGCCTGCTTTCCGTAATTCCGTAAATGTTTTGTGTGTGTTTTGTGGGAGCCAGTCCGTATCTGGTTTGACAGACAGAATTTAAAGCTATTTTCAAATTCACCCCCTACCCCCTACATCGGATGCTACTTCATTTATTGGTGAGTATACTTAAAGAATATGGAGCCTTTTCAGATTCACCCTAAGATCACTTTGAAGATGTCAAAAAGGGCAGTTTTGACGGGCAGCATTGAAGACGAGAAGATAAATGCAAAATTCTGAAACCTCTGCCTCCAGCCCTGTGTCTCCGGCTCGCCACCCCTGACCCGCAGCTCTTTCCTGGGCTTAACCACCAGCGCTTGACTGAGCACAATCCCAAGACCACCGTGTTTCTAGGTCCTTTGTCCGAGATGTTTGTTAAGTGCTAGTCCCGCTCCCGCTGGGTCTCCATTGAGGCCGGCCTGCTCCGGGCAGCCTCCCATTCTCTTCTAAGTGGCCGCCTTTGTTTGTCACCTTGTGTGTGTCGGCCGATCGGCAGCCGCCGTTTGCGTTTCATGCGCGGGGGTCCTCCACATTACCCATTCACTCCCAATAGGATCTAACTCTGGAAGCTTTCATTGCTGAAACTGATCCTATTCACCTTTATTCGTCTAACCCTCTTAGGTCCCCCGCTGCGTATATACCTCAAATGCCTCTTCTTACATTTTGTTTGATTATGTCTCGCTCTGAGATCTGTGGAAAAGACGGGAGAACTTCTAAGGAAAGTGTGAATTCTGAACTTTCAGTTTGTGTTCCTATGTAGAAGAGAAAAGAGGTTTATTAAGATTGGAATTTAATGAAAAGTTTTATTGTTGCGTGTACTGTCTTGAGTACAGTTTTGAGGGGAGATATGGACAGATAATGGACAGACTATTAAGCAAGCAGAACAGAAATGTTATTGATATATAAATTAGTCATTACATTTAAATGGTAAAGGAAATTTATGAAAAAAAAAAAAATATATATATATATATATATATATATATTGATATATAAATATTGATATATAAATATTGATATATAAATAAAACATTGAGTAACTACATGCCATGCCCTTACCTCAAATTAACGCAGGTTAAATGTAATGGTTCAGTGGAAGGTACTTTAATTCATATCGGTTCTCATATTCACACATAGCAAAGGCACTTATGAATTTTGACTGTATTCCTACAGATTTTCCTCATTATGACTCATTATGGACAGTATATTCAGTCTCTTTCTCTGAGTTCTGTTTATAAGTAACAGAATTTACTGCTATTTATTTTACAACAATTACTTTTGGCCAGCTGGGGAAGGAGCTGCTGGTTGTGCAATGAGTGAGTGTAGTTTATTACTGTGACTTAACCTCAAGCTGCTATTTAAGGAAATATAATTCAGTGGAAGGAAATGCTAACATTAAACCAGACACTTGCGGCTCAATTTGTTTTCTTCTTGTTTTATTTATTTTCTGAATTTTGTAAAAGCAGTGGAACACTCCAGATTGTGTGTTAATGTAAATAACAACATGGCTATGATGAAGTACAATATACAATATACTTCATCACACCTGTACTGTTATTTCATGATAACACATTCCCTCTTGTGTTCTACTGCTTTACATGTAAGATGCCTTTTTGTGTCTGTAATATAGCAGCATTTTTATAGATAACTTTGAGAGACTGGACATCTCATACTTCCCCACTGAGTTTTCTGATTTTCATGTTGAATTTAAAAAACGGCATCATTAACAACCAGGGATCGCTCTCCAACGTGTTGCTCAATGCCTCTAAACCCATGTGCCTCATAGCACAGTTTAAGGACTCTTTTTAACATGGAAGTACAACATCCTGCTGCAGTCATTGTTTGTCTGAGTCGGGTCAGATTGAATCACTGACCAGTGTACACTACTAGATCATGCTCAGACTCTAGTCAGATTGAGTCATTGACTAATATGCACTTCTAGGTTACACTTAGTCCATCAGACTGTGTCCAGTATACACTACTAGATTATGCTCAGAGTCAGGTCAGACTGAGTCGCTGACCAGTATAGACTAGAATAATGAGATGAGATGTTTGATATGCTCTGACTGATTTTAATCTGTGCTGCTGACACACTACTCGATGCGCTCTCTGTCAACTCTGACTGACAACAAATCTGCAGACTGCAGCCAATCAGCATAGACTTGTCCAGCTTTAACGCCAGCTTTAGAAAATCAGTCCCTGCTTATGGGGTAAATTGTAACTTTTGTATAAATTGAGACTTTGCTTAAAGCTGAATTGTTCAGAAATGGTTGGTGCTGGAAACAGTCTTCAAAATGTCATTTGGATTTAGACTCTGTTGAAGGTCTCACTGTCTTATATTTATGCCATTCATTGACCCCCAAACACACACACACCCACTTGCATTTGACAGATGTACAAATAGCACACAGAGCTTGCTTCCTCAAATGTTATTATAATGACTCAAAGGCCTCGCTGTGGGAGCATCAGGGAATTGCAGGACCAACAGAGGAGAAAAAGAGAGGGATGAGAGGGGAGGGGGGTTTGATAGCGTGGGGGGGCAGATGGGGCTGTGAATGGGGAAGAATAGGGTGCAAGAAAGGAGAGATGAAATAGGACAAGATCAAGAGAGAAGGGTCATATCGAGGTTTTTTCTTCCTCTTTCTCTTTGTTGAATGTGTTACAGAGTTCTCGAGCTGTATTGAATATTTCACTGCCCAGTTCCTTCATAAACGTATTTTCCGCCTGAAAAGGTCACCTAGCTCAACACATCAAAGCTGGTTTTGAACTGCACGACTTGTGGCTATGGTTGTTGGGGAGATCTTTTGCTCTCGCTTTCGTTCTCACCCTCTCCCTCACTCCCTCACTTGCTTCCTTTTGGCCTCGAATGAACCTGTCATCGCGACCTTGATGAGAGTCTGAGGCATTCTGGTCTTACTGTCGTGGCCCAGCGGCACTAAACCAGGTTGAAGTCCAGAGACCCAGTTGCCCTTGACTCAAGCAAAGCTTCAAGGCTAGCCAGCAGGGGCTAGTGAGGGTTGGCAGGGACATGGAATGAGTTGTCCTGGGCGACCCAGAGTCCAGACCCAGAAATAGCAGAGGCTTCTTCCAGCTGTATGCTCAAACCCTTCACCCACACAATGCTACATATCTTATCGCTATAGGTTTTTGGTCTTGGTACTTCATCAGTGACCACTTGAGTGCATTTCATGCCAGAAGTGAGTTGCGGTCAGGGAGGCCAAGGCAGAAAGGAGCAATCAAGGTTTCAACTCTAATACAGATTCATGATGAGGTATTTATTGTGTTGAGATCATGTTTCATTAAATGTATAATCTGTTAAAATTTAACATCATTTGCACTAGACAAGATTTGATTTATTTAACTAGTTAGTTGGTTGATTTACTGCCATCAGCAGCCAATCAGGATGCCAGAACATTTTTGAATTGATTTTTTGAAATGAGGATTTGTTCACTGTACATTATGACTTTTATTAGTATTTTATTCGAGACCTATTTTGTGATAATCCCTAATAGTTGCATCATAATTGTAACAATGCCCGATATGCACTGGACCACCCTGTTATGAAAGCTGCAGCCACTCAGAACGGCGTGTCAGATCATGGAATGATTGGCAGAGAAATCATGATGATCAGCCCATGAATCTGGTGGTATTTTTATTATATTGTTGACACGTCATGTGTTCTGGCTCATTCCGAGAGTTAAGCTCCAGCCTCATTGGTGCAGCCATGTTTGTCGAAATGTTGTGATGTCAGTTGAGCCATATTTAGTCCTGCCCACATGAAACCAACCAGACAGACCCTTTCTTTTCTCCTTCTCTCAGATGCTTTCTTTATGGCCTTTCTTTCAATAGACATTGATTAGATTACTTTTTGCTGATTTTCCCTTTTTGACATAATGTGAGTCTGGCATTCCTTCTTTCTTCTAAAGTTCTCAATGAGTGGGCCAATAGAAATGCTCCAAAATGACTTGGACATTTTTTAAGTGACGATCTTTAAAGAAGTTGATTATTGTACTGTAAACTAATTTTAACCCAAGATTCCTCCCCTAACACTGCTCACATGATCCTCAATAGGTTGGGGCTCCACTGGCACTTTCTGTTAGCATCAAAAGTTAGTTGAGGTCAGAGAAGCTGCGGTGAGATAAAGAGAGCAGAGCCCGGTGCAGGCTCAGACTATTCTCACGTCTAGAGCAAGCTTCATACACCTGCAGCCGCAGCAGTGCACGATTGTAGATGTTGGCATTTGTGTGTACGCATATGTGTGCATGTTTTCCAGTTTTCCCATCAAACTCTCATTAATAAAACAGTATAGATCTGCCAGAGCTTTACACAAGGCGTGATGAAAAGCAAAATTCCCAGTTGTGTCTCGTTTCCCTAACCAAATCTCCAATATTCACTTAGATAATTAAAGAAATCGCCTCGGATTACTCTCAAACGAAAGAAAAAAGACACTGTCGGATCTGTGGACAAAATAAAGAAGTTACAGTGTTGTGGTGTTAAGGGGATGCGAGGCTGAAGTTGAATATTTCATCATGCAGGGCTGGTTTGATCATCATGTGGGATGATGGGCTCGTGGTGTGCTCTCGCGCCCAACAAGAGCACACTGGTAGACAGAGTTAAAGATATGCTGTGCAGGGTTTGAAGCGACTGTAGGCCTGTAGTGCTTGTGTTAATGCAATAATTGAGAACGATTAAGGATTAAAATGTTGTGTGGAATGACTGTAGATTTAGAGCTTTTAGACGAAATAATAACTGGATAACTGGAGCGGGAACAATTCTGTTGCTCAGCTTCGATTTCTGTGATATTAAATACGTAACAACACTGCAGCAGTTCAGCTAAACAGCACTGAATACTCTGTGTAACAGGGTGGTGACAGAGTATCCATCCAGTATATTTTGCATCATTTCAACAAATAATGCAGTTATCAGTAATTGTCAAAAAAAATAGACCTAAATTATGAACTGATAAAGGTCCTCATGAATAAAGCCTACTACATTCAAAGAACTCGACATGAATAAATCCCTCATATTTGAGCATACTTTCATGTGAAAAAGTTAGAACACCCCATAAACACATTTTTCATAACATATTGATACATATATACATTTTACTTTACATTTAACTATATTGAGAGATTATATGTATTAGAAGTGATATTATTAATCACATAAACTGAAGAAATGTCATATTTTTGAATCATATTAAAAATGCATATTTTTTTCGGAGGAAAAAGTTCAGACACCCTACACTCTAATACCTGGTAATTCCTCCTTTGGCTGAAATAATGTCAGTTAGATGTTTCCTATAACCATCTAACAGACATCCACTGGAAGAAAGATATTCCCAGTCTTCCATGCAGAACTTTTTCAGCTTCAGTCTTTGTTCAGACATATTCCTCAATCCCCCTCTTCCACCCCCATGCTTCACAGTTGGTATGAGGTTCTTGCTGTGTTTGGTTTGCCCCAGGTCTTCTGTTACTGTACCTGAACAATTCAACTTCCGATTCATCTGTCCAAAGCACATTGTTCCAGAAGTCCTGCTCTAGGTGTTTTTGAACTGAACTTGCTAGGACAGCCTGGCAGTTGCTTTAAATGTTCTCCACTTGTAAATTATTTTCGACAGTGGAACAGCTGATTTCAAATTGTTTTGAGATATTTTTAAATTCGTTCATCTGCATCTAAAACCTTCGTTCTGAAGGCCTCAGAGAGCTATTTGTTCTGTTCTATGTGTTTAGTTATATCACCTCAGCCTCTTTATATGGTCAAAATTCAGATCGAATGTCCATATATTTATTTAATATATTTAATAACTATGTTATTATTGTATAATTTGCAGCTGGTTGTATGTAGAATAGAAATTCTTCAGTTTGTTCTAGATAGCTATCCACCAATCGAATTACCTTTCCATGAAGCTCATAATTCATGGTTAAGTCTACTTTGCATATCAGGGTGAATTTTTTAGATGATGTACTGTCCCATAAATAAATGTAATAACATTATTGTCATTTTAAGACAACTGATGTGGTGTTTATTATGTAATAATGTAATAATGCATTTCCACCCAAAGAGCAATGAACGTTAAACTATTATTAATATTCATTGGAATTGCAGCATAATATTTTTAAATGTCCTAAATAATAATAATTTAAAAAATAGTCAGCTGAACAGCTCACTCACATTAATGTGCTCTCTTTGTTAAGAACATAATGGTGAATATGAAGTCAGAAACAATTACCAAGTTCATGTGTATTTATTGTACGATAAGTCATTAACGTAATTATGATGACAGGCCTGTATAAAGGTAAAGTATTTCTATTTTGGTTTATTTATTTAGCTCATATTTTCATGGTCAGTCACTGCCTATATTTCCCATATTTGCTGTGTAGTCTGGTTTTTATCTCCTCCTTATTGTTTCTTTTCTTCCTTTCCTTTAAACAGGGCAGCTGAGGTTGACTTAATGACCATGTAATTGACTATTAGAATGGCAGCGAACATCTCTGTGTACACAGAGCCATTGATCTTGTCTGCAGAGCCTCTTACGAGAGTACAGTGCAAATCTAAAATAGAAATCTGGCAAGACAGCTTTTTATGAATTATTCATCGTATTGATATGATATCTCTTTCTAATTGTTTAGTCTGTTAATATTTAATGAATATCATTTACGCAGTGCTTGAATGTGACAGTGTTTGCTCAATTAATGTCTTTTTTCATTGTCCTTTTTTTTCCCCACTTTTATTTTTTTATTATTATTTTCATCAATTTTTCTGTTTTATTCACCCCTGCCTCATCCTCCGCACACCAAGGCCAGGCTTGCCTCACTGCTACAGGGCTAAACGGCGTCAGCCTTCACTATGTTAACAAGCATCTGAACCAATATGAGATGTCATTTCCAGAAAACCAGGAGACGTCTTTTTAAGTTCGGCTTCCATTTGCGGGTTCTTATTTGAAGCTGCTCTAATTGTGCACGGTGCGAGCTTGGGAGCTCTTGCTTCCACTCATTTCTGTCATTGTACAAATTAAATTCGTGCTCAACTCTAATTTCCCTGAAGCAAATTATGCCTTACAAGATGTACTTGAAGTGGTTTTAATCGAGCTGTGCGCATGCCGAGGCCTCTCTGAGATGGCATACGCTCCTGTGGAGGTTCCTCCTCCTGAAAGCCCTACACTTGCTGAAGTCCACTGTGCCACCTAGTGGCTGTGTTAAGTTCTGCGTTCTGAAGAGCTGCTGTCTTTAACCTATTGCCCTCATTATTCCAATCTGATGAGAGAAGCCAGTGGGGCTGAATTTGCTATAATGGGTAATTGTATTGTTCCTTTTTGCACACAATTCCTGCTTCACGGCTTTACAGACTTTATGGACAGGTGTTTCAGCACTTGTGTGAAGCTTTCTGGGCTGTAGGCTCAGCTTTGGGCTGCCACGTGTTGGTGTGTGTGTGTTGGTGTCTGCGCTCTCCTGATTCAAAGGGACATTTTTCCAATTGTGCAGCACGGCGGCTAATATTATGTTTGTCGTCCAGCATTCTGCTGATTTATCACGCTTCCTCCGGGCCTGACATTCCGATTCCTTTTGAGTGGCATGCCTGTGTGACACACACCCACACACACATATATACACAGACTAATTCACACACTCATTTACACATAATCCACATGAATAGCATTTGTCCTCATTCACACGCTCTGTATTTTAAGTAATCCACTTTAAGAGCTGTAGTCAAAGAAGTAAATCTAATGGAAGGTTATGGTGCCGTCCATAATGCCAAGATGTTTTTCCTGGAATGCCCCCACAAGTCAGATTTTCTACTTGGAAGGTCGGGAGAGTCTCACCAAGCCAGAGTAATATTATTATAAAGTTGATTAGCATTTCTATCTATGTGTGAAAACTTCTGTCTATGGATGTGTGGATGTTCCATGGTGTTTGGATGTGCAAAATGCCGTGTAACGTGTTGTCAACTGATCTTGTTAAGAATACTGATGATTTTTCACTGAATGTGTAACTGGAACATGACGTTGTTTCCAGCTCCGACGTCGTACATCCATCCGACATCCATCAACTTCCATCGTAAATGGATCACTGCACTACACAGGAAGTGTTACTTCTAACCTTCCCCAGGCCTTTGGGTGGGCTCCCTACTGCTGCATTACACCCCAGGAGTAAAGTCTCTTACAATAATCAGCAAATGTAAACAAGTTCACCTAGTAGTTTGTGTTAGATTTACTCACTTGAATAAGGTACTTTCACACCTTGTTTGGTCCAGATTTTCTAACCTTGGTCCAGGCTTTCAGTTTGGTTCAAGCCAGTTTTTCCAGTAAAGGGCTGGTTTACTCATTTTCTTAGAGAAATCCAACACAAGTTCTGCTTACAACTGTGGTATCCCACAAGAAAAATGGATTCATTAGCTTTATTAATGTTTACTAAACCAACATTATAGTTAAAATGGAAAAAATGGAGATATTGAAATATTCTATTTGTTTCATTCAGCACTAGTTTAACCAACACTCCTTCTAATGCATTAAGCTGCTTATCAGCAAGTTGTACCCATTGCTGACCCACAGCTTGTCTAGTTCCTTTAGAGAAGTACTGCCAAAAGAATAGGACTCTCTGGAGTGTATACACCTTGATGAACCTATTGGTACCGTGCCAGGCATGGACTAGAGGGGTATACTAGAGGGAGCTGTGGAGCAGTGGAACTGTGTTTTCTGGACTGACAGAGCGCAATCCAATGCATAAAGGATAAGTTGGGGTGTATGCCTGACACTATTTTTGTTTGGGTGAAATACTGTCACAGAAATTGTTTTAAGATCAATTTTATGCTGTGGATATGATACTAAGAGTATAATAATGTACTTTTAAAGAGCAATAAAGTTAAAATTATTATTATTAATCCAATGTTTATTGGATATATATATAATTTTCTTTTATAAATTAAACTAAGTAAAACAAAAGTCAACACACCAGTCATTTCTCATTAATTGACTCGATTGTGAGGGATATTGAGGTCATTAAAATTGTTTGTGGTCATGTCCATGTACTGTACAATAACTCTAAAATATTTTTATGACAGGCGAATGGGGAGTTGTTGTTTGGATGAGGTGGGATAATAATTATCCACCTTCCTGACTTCACTAATGCTCTCACAATTAAATCCTCACAGCGGTGCTCCAAAAACTAATAGGACTAACTAATAGGACAGTGGAGTAGGATGAACTCTTTTAAGTACCTTTTAAGTCTTCAGAAGGAATTGAATGAGCAGGTGTCCCAATACATTTGTCCATAAAGTGTATAAGCCACTATTCCATAATAAATAATTGGATTATAAAGCATTGAGGAACTAAGAGTGCAGACTAAGGGGAGGTATGATGTGGTTGGTATTTCGTGGCTTAGCACTGCGGTGTGGCTGCTGCAGGGGCTTCCCTGATAGAGGGACCTACCGCTACACACACACACACACACACACACACACACACACACACACACACTGTTTGATAGTACGACCAAAGTAATTAATCACAGAGGACTGGGATGGCTGCTGTCTGGTTTGATTGAGAGGCCTTAGGCTGGAGTGGAGGACTCTGAGGAGGGAAGGAGAGAGTGTGTGTGTGTATCTGTGTGCAGAGGTGCTCGGTAATGGTTTAGGGGCCTATTTCAGGGAGGTAGAACATGGTAAGATGAAGATACAGGCAGATGAGACCCCGGTTTCCTGAGAGAATTCCCGTCTCTCAAACACGCAGTAATTGCTTGACTATGAGCTATCAGCTATTCTCTGTGGCGGCTGGAGTCTCCCCGGTTTGATATGCACAGCGTTCTCGGCAGCGGTACACGTGATCTCGCCTCACCTCTATCTTAGCGGATTCGTAACACTGTGCTGTTTTCATCTGATCATCTGCCTTTTTCTCCTGCTGGATGTTAAAGAAGAAAACAGTCTCGTAGCGATCAGCTCCTCCGTGTAGGAATCTGCTGGAAAGGCCCTAAAGGTAGAAGAAGGGTCTTTCCTGATCAATACTGCGGCCCGAGGAAATGTTGTATAAACCCATCCTCTGCTTCAGCCATTTTAACACACTCTTTTAACACATTCTTCACCTCTGAGTACCATCCCTTGTGTGTGTGTCTGTGTGTGTGCACACATAGTGCATCTCTTTTGACCTGCAACCAATCAATTTACTGCTGTAAACACGTCTACAGGACTTCACAGAGAGTTTCAATTCACTTCACACCAGACATTCAGACATCGCAGTGGTTTTCTGCCCTGCCTGTAATTCCTTAAAGCCTCCAGATCATAATAGACTTTTTATAATAATAATAATAATAATAATAATAATAATAATACAATTCAATATGTAATCTCTGTTAAAGCAGCATTATGTGAGACTTGTCAGGCTCCCCCTATGGTCAGAAAGTTCACGCTTTGACCGACCCTAAAGGACAGTTTATGCTTCTGCATCAAGTCAGTCTATGTTGTAGCCTGGTCATGTGGTCTACGCCACTTTGAGAGTTTATACTATTTTCTGCATCAAACCACTGCGATGTCTGAATGTCTGGTGTAAAGCGAATTGAAACTTTCTGTGAAGTCCTGTAGACGTGTTTACAGCAGTGAATTAAATGGTTGCAGGTCAAAAGAGATGCACTGTGCACACACACACACACACACACACACACACACACACACACACACACACACACACACACACACACACACACACACACACAAACCAAAACACTGGTTGGCAACGGGTTATTTTTGCTGCTGTGTTCACTTTTTGTAGTACTAAAAGCTGCTGAAACTGAGTGGATTATATTATGAAGTTATGCTAAAATGTTTGCAGAGATACAAGAGGTTAGAGGAGATATCAGTCTTCTGCCATACTGACCCAATTTGAGACAGAAGACTAAATTCTCTTGGACGACACAGAGACACAGACAAAGATATGCCGGTGCAGTTGATGATATAGTTCATCATCTGCAACCGTTTATCTCACACCAGTGTGGCACAGTCCATGATCCACGTACAACCACTTGAATCTTAAAAGGTTCCATTTTTGTCGTGGCTCTTTTGAAACTTTTCACATAAAAATTGAATGTTTACTTGTTATGATTTATGTAGTTTTGATAGAAGTATTCATTATTTTATATTTAGAATATGTTGTTTAGTCATCTCGTCTCTACAGTCAATGTCCATTTTAACTGCTCCTCTTAGTATACCTGACATACTCTTACCACCACTTAGCAGGTATTGCTTGGGTGGTGTGTCATGTGGTGGTGGTGTGTTGATGTTGTGTTTCACTGTTACGAGTGGTTCACTGTTACAAGTGGTTCACTGTTACAAGTGGTTCAGACACAGCACTGCTGCTGGAGTGTTTAAACCCTTCAGGGTCCATGCTGGCCTGAGAACAGTCCACCAACCAGACATCCACCATCCAGTCAACAGCGTCCTGTGAGCACTGATGAAGGACCAGAGGATGACCAACACACACTGTGCTGAAACAGACGAGCTTCTGTCTCTGACCTTATATCTACAAGGTGGAGCAACTAGCTTAAAGTGTCTAAAAGAATGGACAGTGAGTGGACACAGGGAGTTTTGTCCTGACCATTGAAGATCAGAGCAAAAGGAGGCTAACAAGTATGCACAGAAACAGATGGACTACAGTCTGTAATTATAGAACTACAAAGTGCTCCTGTTGTGTAAGCAGAGCTGATTAAATGGACAGTGAATGTAGAAACAAGGAGGTTCAGTGTATAAATCTTTCATCTGTTTCCTTTAATTATTTAAAATGAGTATACACACTTTAGATACAATTAGGTACATTATCCCAACTTTTTTTAAATGATGAATTTTCCCCTTTTTTATCCTAATCTGATGGTGCCAATTAACCCACCCACTCCTTTGGTCTCTCCTCCATCACATGCCTTCTTTGATACATGACAAGTCAGCCTCTTTTCAGTTAGGCACCAATGCATCATCACTAGGCAGCCAACACACTCTGAGGAAAGCATGAGTGGGAGTTATGAGGAGAGAGCACCGTCTACCCACCCAGCACGGCCAGTTGTGCTGTATAAGGCTATGGCTGCTGATGACAAAGCAACATGACCCCAAATTTGAACTCGGACCACAGTGTCAGCACCTTAGACTGCGGAGACACAGTATCCTGGACATAATAGCTGAGCAAATTTACAGTCCAGTACAGATTTTGTTATTGAAAATGTAAACATAAATGTAAACGTACACATAGACCCAGTGTGCTTACCCAAGAATTTCTACTCCACTTTTAACCCATCCATGCAGTAAGACACACATACACACACACACACTTGTGAATTCACACACTAAGGGGCAGTGAGGACATATGCCCAAAGTGCTGGGCAGCCCTATCTCAGCAGCTGGAGAGTTAAGTGCCTTGCTCAAGGGCATTTCAGTCATGTCACAGGGTTGAACCGACAACCTTCCAGTCACAAGGCTGGTTTCCTAACCACCAGGCAACGGCCTCCCCCCCTGGTGGCCAAGCCACATACAAAATAATTTGAAATGATTTCAGCCTGCACTAATGATGGGTATTGGTAATGCTCAGGGTTTTAGTACCAGTAAGCAGAACTTATAAGTAAAGAAGTTGCCAAAAAATGAAATAAGAATTGATAATGAATGATGGTTCATTGTAAATATAAACATTCATAAATGTGTTGAATGCCACAGCAGGGACGCTTGGGCTTGGACACTTCTAATATCTGTCTGTGTCCAACTCTATGCATTGCCAATCCTGTCCCGTTTTGCATGGCACTCTGGGGCAGGCTTTTACCCGCCACACACTCTATTTTAATAACCTATCTCACGTGCCTGCTTAATATCATCCCCAGGGGCCGCCGACCTCCTCCGGTCCGCCCCGATTATCCCAATGAATTGTTTCTTTGGAAAGTGTAATAGGGAGCGGGTAAAAAGGGCGGCGAGTAGAGCAGCCCCGGTAGCCCTACTGTAGCGGATAAATCAGATTGAGCCCAGCCGCCTTTTATTGAATCTAAATTGCAGGCGGTGCTCAGGCCCCTCCAACACACGGCCATCAATCACTGGGTTGATAATGGAGCCTGGCCCGATTCCACCTGATGTTGGCATTATTTCGTTTGATTCTAACGAGCCGCCACCACTAATCGGCCCTGCAGAGGGAGGGGAGGAAGAGCAGCGTGTGTACATGCGTGTGTGTGTGTGTGTATATATTTCTGCATGTGTGTAGCTGTAAACGAGGTTCATTTAAATGAAGCATAGCTCTGCGTGGCTACATGACTCCAGGGAACTGAGGCTGCAATTACACACACGATCACAATTGGATTTCAATGGAGGCCCCATTAGCCATCCTTCCAGCCAAAATAGAATGAAGTGCGGATGAAGTCAAAGTCTTTAGCCGTCTGCCAGTTTGTTTTGTATTACCTAATCAGATAAAGAAGCCCCAGTCTATCTCCACCTCATCAGCTTCAGCTTCTAATAGGCTAAGAAAGATATCTCTAATATCACATTTGCAACAGGATTCCCATACACACACTGTACACACACATGCACACTAGTGGTGTTAGGGGTGTGATGATTCACTTAACTCAGTATGATGCAGTGAGTCTCAACTCAACACACTTTTCAGTAAGAATGGCCGAGAAAAGAATCTTTAAACAATATTTTAATAAATCCATTTTAGATTATCTGAGCTTTTAACATTATAAAAATACATATTTCAAAAAATGTTTTTGTTTCCTTTTCAAATGTTCTTAATGTACTAACCATACAAACTTTCTGTGTGTACATGTGGTGACGATGTATGTAAGTTATTACAATATTAGTGTGAGCATAAGTTTATTATGGGAAATCTGTACAACTGAAAGTACCCTGTTGGCCGTCCAGCGTGGATACAAGATGATACAGTTGGGTATGAAGGCATACAGCTTCCATATGGCATCCTGTTGCACTTTTGCCCACAGATGTTGCAGATGCATCTGTAGATCCACCACACTCGTAGCTTGCCGAAGCTGGTGTCCCAGCTGTTTCCATAAATGCTCAACTGGTGATAAATCTGGTGACCATGCAGGCCAAGGAAGCGCTGCAATCTGGCAGAGACATTCCTGGAAAACCCTTGCTGTGTGAAGGCGAACATTATCCTGCTGATGAATGCCAGTTGGAAGCCCTAGTATGAGAAGAAACATATGTCCGCAGGATGTCCTGCACATATTGCTGTCCACTGCTAGGGGTGACCGACTGTCATATGTAATGGCTCCCCAGATTATCACACCAGCAGTTAGGGCAGTGTGTCCCTCTACATCAAACACTGAGGACTTAGGGGTTCACCACCAGGCCTTCATACTCAATCCCAGCCATTGTAGGATCCCAATCAGGACTTGAATTGATGTGGTTCCAGTCTGTAGCAGTCCAGGCTGGAGTGTCTAATAGAGTGGACAGTGAGTGGTCACACTCCAGCAGCACTGCTGTGACTGATCCATTTTTAACACCACAACTCACACTAACACACTATCACCATGTCAGGTGTCACTGCAGTGCATAAAATGACCCACCACCCACAAAATACCTGCTCTATGGTGGTCCTGTGAGGTCATAAGGCTAACAAAGTATGCAGAGAAACAGCTCCTGTATGGTTAGAGGAGCTCATAAAGTGGACAGTGAGTGTAGAAACAAGGGGTTGGTCGTGGTAATGATCAAAGTAGTTCGATGATGGTGCCAACTATCAGTAACTGTGGTGTTAAATCTCATGGAAAATGTATATTTATTATTAATGTTGACTTTATGTAATCAGTCTTTGTAACCAGTTCATCATCCCATCATGTCTGGCTGTTCAGTCTGTGCTGTATATGTTGTTTGATTATGTCTGAAAGGTGCAGTGCCTGTGATGTTGCGCTGAGGTAAAACAATGATTTGTGCTGGTGTATTCAGCAGAACGCGGATAGGCACCGAGGCCTTTTCTCTTTGTTTGTGGGGGCAGACGTCCCGCGAGGCTCAGCAGAGATGAGAGATGGACAAACAGTTTGATTTTGCACCACTGCCCCAAGCACAGTGAGAGAGAAAGAGGAAGAAGAGAGAAGAAATATAGTTTAAAAGGAAAATAGAGCTTAATGCCAGCTGAAAGACACAATAGATTGAGATGAGGTTAGTTAGCCAATGGGAGGTCATGTATCTATTTCCAGCTACGTGTGCATACCTCTGTGTATTAAGTTGTTCTTTAACAGCGTGCCCACACTCAATCTTACCCCCTATAGTTTAAAAGAGCCAGTTTCATGGGAAAAACGAGTTTCTGTGTTGTTTTTTAATTGCAGAGTTTGATGCAGACTATGTGTTCCTTGTTAAAATTTCAAAACATACTCTTCTTAGTCCATGCAGTCCACATACAGTCATTATCAAAAACATAGTTGCCCCCTGAAGGAAGTGTGGGATTTTAATGCTATTGGGATGGAAGACAAAGGTCATCAGGAACAATAAATGATTGAACATTTAGACTGATATGGGCTGATTTTTGGAGCTAGAGAAGTAGTGTCTCTCAGTACGCTGTAACACATGCCAGACGTCTGGGAATGGAGCTGTAGAGGTTCCTAATGGTGCCCTGTGATAATCCATCCCATACAGCTTGAATGTTCTCACTGAGGTCCTGCAGGTTTTGTGGAAGGGTGTTGATAGTGCATCCAATAGCATCCCACACATTTTCAATCTTGGCGTAGTTTCTGGACCCAACAGGACCATTGCCCTGTTGGAATAGTGCACCAGAGCGTGCGTTCTGAAAAGGTAGGGCCACTGGTTGTAGGACCTCATTAACGTAACGTTGAGCTGTCAATGTGCCAGAAATGAAGTAAAGACGGTGATCTTGCATCGCACAAAACTGCACCCACACCATGACACCAGGCCCGCTTGGACGCGTGACAACAAGCCGCTCATCTTTGTGCTGACCACGATGCTTCCGCACATGGACTTTATCAAATCAAATCAAATCAAATCAAATCAAATCAAAATGTATGTGTATAGCGCTTTTCACAACTGATGTCACAGAGCAGCTTTGAATTAAATTAATTAAATAAATAAATATTATCATCCATTCCACACCCACCTATGATGTGTGTTGGGGCTGTTGTCCTGTTGGAATGTCCAAAAGTTTAGCTCAGGAATGTCAAACCATATTTGCATTGGGCCAGAATGGCTGTGGGTGTTCGTTCTGAACGGCGGCAACTGATTCCACTTGTTTAATTAATTGTCCGGTCTGTAAACAACTGATCACATGTGCTTCCATTTGATCCTGCTGTTTGAGGATACGTTGAAGATTTTGGATTTAGTCAGAATTCTTCAGTACTCTAGTTTGTGCAGCCCCGGAGCGTGACGCTCCCAACACCGTGCTACACCAAATAGGTTTAATGTTTTAGTTTCACTCCTCCAAACATACCTCTGGTAATTGTGGTCATATGACTCAATCTTTCCCTTCTCTGCTCATGAATCTTCCAGAAGGCTGTGTGGTTAGCTGCAAACTCTATTCTAGCTTGAATGTTTACTTTTTGGAGCAGGACCGTCTTTCTTTGACCAGAACTGTCATCTCCAATACATTCGGCCCCAATATGTCCAAACCTTTGACTGCTACTGTACACTGGGTGTCGTGAGCCAGTCCAAACATAAAGCGTTCTGGACCCGGGGTCTTTCTTTCACACCTAAGCTCATACACGCCCACACACAAGGGGGAAAAAAGACACTTTCAGTAATCCAATCATCCTCAATCATGTTATCCACTTAAAATTCGACAAACTCTACACAATCACACGCTCAACTTCTACCCGCATTCCGTAATAACTCTGGGGCGCGTTTGTTTTCCTGCTTTCGCTCTCTCTTTATTTAAAAAGTTGAAACTCATTGGAGGTAATGTTATAAGGGACTCAATTTCACATGGCTGCGCTCATCAGCGAGTAAAATAGCAATAAATGCGGATTGCTCTTGGGAGAGGCGAGCGCTTTGGAATAAATGATGTGCGGGAACAGAGGCGTAATTAATTTACAGGCTGTATTGATAGTCCCGCCACACTCCCCGCTATATTTCTTAATCTCCGCTAACATCTTCATTATTTGGAGGAGAGGAGAGAGAGCAGAGTCAACAGCCTAAATGAATTGCCTAAAGAGTCGTACACAAAACCGTCTCCTCAGCGCTGGGATTGCTCTTAAGCTTTTAATTAGGGTGCCAACAAACAGCTTTTGATGTGTGCGCCCAAGAAATAAAGACAAGAAACACACACACACACACACACACACACACACACACACACACACACACACACACTTACTTGCATACAAGTACATTTGCACAACCTTTCATAAGAGTGTAGGTGTAATGGCAATGAAGTGCTCTTTAGTAGGCAATTATCTGACATTGTTTATTAGGCCTGGCTGCTGTAACCTACGTGTGAATATCTATGGCAGTTCAGGCTTTAAACGTGTTCCAATGAAACAGCTGTGCTCGTTTTCTGCAATCAGATCGGCTTTATCAGCTGAGTGATGCAGCGTCCTACCTGCTTGCACGCTGTAGACGCCATATTTTTTCCATCTGTTCTCTGTCTCACCCTTTCTCTCCCCCTCTCTCTTTCCCAGCTAAAACCGATGAGATTCTGAAAGCCAAGGAAAAGAAAGAAGAGGAAGCGAGGAAGCTGAAAGAGGAAGGTGAGGCTCATTGGTTTTGCATGAGATGTTCTCCAAATGAGAGACCTTGCGATTAACAGACAAACCTGCTGCTCTTGGTCCTGCTGCTCATGCTGATTGAACAGCATGGTCCTGCTGGTCATGCTAATTGGACAGCTTGGTCCTGCTGATCAACAAGCTTTGTCTTGCAGGTCATGCTGGTCATTCAGATTGTTCTTACTGAGCATGCTGGTTCACAAGGTTGGTCCTGCTGTTCAGCAAGCTTGGTCTTGCACGTCATACTGGTCATTCAGCTTGCTCTTACTGGTCAAGGTGGTCATGCTTGTCAGTCAGCTTACCCTTTCTGTTCATTCTGGTTAACCAGCTGGTCATACTGGTCATTCAGCCTTGTCTTACTGGTCATGCTGATTAAACAGCTTGGTCCTGCTGGTTGATCAGCTTGATCATACTGGTGATGCTGGTCAACCAGCTCAGTCCTGCTGGTCCTACTGGTCTCGCTGGACATGCTGATTGAAAAGCTTGGCCCTGCTGGTCAACAAGCTTGGTCAAACTAGACATGCTGGTCCTTCAGCTTGGTCTTATTGGTCATGCTGGTCAACCAGCTTGGTGATGCTGTTTATGCTGGTCAACCAGGGTGGTCTTGCTGGTCATGCTAGTCATTCAGCTTGCTAATTCTGGTCATGATGGTCAACCAGCAAGGTCAGGCTTGGTCATGCTAGTTGCTTAGCTTGGTCAGGTTGTTCATGCTTGTAGACAATAAACAATAACATTTCCTGTGCTGGTCAAGAGCTAAGCTGTTGAACCAGCTTTTTCTTGATTTTTTTTTTTTACTTTGTAACTGTGTGACCGCTCTACTTATCCAGGGCGTCATCATTAGAACTGTTCACGGTGAAGTGACTGACAGCTAAATAAATAAATAAATAAATAAATAAATAAATAAATCTTGAGCACATCATTTATAGTCTGGTTTTAAGGCATGCCATCACTTCAGAAGAATTATGCAGGCTGATGGAGATACAGGGATATTTCAGATCATTGAGTTATACATATATACATGCAGAACTTGGGGTTTTAATGGAGAAAAGTGCTTGCTTGTGCAGATAGTAAATATTGCATGTGTGCCCTCCCCTCCATCCCCAAGGCATATCTTGACACACGTATTCAAATGAAGTCAGGAGCAATTTGCAGGAGAGCAACAAAACGTGATGGGTGCAATAAAA
Organism: Acestrorhynchus altus; assembly: GCA_034509495.1. NCBI lineage: Eukaryota > Metazoa > Chordata > Actinopteri > Characiformes > Acestrorhynchidae > Acestrorhynchus > Acestrorhynchus altus. The sequence continues at coordinate 11,604,991 of CM067502.1, read as the reverse complement.
GCCTTCAGATTCTATAATGAAATTAAGTCTAGATCTGGTGTAGGGCAAAGCTGAATGAGAAAATCAAATCTGTGATGGCCTGATTACACTCCCTCTGTGGGGTGGGGTGTGTGTTAGGGTATGGAATAAGATATGTCTAGGGCTTTGACAATCATGCAGCCATGTAAATGTGTATCCATTGTGCATAGTAAGGTTGGGTAGAATGACAAAAGTATACAACGTTAGGATACTTAATTGTGTGTGTGTGTGTGTGTGTGTGTGTGTGTGTGTGTGTGTGTGTGTGTGTGTGTGTGTATATATATATATATATATATATATATATGTGTGTGTGTGTGTGTGTGTGTGTGTGTGTGTGTGTGTGTGTGTGTACATATCTGACCATTCAAGGCATAAATATAGCCTATTATTACAGCAGATCATTTAAGTCCTGTAACTTGTGAGGTGGGACCTCCATGAGCATCAGTAAGACCTGTTACCAGTTACTGGTTGTCATTCTTTGAAACTTGTTTGGTAGTTACTGACCATTTCATAATGGGAATCACTCCACAAGTCCTGCATGCTGCTTTGGAGATGTTTTGACTCAATTGTCTAGAACATCACAATTTGGTTCTTATCAAAGTGTCTCAGATTCTTAAGCATGTCCATTTTTCCTGCTTCATCACATCAAATTCAACAAACGACTATATAGACTAGAAGATAAATGTTACCAGGAACATAAATGATTGAAAAATTAGACTGATATGGATATGTAATATTTATTGAGCTACACATACAGATGTAGTGTCTCTCAGTATGGCGTGTGGTGTAACACATCATTCTGGATGTCTGTGTCTGGAGTTGTAGAGATTCCTAATGGTGTCCATCCCACACAGATACATGCACACAGGGTGCGTCAAAAGTCACAGGACATTTTATTTCAGAAAAAAAGGGAAAAGGACATATCTGTGTCTTCATAAGTCATAAATGTACAAATTATATAAATAAAAAAAGACATAAATAAAAGGGTGTCCTGTCTGTTTTGATGCACCCTGTATAATGTTCATTGCTTCATGTATATGTAGATACAGTCTAATGTGATTGGATTGGAGTGCTACTATCACAACTGCACCTGTATCTCTGTAAATTTCAGTCGACCAGTCTGTAACCTAGAAAAAGCCAGGAAGCTACTAGTACTATTTAAGAGCATAGTGTCTCGATCATTGCTACTCATATTAGTGTACATTCTTGTAATATTACTGTTAGTCTACCAACTTAGTCCACGTGCTTCTTTCACTTCAGTTATTTTTCTGTCTCTCAGCTTGTCCAGAAATGCATGTGTAAAGCCTGTTCTTTATGGAGAGCCCCAGAGTAAGAAATTCAAATTCTCACATAATGCTGCTTTAATGTTACAACTGACATCCAATATGACAGAATGTCCCTAATGTCATCTAATTCTACCGATGTCTGTGTGTTTACAAAGCAGATATGAATCGAATGGAGTCATCTCATATGAACTGAGATGAATGTTTGCACAGTGGGTTTTTACTTGCCTGATATTGATCCCTCCTGTGGGCTACTTTAGGCTCCCACTGATGAGTGATGTTAATACTAAATTATATGCTTTCCACATTGTGGTAGTGGTTTGGGAAATACCCTGCACTTTTCCAGCTCTATAAACACATGATTTGTTGAGATTAGTGTGGAGGAGCTCTGACTTCAACCACAATGAACTTCTTTGGGATGATTTGCAATGCCAATTGCAAGCCAGGCCGCCTTATCCAAAATCAACTCCTGTCCTTACAATTGTTCTTTTGACTGAATGGGCATAAATTCCAGCTGAAGCACTCCAAATGTTCTGGAATGCCTTCCCATAAGATTCATTGTTGTCAAAAGTCACTCCATAGAGTGTAAAAATCTTATTACATGAAATCACCAGTGCCGGGAGTGTGAAGACTAACATACTTCAAGTCAGCTGAAGCCTGCCATATCTTTTAAAACTGTTGCTGATGCAACCTCATTAGACAACTTTACACTCTGAGTACAGTGAGAAGAGACTCCAGCATTAGCTAGCATCGTGCAAAATGATTGGAGGATGGAAGTCCATCCTACTCACCCAGTGAACAAGTTGTGCTTTCCGAGAATCCTTGCTACCGGATTGAATCTGTGAATTCTAGGCACTGCACTTAGATAGCTGATGCACTCGAGACCCCACATTTGATTTTTAATACCTGAATCAACCAGCCAAGCGACTGTCACCCCTGCCTGCACCTTCCCTGCTTCACTGTTTAGCTGTTGGCTCTTTGTGGTGCAAATGTCACACTGCACAATTGGTCTTGCCTACCACTATAGTGATGCTGGCAAGTTTGTGAACCCTTTAGAATTTTCTATATTTCTGGAAAAAAAATTCACTCTTATTTAAAATGATTCATTATGATTCCAAAGTATGTGAACCTTTCCTTTCTGTATCTGGTGAGACCCCCCTGCTGTGCAACTACAACTACAGCTAAACATTTAGTCCTGCACTAATTTTAGCCCATTCCTCCACACAGAAGAACTTCAACTCTTCAAAATTGTGTTGGTGGGTTTCATCCCATAAACTGCTTGCTTCAGGTCCCTCCACAACTGTTAATTGGATTAAGGTCAGGACTTTGACTTGGCCGTTCCAAAACATTAACTTTACTCTTTAATCATTTTCTGCTAGAACAACCTGGGGTTGTTATCTTGCTGCATGACCCACATTATCTTGTGACTCAGGTTAGGGACAGATGTCCTGACATCTTCCTATTGAATGTTTAGTTGCTTAAAACTTACTTTGGGTTCCTTTGTGAGCTTGTTTACAATCACACACCTTGCTCTTGCCGTAATGTCTGTTGATCGTGCGCTCCTGGGGAGGGTAATAATGGTCTTGGATTTCTTCCATTTGTACACAATCTGTCTGACTGTGACTTGGTGGAGTCCAAACTCTTTAGACACGGTCTGTAACTTTTTCCTTCTGATGAACATCAACAACTCTTCTTCTGAGCAAATGTGTTGTGAAGATCAGACTTTCATAGATCCTTGTTCGTTAAATAAGGTAATCACACCTGATTGTCTCCCATTGATTGAAAACACCTAACTCTAATTTCATCTTCACCTGCCAGTCCTAAAAGTTCACATGCTTTTATCACAGATATGTAATATTGGATATTTTTCTCAACAAATAAATGGTTCAGGGTAATTTTCTGTAATGTATGTCTCATTTGTTTTGTTTGATTCTCTTCATCTATGTTTATAACTTGTGTGAAAATCTGATGAAGTTTTAGCTCAAATGTATGCAGAAATGTATTACAGTCTCTCAAGCTCCACTGTACTTTGAGAATCCCAGTTTAAACCCAGTTTTACAGGCCTCTGCTATAAGAATGACCACAACCAACTAATTCATTACTGTTTCAAAACGCTTTATTTAAAATTGCTAATCTTCACATAGTGAAAAAAAGGATGTGCCAGGACTTTTAATACCAGGAGTCCATGATGCGCCTCATGCTCATGAACCTCATGCCGCCCCAGTCTCTGAAGCTCCTGTACTCTCCGGGCCTGAAATACCTCATCCTGCCTCTGTAGTGGGGTTGTTCATACATGAGCCAGTGGCCGTCCATCACATGGCAGGAGTGGCAGCCCCCAGACCAGTTGTAGCGGTCCATGATGGAATCGCAGTCATCGGTCACCTCCATCATCTGGCCCATGAAGTTCTCCCTCTCGTAGATCCTCATTCTGTAGGTGCCCCTGTACTGTTTGGGAAGGGAATTATGAGCCACGTTTGGGGAGGAAAATGAACTGAAATCCTAGCGTATGTCAGACCTAATACATACCATAGGGATCATACGGCATGACCTGATGCAGTCACTCATTCCCATCATGCTCATGTAGTCAGAATACTCGCCCCTCCTCATGAAGTACTGGTTACCCATGTAGTTGGGGCGGTCGTAGACCATCCAGCAGCCACTCTCCACCCTGCAGGAGTGGCAGCGGCTCAGGTAAGTGGACATATCGGAACAGTCACTGCTGCACTCATAGGAGCGGCCCATGAAGTTCCTGTCCTCGTAGAAGATGATCTGTGTGGATAGCAAGGATGCCTTATGATTGTAGACCATCAGATATTTTCATTGTACTCTATTTTCCAGTCATTTTTTAATTGCTTACCCTGCCCATGGTGATGCTGAGATGGTTGGAGTTGTTGGTCAATGCAAGTTGCAGTGGTGAGCTGACACTCTGCCTGGTTTAACCCTTACATTTATACGTGACCTAAAATCAAACATCATGTGGCGCCTATTGTAAAAAAAAAAACCCTGAGCCTGCAACAATGCCAGAGGCCCATCGAGAGCTGAAGGGCTTTCAATACGTTTCCACGTGACCTGGTCTCCAGAAGACTTTCGAATGGGCGCTATAGGCAATGCAGCTGCGTAGACAATGCAACTGTAGCTCATATCAAATACACTCTTTTGATGTACACATCCCATAGGCACATTGTTTTTGTCAGATGCATAACACGTGAGTACCCTTTATTTGCACAAATGCAGTTCATGCAATTGGGCAGGATTAATGATTTTGCAATGGCAGTGGAAAGTGTGTACTCATCTTGCACGTTCCAGAGGATATTTTAATTAGGCGTGTCAAAAAAGTGCGAAAGCATTTCACTATTGTTGGCTTTTCTTCCATAATAACATTATAAAGGTGTTAGATTTATAACAGTAATTTAGCAATTTTCTTCTGAGGAAAGAGTTTGGACACCATATGCCATAATAGTTGGTTCATTAACTGGAAGAAAGTTTTTCCCACTCGTCCATGCAGAGATGTTTCAGCTATGTGATGCTTCAGCAACAGTCTTTGTACCGATGGTCTGATATTTTCCTCAAACCCCCTCAGATACGACAAAGATTTCATAGTGGTTTCTATGATTGAGACCTCTCCAGGCCCTGCTGCAGCAAAGCAGCCGCTGCTGGATCTTATTTACACATCCTGTGGTCTGCTCTTTGGCTATACCTACTAGGACGGCCTGACCTGGCCATGCTGTACGTTGTTCTAAATGTTCTCCACTTGTAAATTATTTTCTGGACAATGGAATGGCTGACTTTGAATTGTTTTGAGATATTTATAAATCTTTTCTCAAACACATCTTCATCTACAGCCTTCTTTCTGAAGGCCTAGGATCGCACTTTTCCACCAATGTGGAATGGACTACGTTCCAGTTTGCAAATCTAATTTTGAACCGTTGGGTGCATTTCCACCAGCAAAAACAGGCTCCAGAACCTGAAAAGTTCTTTTGCAGTGGGGAACAAAGATTAGTAGTTTTTTTTAGCTCGAACTCTGGTGACATGTGGGCTTGTCTCATTGTACCAGAGCAAGGACCAATAGCTTCTACATCTTCTGTCTTCTTATCACTAAAGATTTTGATTGCTTTTTGGAGAAGAACAAACGTCTGTAACAACAGCACACATTCTCACATTCAAGTCTCACTTCTGTTTACTGATGCGCTGCAACGACCTCTGTTGATAACGTATTCTGTCACATGTCCTGTCACATGTCACAGGTCCACTAAAACTGGTGTAAACCAGGGCTGGTTTGCTGAAAAGCTCCAAGTGTGCTGTAAGCCCGAACAGAACCAGTTCAAGAAACAGAGTTGAAGTATATCATTATCGTTAAAATGAAGATCAAATACTGACCTGCCCATGGGCCAGCTGTGTGGACTTTTTAAGGACGCTGCATCAGCCGGTGCCTGATCAACTTACAAGTGACATCAGGCGCACTGTGGATGTTAAAGCTCCAGCTTTTGGAAAATAATGATTTATCCATTGGGGAATTTGTGCAGACTTGGTGCAGAAATTCGAGTTGAAGGCACCATGTCTGTGTCTACGTGGGAAGGATGCCACTCGCTGAATGTGATAATAAATTGGTTGCAAAGAAAGTGAATCCAGGTTCTGCGTAGCTGCCACTGCATCTTTGAGTTGTTCTGGAATATGATGATGATGATGATGATGATGATTTGCAGCCAGAGTTGAAACACTGCTCTGTTTCTGGGACTAGACTTTCAGCAGATTTGATTTCCACTGCCATGACTTCTGTAAGGGATCTGATGCAGTTTTGATGTGGGTTTGATTGGAGCAAATTGTTCCAGCTGCACAGACCATGCATGACGCTATAAATCTTGACCTGCAGAACGAAATCCAAATCCTAACATAGGTTGCTTCATCATTGGTCCTGCAGCGTGCTCAGGCTGTTCTGTCACCTAGAAGACAAGACCTTGCTTTACGCTTCTTCGTTAAAAATGTTGTTTTTTTCTGTAATGAAACAAATCAGTAATAAGAGCTTAATGAAGTGAATTTTATTCTGAATGTGTTCATACACTTTCTCAGAAACCTAGAAAAACAGTGCACATGGACCTACTTTACTGGGAGCAGATTTTCACAAGTTAAACAGCAGCCAGCAAAGCCTCTAAGTAAACATATATCATATTTTATATTCATTACAGAATTCTTCAAGTATCGTTTTGTTTTAGTGTTGATCAGTATGGCTAATTGCTCATGAAAGCCAGAAATCCAGAATCTCAGTATATTAGACAATTTTATTTCAAATATGAACAGATTACTAATTATTTTATCAAGTTTAAAACAAAAACGCTTGAGATATATCCCTTTAGATGTAATGAATATAAAATAGATGACCATTTAATTTTTTTAATAAATTATCATAAACCTTATTTGCAGTATTCACATTTTTTGAGGTGAACTAATATAACTGACATTAGCTTCATCTTTTTTGTACTCTTCAACCTTGTCATCTTCATCCTTGTCTCTGTGGTCTTTGTCTCTGTCTTTGTCTCTGTGGTATTTATCTTCCTCTTTTTCTTAATTTTTTTTGTCTTTGTCTTAGTCATCTTTGTCTTCATCTTTGTCTTCTTTGTGGTCTTCTTCACCTTCCTTTGTCTTTTTTGACATTTTCTTTCTTGTCCCATCCTCTTCATATTGTCTTTATCTTCTTCATATTTCTCTGCCATCTTCATCTTAACTTTTTTCTTCTTCTTCATTGTCTTTTCCTTCATCGTAATCTTAATATTTGTCACCTTCATCTTTTTTTGCTGCCTTCTTCATCATCATTTATAGTCACCGTTGTCTTTCTCTGCATTTATATTGTCTTGTTCTTTGTATTCTTTGTTTTCATGTTCTTTTTTGTTGTCATCTGCTTTGTATTTTTGTCATCTACATTTTCTCATATTCTTCATCTTCAACTTTTTCTTTTTCTTCACGTTCTTCGCCATCATCTCCACTGTCTTCTCCTTCCTTGTTGTGTTCTTCAGTCTTCATCTTTTTTGCCATCTTCTCAATCTTCTACTTTATCTTCATCTTTTTCTTCTATGTCACATTCTTTCTCTTCTTATTCATTCTTACCTTCTTCAACTATTTATTTGTCTCCTGCGTTGTCTTCTTCTTTGTCTTCTTAAAGATGTTTTGGCACCTCAGCTGGCATTGAGTGTTAGTCATCAATATGTATTAGCTCATTAACATATCTATTTGGATAGGCTTGTAAGTGTATGTATGTTTCAGGGTTTATTTGCATGACTGCTCTGCTTTGTGATGATTATTATATTTGTAAGTGTAATGATCGTAGGGGAATTAGAGTATGGCTTTATTTTGAGATTAAAGGAACAGTAAGCATGAAATGAGCATGAAATTTGGGAAACACTGCGCCCTCTCTCCTCTCCTCTGTCAGTGAAAACATTGCCAAACTGTTAAATAAGCGCGTAGCCTGGGGCTACGGTACATGGTTCCCTGTCATGCAGCTTTCTTAAGCAGGAGTTCACGCTATAATCTCGCCTTTTGGAATCAATTGACTTCCTTCCTACTCCTCTCCTTGGTGCTCTTTCATTTTTTTTCTCTTCTGCTTTTTTTTATGAAGTAACAGATTCTTTCTCTGTAGCACTAGAAAGCTTGTCTTGTCTTTATTGAGGACAAGAATAGTAGAGTCCAAATCCATCCATCTGTGTTGTCTGCTGCCATCATCCTCTAGACTAACCTTTGTTCTATCTAAATTGATGTGGTCCTCATTTGCAATGGTACACTATACAGTGATTAACCTTATCATTACCTTATTTTTTCTACATTCACATTTTTTTTTATCAGCTCCTCTTACGATACAGGAGCGCACCTCCTTTCACACTGATCTTCAATGGTCAGGACCCCACAGGACCACCACAGATATGTGAGTGATGGGTCATTCTCATAACTGCAGTGAGACTAACATGGTGATGGTGTTTTATTCTTTGTTGCTCTGGTTTCAGAGGATCAGACACAGCAGTGCTGCTGGAGTGTTTAAACCCCTCTTTTCGCCACAGCTGGACTGAAAATACTCTATTGGCCTATTGGCGCCATGCCTAATGCAAAGCATGGGTGAAAGACATGGCCTGAAGTTTAGAGTCATGGCCTTGACCATAAGGTCACCGGTTTGATCCCCTAAACTGACAGACCAGCACGCAACTGCTCTCTAAGCACCACAACCAGGGCTGCTCATTGATCTGGACATGTGAGGTGTTTGAATGCATCTTCTTTTTACAACTAAGAGTAATATGGAGATATTGTAAATTCCTGTCTGCATAATTACCACTTTGGGCAGGAACCTGTTACTGTAATATTGATATTTGGCGCGGCTAGACGAGACCTCTCCAGAACTGCATAACATTTTTCATTTAGCGTTCAATTTGGACACCCTCCTGCCCTAAAATCCAATCCTGCCATCACACACTGAAATACATCAGCACATAATGTAAGCATACAGTGCATAGCTTCAGAATTGAGGCACAGGGAGGGTCTACCCACTCAATTCTCAAGGGCTGGGAGAGGTCGACACAACAAGAAAGTTCCGGGTGATCTGCGGAAATGAAGAAAATGAGAGTTGAGTGGGGTGGGAGGGAGTGAGATAAGGTACCTCCCACTCCCTGAGAGGAGTGTATTTCTGTCGGATGGCCGAGATTCGGATCGAAGCGGCGTTTGATTCCTGCGAGCGTGGAGATGTACGCACTATTAGAACAGCACTGAACGCTCCGACCTGCTCTCGCAGAGGAGGCCTCTTCTCCAAGCGAAGATCAATACTTCACCTCCTGCTCATCGTTTAACATAACTACTTTCTATTGGAACTTGAAAGCAATTTCGGCCTCGCTGTCAAAGGCCACATGCTGTTTGAAAATCAAAACCCACAGAGAGGGAAGCTGTGCTTGGTTGGATGTTGGTGGGATTTTTTCTTCTCTAGGTTTTTTATCAATAACTATATTTGTCAAATTTAGTTTCAAAGCTGATGGTTACACTGGAGCATCGTAGGCTGTGCTAATTCTGAAGTCGACCTGACTCGTTGGTGCTGTTATTTTATTTGATTACTTTTTATGTATAGTTTGTTGTGTTTTATACATATCTGCTGGGAGTGAGTGGGTGCATTGCTCTCTTCACTGCAGGTTTTTGTGTATTCGTATAGTTCCTTCTGTCCAGGTATATTTAGAAATAATCTTTTTCTGTGCTCAGATTAGAAGTGTATCTTGGTTAACGTCTCGTAAGTTCCTCTGTGCAGCTCCTATGGAGTTAAATTGAGCCTCCTCCATCTAGTTGATATGGAAATCAGTGTCAAACCCCTAACAACCCTATTCCTCGCACTCTACCTTTCTCTCTCACCACTTAAAAGCATTCTGATGTCTCAGGCAACACTCATACTTTACATATTTCTTTCTCTACATCTCTCTCTTTATCTATAGCTAGTTTAGTCCCTATAGAGAAGTATTGCCAATAGAATGGGCACCATGTCTAATGCCAGGCATGGTCTAGAGGGATATAAAGCTCCACAGCTCAATTCTCTAGAATGATGGTGCCCAAGAAATTACTTTTGTTGTTGGGATGATGGTGCCCTATCCAATTTTGTTGTTGTTGGGATGGGTTAGTGTGTGTGTTGGGGATGAGGTGTGGTGGTGATCATGCAATACCTTGACCTTACTACCTCTTACCTACTCTTTTCACTGAATGCAGTCAAACCCTCCACTGTACAGTAGAGACAGGATAAACTAATTAACTCAACATAAAAAGAACACACCAAGATGATGTTGTTGGAAAGGACTGAATCTTTCTGAATATTAAAATGAAGGGATAAGTTAATTGGGGAAAACTGTACAATTGAAACGGGCTCTAGTATCCACCTCTAAGCTGGATAAAAGATGGGATGGAGTTGGATGTGGAAATGTGGCACATTTGCCCACAGATGTTGCAACTGGGCCTATAGATCCTGCACACTCATAGGTTGCTGAAGCTGCTCCCATATAGGTTGGATTGAAGATCAGGCAGGCCAAGGAGGTGTTGTCACCTGGTGGAAACATTCCTCAGAAATTCTTGCTGTGTGTGACAGAGCATTATCCTTCTGGGAAATTGCTAGTTGGAAGCCCTGCCATGAGAGGAAACACGTGGCACAGGATATCTTGCAGATATTGCTGAGCTGTTAGTGTCCCTTGTAGTACTACTAGGTGACCAATTCCAGCATACTCAAACCCAACCGTTGTTGGCTCTCAAACAGAAATTGGATTCCTCACTAAAGGTTCCAGTCCTGTTCACCATGTGCACATGCCCTCATGTACCAAACACCTCCTAACAGCTGGGTCAGAATGGCCTAGGTGCCGGCAGTTCATTGAAATGACCATCCTGCTTCTCTTGTTTCAATGATGCATCAACTGGTCTTTATTGGAATATATGTTCATCTTTGTCGTAGAGGCATGTCTAGCAGTCATCACCACGAGGTGCACTACCCAAAATCATTTACATATATTGACAGAACTGCAAGCCAATCCAACATGTCTTTCTAGGTGTGTGTGTGTGTGTGTGTGTGTGTGTGTGTGTGTGTGTGTATATATAATATATATATATATATATATATATATATATATATATATATATATATACATGGCCTTATTATTATATATTATATATTTATGTATTGTGCATTGTGTACATGTCTCTGCTGCCTGTAGCCTGTTTGTGGCCGGGTGTTGAGGGCTAGCATGAGATGTAATCCTGTCCCCATCACGGGCTAAACGGGGGAGATCATATATTTTAATGAGGCGTATAATAGCTTTTAACCCATATCATTAGAGCCAGATACACTGTGGCCTGCTCTTTTGCCACGGAAAAGGGGAAAACTGTTTCTTAATTACGCTGTGTGTCGGGCAGGTCATGGGTGCGGGTGTGTAACTGTCTGTGTGTGCCTGTGTTCCGGAATTATCCAGCCATTAAATATTCACATGGGATTTGCTCCCCGCCAGTACCCACCCCACTCCCCCCCAACACACACACACACACACACACACAGACACAGACTCTCCCACCCCCTGTATCTATTAACACCTCAACTCACTCTAACAAGCTCTGTTGTCAATCACAAAACCCTTCATACAAAATCTGTGTGTACATCAGGGTTGTCAAATGACTGAAATTAAGTTTTAAATGTTGAGTCAGGCCTAATCTCTTTATATTTGTGTGATTTACCGCAATTAATTGTGTGGGTTTTATTTTGCTTAGGTATTGTTTATACTTATGTGCTAACAAGCTAGCATTATGTGCTACATGCTAGCATTTTTTAAGTAGCTTCTTTACAAGAAGATTGTGTTAACAGTAATAAACATTACTAAATGGTTTAGTATTATTTCAACTAATTAATAATTGACTCTACTAATAAATAATAGACATTATTAAGCATTGGTTAGTGGCTGCAGCACTGGAGTGACAATGACATGGTGGTGATGTGTTAGTGTGTATTGCGCTGCTGGAGAACTGCTGAACTGATGGAGTGTTTAAACCCCTCAGTGTCACTGCTGAACTACGAATAGTCCAACAACCAGTAATATCCAGCCAACAACATCCTGTGGGCAGCATCCCCTGAGCACTCATGAATGACCAGAGGATGACCAACACAAACTGCAGAAACAAATGAGCTTCTGTCTCTGACTTTACTTCTGCAAGGTGGAGCAACTAGGAGCATCTACTAGAGTGGACAGTGAGTGGACACAGTGTTTAAACACTCCAGCAGCACTGCAGTGCCTGATCCACTAGTACCAGTGCAACACAGTAACACACCATCATGTCAGTGTCACTGCAGTGCTGAGACTGACCCACCACCCATATAATACCTACTTTGTGGTGGTCCTGTGGGGTCCTGACCATTGCAGATTGCAGAAGTATGCAGGAAACAGGTGGATTACATTATGTATGTCTGGTAGACTATGTAAGTATGGTCAGTTGACCTGATAAAATGGACATTGAGTAGTAGGGGTGGTCATAATGGATAATCAGTATATTTGTGAATAGGGGAGAAAGAGAGAGAGAAAGAACCAGGTCTATTTGTCTCAGGGAAGATGTATAGCCTGAATTAAAAACAGGCACAATTTTAATTGAATTCTCCACGGCAACCTTAATTAGAAACTTTGTTGTTAGCTTTGCCAGTATTTCCATTCATTTGTGGTGTTTGAATTAACAATTTGTTAAGGACAAGCGGGAGTGCAGTAGATGCTGTCTGATTAATGAATGGCTCCTTTTTCATTTTATCTGCAAACGTTTGCATGATGCATTTTGCTTTGTTTCTTCCCTTTTAATTAGTCTTGCCTAATGACCTGCTATTCACACAAAAAATGACTGTATACAACAACAAATAATAAAAAAAACAATAATCCAAATGATATTAATACAATTCAGAGTAATAACAGCTTGTCTTATCTCAGTGTAATTTAATTATGGCAGAGAACACAAGGCCTGATGGAAGACTGCTTAGAAGGGAATGGACACTGATGCCCAGAAATCAAATGATTTGACCTCTGAGCCTAAACTCCAACTGGACTGCTGTTAAATATTTAGCGTGCTCCTGTCATGAATACAAATGGGGCACAAATTAGAAGCTACAGGCGCGCGACCCCACGGCCCGGAGCACACACGCCCCTCTCTGCTTTCAGTGTTTTAATTACCGCCAGTTCCGTCAGCACGTGAAGGACAAGCGGCGAAACACGCCACCTGGTAAACATCACGTTTCAGTGTCCATCTCATCATTTAGTATTAGGCAAAAAGAGACTAAACCAAATTGATTAATTGCATGGTGTGAAGTGCAGATAATATGCTTTAATTATAGCCTTACAGGTTGGCTATGAGAGAGGGAAGTGACCCACAGCTATAGTTAAGTGAGGGCTGAATGCAATAACTGAAATTAGTTATTAAGTAAAGACTTAAACAGAAATAATTGGGGGCCTAATACAGTTCCCTGGAGAACTGCCTAGTGAATTTAACATATATCTGTATAGGAACTGATATTTGTAGGTTCTCTTTTCATTGCTATTTTGGCCTAAATAAATTCTAAATATCCACAATTAGACTTACATAAGTGCCAATTACCCAACCCCATTAGGACTCTCCCCCATCACATGCAATACTCCAAACACTAGGAGGCTGAAGACAAGCGCATTCTTCCTCCGATGCATATGAAGCCAGCCACTGCCTGTTACCTTTGCATAATTGCTGGTAGCCAGCACATTTGGAGGAAGGCACTGAGTCCCCAGCTGATACAGTGGCTAACAGATGCCTGTGCCAACCAGGAGGAAAGAGCGCCATCTACCGACCCAGAAAGAGCATTGACCAATTTGCTCTCTCAGACTTTGGCTGCCGATGGCAAGCAGCATGACCCGGGATTACATTTATTTCAGATGTATGTGGGAAAGCTATACTATATGGGCTGGAACAATAACTAAAACTTGTATTTTATACTGCACTCCATCTAAAGAATCATATTAAATAGTATAGTAAATGTAGTATCTGGCACACAGACTAATGTAACAGCAGATCTTTTAATTCCTGTAAGTTGTGAGATGGTATCTCCATGTTCATCAGTGAACTCCAGGAGTCCTTGACCCTGTCACTGATTCATCAGTTCTCCTCCCTTGGAACTCTTTTGTCAGGTAGTGACCACTACAAACCAGAAAAGCAGTGTACACAGTGTTCTGGGGTAGTAGACCTGCTGATCTTTTGGAAATGTTCTGACCTTGTCATCTACACATGCAGAAGTTTCTCAAGGTACTTTTAGTTGTTATTTCATTTGTGGAGGAACCTTTTAAAGTGCTTCAAGGAACCTTCACTTAAAAGACAAGGTTCCTTGAAGCACCTTAAGAGGTTCATCTCCAATTGAAGAACCTCCAAATGTTCCTCAAGGATCTTGTACTTCCTACAGTGAACAATATACAGTTTGGTTCTTGTCTCAGAGTTTTTATACCTGGAAATCCAGAACAAAGACCAAAATAAGCCTCATGTTTTTGTTATATTGTGTACGTTTGATCTGGTTAGTTCTGCAGTTCAGTGACACACTAAAGATCTTCACTTCATCCTGTCCTCATTGTCTACGTGAGATGGGACTACCTATACTTGACATTGATTGGTTTCTCGATTCTTTGATGCAAGAGTGGCTGAAAATTGATGTCGCCTACATCCAGACATTTGTCCAGTCCATGACAATTTGAATCACAGCTGTTATTAGTTATTAGTCACAGGTCTGCTGAGCTTAGAGAAACTTAACTAGTTGCTCTCTGTGATATATGTACAATAGCCTATCTCCTCTTCATGCTCTATCAATCTCGAATGTTGTCTCCAATGTTTATTTGGTCATTTTTATGTTAAATTCGAGGACAGCATCGTCAGTGATTTGTTATTTTGCAGAAATCTGGTGGTATTGATTTCCCATTTTCCTCAAGTGGCAGCGTCTTTAGTCATTAGCCTGCCAGTCAGTGACAGCAGCTAGTGATAGATTCACCTGCTGGCTTTTATTGTGTTATCATGTCCAACCTGCTCATGGACAGACCTCTGTAGGCCCAGCTGTGATGACAGGCTAACAACATGTAGCAGTCCTCATAATGTGCTATATTGATTGGTGTTGATGTAGACATATTACCCTCACTGAGAGCCAATTACAGCATTTAATGCACATTTTACATCACCAGCCTGATGTTCTTATCCTCTTATTGAGGTAAGTTAGTGTGTATGCATTTTGTCACTTCCCTCTAGTGCCTGTCCACTGTCCCCGTCTTCCCCCTGTCCCTCACACACACACACACACACACACACACACACACACACACACACACACACACACACACTGAAGTGATTAGTTATGCCTGGCCTATAAGCAGCGAATCAGAGTTGTGGACCCAGGGGAAATAAATTTGGCGGAAAATCAGTGCGAGAAGATTTAATTATCACGCGGAGACCTTTTCTCGTCGCCCGGCCCGCTGAACTCAGAAGAAGGGAGGAGGGAGGGAAAAAAACACGTTGTGCCACAGCCAAATCCACATGGACGCCAGCCTCTCTCCGCCCAATTTGTTCCCCTGCTCAGTGATAAGCCAAGCAATTACCTTTTTATTGATTTTTCATCATAGCAAATTTAAAGTTAAACCCCACCCTCACCCTCTTTTTTTTTTTTTAGAAGACATGGTGGGTGATTAAGTGCCCCGCCCCCAACGCAGCTTGCCAACAACCCCCCCCACCCCCCCATTCAATTTCCCCCATGTGTGGCTCAGTGTTACAATACAAGCATGGCCTGTGTGATGTTTCTGCTTCTGGAGAGTCATTTGGTTTCATGGTAGGATTGTATCAGTACATTTGGACACAATACATACAAAACTGTGATGGGTTGTGGACATCATGCCAAATAGCAAAATCATCACCATTATGAATTATGCTGTTTAGTAGTTCAGTTGTACTGTTTGAAGATCACCTTTACCCACATGAGCACATTCATGGTTCTGAACTCTGAGATTATGTGAAATCTTGGGATACACACCACTGGAGATTTGGAAAAAGTTCCTAACCTTTGTTTTTGTTTGTTTGTTTGTTTTTCTTTACATTTTTAAACATGTGGATGTTTGTCTTTTAAAAATAAATTGTAAAGCATTTTTTTTCTTGTGAGGAAAATGATAGGTCACCCCAACATTTATCACTACTTAAAATGCGTTAAAATAAATTCTGTTTAATCTATTTAAACCTCATATAAACATTAGTTTGGTTTGCTCTTGAGTGAGTGGTAACAATATGGCGAGATACAAAGAGCTCTCTGAGGACTTCAGAAAGAAGGTTGTAGGTGCATATTAGTCTGCAAATGAATTAAATAAATCTCAAAACAATTAGAAATCAGCCATTCCACTGGAACAGTCTGCTTTGGACAGATGAGTCCAAAGTTATTTGGACAAAGTAAGAGAAGACATGTTTGGCACATACCAAACATAGCATTTGAGCACAAGAACCTCCTATCAACTGTAAAGCATGGGGGTGGAAGTCCTGGAGAGCTCTCAATCACAGAAACCACTGTGAAATCTTTATTGTGTCAGGGATGTGATAAGACTGGGAAAATTTAAGAGGGGGTAAATGTAAGGTCGTCTACATTGTCTGTACAAAGACTGAAGCAAAAGCATCACATAGCTGAAAAGATTTCACTTTCTCCCAGTCAGTGTCAGAGATTATAGAATAAAACTGACATAATCTCTGCCATTATGTTTGTGAAGTCAAACCTTTGCAAATTTACAAGCTCACTTACTTTTTGTGGTTTTATGTCACCTGTTGCATATGTGCACCCTGTACTGCAGGTGGTGCTATCCAATTGTGTGCTAATTTCTGTGACTTTAGAAAGAGGATTGCCAGCTGTACAGAACCTTTACCCTTTAGTACCATCCAATCATGTGCAATTTTACAAAGTGTGTTTGTGGTTTAACAAAAGCACAGACTGCGGGTATTCGTTTTCTTTGCAATTGCCAAGCGATCATCATAAATAGAATCTGAGAAAACTGTGTCTAAAAATTTGTACCTGCTCATCCAATGAGTAGGGAATGTGTAGTAGGAACCAAATGGGAATGCTTAAAGCTTAGGAACATTGCTGTGAGGATTTAATTGTATGCAGCTACAAGATAAAAAGTTCAGGTGCTCACATTTGATAACAAATGCCTGTGTTTATGTTCTGGATTACAAACGGCACTCCATTTCATCCCAAAGATTTGATGGTATCCATCAATCTATTGCCCTCAAGCTGACACTCTGACCTTACATGCAGCTACTCTGGAGTGTCCCATTGAGTCTGTAAAGCTTTTCTTTTGAGGTTAAAAAGCTGTGTGCACCGTTTAAAGCATGTGTCAACAATTCAGCTCATTAAAATGATAAATTTTTGGATGTTTATGTGGGGCAAATCTTAAATACAAAGCATTTTGTTTGCCTTTTCCCCAGGATATTTTTGGCACTGCTTTGCAATACCCTGATGTTTGCAGTCAGGCAGTAATTCTGTTGAGGGTCTCTGACATTGGCATAAACAGCTATGTGACAATGTGTCCTGTGGGGTGTCTGAGGTTTACAAAGGATGTAATATGCACCTCCACTGTGAGGAGTTTTGTTGGGGTGTGTGTGTATTTATGGTGTAGTAAAGAGGAGGGTTCTTCAGGACAGGGTGTTAAGAGTTGTGTGTGGGTGGTGGGCTCATTCACACCTCATCAAGAAGGGACTGGTGATCTTAAACAAACACACACACACTTGAGTAGGCAGGCAGGGCCTCTGTGATTGGGTGCCATTTTGGGACTGGCCCGGGTGAAGGGTCACTCTGTGGCCAGCCTGGGCCACCAGCGTTTAACCGTGGTGACCACATGTTTAATGTCACTCAGCGAGTGAGACTCTGGCTTTAGGCATTGCTCTTATTGCACTTTTAACCTTGTTGAGCTGCCAGAGTGTCTGCTAACCACCAGCCCAGTGTTTTATTTGGGGGATTCTTTAATTAGAAGGCTGTTTCTGTTGCCTGAGCAGACTTTCTATTGTGGACGAGTCTCAAACACCTGAGAAAAGACAATGTAAAGCTGTATGAGGTGGTCAAAGTAGTTTATTTCCTCAACAAGTAATTACATTAGAATAAATACAAGTAAACATGTGTTAACCATTTCCTGTGCTCTCGTGGAGGAAGACCGTTTATACTAGTGCAGATAAATATTGAGTGTAGTTCAGCACGCACAACCACAATCATGGGTAAGACTGCTGACCTGACTGATGTCCAGAAGACAGTCATTGACCCCCCTCCACAAAGAGGGTTAGGCCACAGAATGTCATTGCTAGCTGTTCGCAGAGTCCTGTATCAAAGCTTATTATCGGAATGTTGCCTAAAAGGGGAAAATGTGGTGGGAAAAGGTGCAAAAGGAACAAGGATGACCACAGCCTTGAGAACACTGTCAAAAAAAGGAATTCAGCAATTTGGGAGAGCTTCACATGGAGTGATTCAAGAGCCACCACGCATAGACCTCCCCAGAAAAGTGGCCCCAACTGCAGCATTCCTAACATCTCATGACCTTTTGACCTCATGCAAAAGTTTCACGCTCAGCTGCATGTGACATAAGCAACGATGGGACTTATTGCTGTACCTAACCTGCTTTCCATTCTGGTTTGTGCTATTGTGTTGGTAGCATTACCTCAGAGAAGAGTTCAAAAGCAATTTGGAAGTGTTAGAGAGGGGTTGCATTGTAGGCCTCTAGGAAGCAAGATGGTCTTATTGACATATTGTACGTAATACCGGTCATGCAGATATAACCATAGCACACTGTTGGATGCAGTGGATAGAAGAGGGCACACACCAGCGAGCCATGAAGGCAGTTGTGAAGGATCTGGAGACCTACATGACCCACAGAGAGGGAGAACCAACAAATTGCCTGGCATGCATGGAGTTACCAAGAGCCACAATGATGCCATTCAGGATTCACCCCGTTAGTGCCAGCACCTTTGGCAGATGGCTGCACGATGCAAGGCTACAGGCATATAGACCTTTGCGATAACTGACCATAACACCATATAAGCATCGACAAAGACTGCAATGTTGTCGTATCAGACTGTCATGGAGTCACTCAGAATGGCAGCAGGTCTTCTTCAGTTATCTGGTGACCTGGTGGTTAGGGATCCAACCTTGTGACTGGAAGTTTGCAGGTTCCAATCCCTGAATTGAGCAAAGCACTTAACTCCCCAGCTGCTCCCCGGGTGCCGTGGAGAGGGTTACCCACCACTCCGGGCATGTGATCTCTGCCCCCCCTAGTGTTTGAACTCACTAGTGTGTATGTGTGTGCATCTCTGTGTGGATGGACAATTTCCCATCATGTTCAGCACAGTGGGCCAATAAGCACCTTTCTTTCCTTCCTTTCACTTTTGCCTTGGTGGAGACGACCAATGAATCCAGACTTCCTGGTGTCATAGGATAGTTTATCGTGGGGATACCATTTGGAACCTCTATAACTCCAAGCCAAGACGTCTGGCATGTTGTGTTATGCCTGATACCTCACTGTGTAGTTCAATAATTATCGCCCATGCAGTCTGGGTTTGATAAAGTCGGCCTTTACACAGCAGTTAGCACTGGTCCCTCCTCTTCTTCGTCAGTGAAGTCCAGCTGCAGTGCACAGCACTAATGTTTGAGTGCTTTCATTTTTTTAGTGTATCCAGACGGAGGTCACGGGGCCACTGCTCTTCATTAGCTAAACTGCTGTGGCGGCATCATCAGAGACCAGCTCACATCTGCACGTGGCCTAGATTGAGCAGGAGGGTGATGAACCCCAACTGTGGTGATTAGGACACCAATAAAATAATGACTAATGAATATTGAGAGTCACAACAGTGTCGATTCTGGATTTAGCACATATGCTTAAACTGGAATGGCAGGGAGGGGGCAGTGTCAGTGAGGGTGGCGCGTAAATCTGAGGGTTTCACTGAACTCTGATGACCTCATTTTTATTTTAAAGGTAAAATTAAGTAATTAGTTGCTGGGGTGTTTTTCTAATTGAGGAGTTATTTATGAAACGGCTGCTGGGCAGAAAATAGAGCGCTGCACTTTTCCTTCCCCCCCCTTCAGTCAACTAATCCCTTACTTCCTTTTTCTTCTCATTCTGACTGCCTTTTTTCATCCCGTAGGCTTTTCGTGTTTTGTAAATAGCCTTAATGTATCTTTCATATGACGACTGCCACTAGCCGCAAGTAACTGGCAGGCTGTCGCCAGGCCATCTGAAATGGCCGGAGCTTTATAATAGCAGGTCACGTACATTTGAGCCATTGAAGCCTCGCTCCCAGATGCGTTCCAGTGAGTGCGGTTGTGTATATCCATGATCAATCTGCTGTTATTGCATTTGCTTTGTTACTGAATATCAGCTAATAATGTTAATGCATTGCATTACAAGCACACAACTATGGCAGGGGCCGACGATCTCTGGAGGTACACACACTTGCAAGGCAAAACCAAATTGTTCAGACTGGCGCGCACACACACACACACACACACACACACTGACAGAATCAAAACTGCAGTGCTATGATGGATCGCAGATACACAAGGCTATCTGTGGACCCTTATTAGCAGAGTCTCTCACTTAGAGAAACACAATTACACTCAATCATTAAGGTGTTGATCTCCCAATGTTGAGTGTGGTCAACATTAAAAAATGATAAGTATACAGATAATATTTTAAAGTATATTTTTTGCCCCATCACCCCACCCCTAGTTTCAAAACACATTTATTTACTAAACATATAACATTAAAACATGAATTTACAACAATATATACTTATATAAACAATGTACATTGGCTTACATTGAAAAGTAAAAATGAAAGTAACAATGAACACAAACCTGATCAATTTTATCAATATATATATGATCAATATATATATATGAGAGAGAGAGAGAGAGAGAGAGAGAGAGAGAGAGAGAGAGAGAGAGAGAGAGAGAATGAGCATGAATTTACACAAAGAATCAAGGAAACAATTCCAGAGTTCTAGGGAAAAAAGAAAATTAGAAAACAAAGTGGAATTTGGAAAACAATTCATATTACCCTGCACATTGTTGATGTCTGACAAAATCCTTGTACCTCCATTTTTTTTTCTTTTTGATAGTGTGAATCTGATAGTGGTTCTTCATATTGTGTCGGAATTTGATAATGAATGGACCAATAGCAATGTTCCAAAATGTCTTGGAATAAAATCTGTTTACATTCACTTCCATTGAAACATGCCTAGCAATGGGCACAAACCACATCAGTATTACATAGCAGTTACTGGTAGTACCAGCTAGGATTGTAGCAGTATGTTGGTTTTAGATATCCTGGGATATGAAAATTGATGTTATCAAACTTTAGTACCTGTATTGGAAAAGATAAGCAGCTGAACAACAAAACTCACCAGTTTCTATTTTTAGAGCTTTAAATAATAACTAGATAGGCACAAAGAGCTCAACTTTCATGTCCGGCTTTCTTATTTATTTAATGAATGAAATATTTTTTGTTTTTTCCATGAGGGAACATCTCATACAGTCACCCTGATACCACCTAACCTGTGGTTTCTGCACTGCAGCTGCAATAAGTCCCACAGTTTTGTTCAGCATGCCTGACAGCGTTCTACATCTGCTGCCTGAGGTTCAGAGGGTCGGCATGGATATCTGAGGTCCGCTAGGGTTTCAGTGTCTCTGGTTATAAACATTGATGTGAATTAAAGAGGTCCTGTAGGAGACCACTCGCACACGGGTCAGTAGCTCATCCCAAAGGAGTGGCTATCCCATTGAATCGCATCAGTCGAGGTCCACCACCACCTGCTGTGGAGCGAGGTTCCTCTGCCTGCATGGACACAAACCCTCAAACATATGCACCATTCCCCTCTTTGTGCTCAGCTCGCAGTCTCAGGGGACGTCAAGGAAATCTGGCACGAGCTGCTACTGTGACCCCGAGAGGAGGACCATAACACTGTTGATTAATTATTTTGGCTTTCTATAAGAAAAGTGTGTGTGTGTGTGTGTGTGTGCGTGCGTGTTTGCGTGCGTGTGTGTGTGTGTGTGCGCGTGTGCGTGCGTGCATGTGTGCGAGCGTGTGTGTGTGCATGCGTGGTTCAGATATGGTTGTGTTGCTCAATTATGCCATAAACTGGCCTGTAGTCTGCTCACGCCATCACATACATGCTCTCTCTCTCTTTTTCCCTCCCTCTCTCTCCATTGAGATCTCATTTGTCAAGGCCAGCAGCAGCAGGGTATTAGTTATGCAAATATTGACGTGCCGCTTTGGCCTGGTAGCTATCACTTGAAATCAGCTAATCGATGGGCCTAATAGCTGCTCATTACGCACTTGATGCATTTTCAGGGATAGCATTGAAAGCTGTCAGCCAGCCTAATCAATGCAGTCAAAAACTATTACCTGACTGCCAGCCAGACACCTTTTCATTCTCCCTGCTTTGTTTATATATACAGGGGTTGGACAATGAAACTGAAACACCTGGTTTTAGACCAGAATAATTGATTACTATGGTGTACTAGGGCCTCCTTTTGCGGCCAATACAGCGTCTTGGGAATGACATTTTTTGGATACAATCCGGGTGGTATGCTGACATTACCCTGGATACCGTGGCTCTTGATACACCACAAAGACTTGCTGTCCTGGACACAGATGCGCCAGCAAGACGTGCACCAACAATGTATCCTCTTTTGAACTCTGGTATGTCACACATAATGTTGTGTGCATTGCAATATTTTGAGCAAAACTGTGCTCTTACCTGCTAATTGAACCTTCACACTCTGCTCTTGAAGATTGAAGATGGCTACCAGGATATACATTCTTGTTAAAACTATAATAAAATGCTTATTCTCTGATTATGTGAGAAGGTTGAGAAATGGTAGCAATATAATATTATTGTTACTGTTATTATTATTATAATATAGTTACTGTCCAATTAAAAATGTGTATTGCCAAAGTGGTCACTTTACAGGAGAAGGCAAAAATGTTTTTAACTTTGAATGGACATTAGAAATGTAAGTTTCTATTGGTCTATTCATACAGGATTGTTTATACAGCATACAGTGAGATTAATGACATTTTATTTCAATATGTTAACTTGTAATTAATAGTGTTTGTGCTCAGAAAAATATTTTGATACAAGTTTCTTTCATTTAAAGGATTTGTTAAAAGTTTTTCTCTTAAAAAAATAAACAAAATACCTGGGGTGTCTAAACGCTAGCATAAGACTGTAGTATACAATAAAATGTTATAGAGAGGCGCTCAGATCAAACAAAAGGAAAAATCCATGAGCTATGTCAGTTATTGTTAGAAGTCTGTCAGAAAGCTGTCAGAAAAAAAGATCTGTTAGAATACTGAGTGTTCTGGACATATGTGCTACCTACTAACTAACATGCAAACCAAGCCATTTATGTGTCATATTTTTCATGTTTTATTATTAATTTGTTTACAGGTTTATGCTCTGGGGGTCAAATTCAACCCTCATTTTAAAGTCATACACGTTTTTCAACCTAATATCTAACTAACATCTGTAGTAAGTGGTCATTTATCATGGATACTAACTTTGACTTGTATATAGAATACAATTAGGGAAAACTGTTTATAGTAGATGCCCATTGTTTCAACCAAATCCAGTTTTTAATCATAAAAAAATAGTCCCTCTATTGTCTTGGTGGAGACAACCAACAAATCAGTGTGTCTAGGTACTATGTCAGTGCCAAGATCAACAGTTTGTCATCACGCATCTCTCGTCCAGAAGGCCTGGTGTAGTGGTGTGGGGGGCAGTTTTTGTATGATGACAGATCATCTTTGGTCTTCATTACAAGTCATTTGACAGTCCAACTGTACAGTAATGAGGTGCTGCAACCAGTGATCCTACCGTCTCTGAACACATATTCCGCTGTGCGGTTCCAAAGGGACAAAGCTCATCCGCATTCTAGTGCCGTCTCAAGAACTCACTGTGAAGACACAGATGCTGCACCATGGCCACTCGCATCACCAGACCTGTTCCTGATTGAAAACGTTTGGGATACTATTGGAGGCAGTGTCAACACTCCACTCCACCCTACCGCACAATCTGCAGGAACTGAGTGAGAAAATTCAAGCTGCATGAGATGGATCATCACACCATCAGGAACCTCTACAACGACTGTCTAAACATTAATTTGAAGACTGTCCGAGTATTCCTTTAACTCTTGAAAACTTCTATTTAAAAAAATCAAGCATGCTGAAACCTTATGTAAATCATTGTGTTTACTTTCCTTCATCCACAAGCGATTCCCCAAAGCCTCCACCATACACTTTCCAAGCAGCCTCCATCAGGAGTGGACCTGATCTTTATTTAGACTCCAGATTTGAGCAGATAAATAAGCCCCAGCGCTAATGGGAGCAGCGCAGCGCTGGGTGGGTGTCAGGGGCTTGCCGGGATAAATCATTAGATGGAAGGTTATTGGAAATGCAGCAGGATAAAAGAGCGAAGAAGCCAGTAATTGCCTTAAAGCTCAGACTACAAAGCATCACTCGGGCTTTTACAAGGCCAGTCGGCAACAAAAGGGCCGTAATTTATGAGCTCAGCGTAAAAGAATAGCATAATTGCATTAAAAATTAATGCTAATGAGGCCTAAAATGGGGAAGGTGGTTGTTATGAAAGTTTGTATTCATCTTCTCCGGCTTGAATGATGGCTGGTGGCTTGATTAATGGCTTAATTTCTATCAATTAGCAGGCAAAAAATTCTCCACTGAGACAGGGGGGGCTAAATTGAGGGTTGAATTACATATCTTCGCCTGGTGCTGAGAGGGGAGAGGAGAGGGCAGGCTGTCTCTCTCTCTCTCTCTCTCTCTCTCTCTCTCTCTCTCTCTCTCTCTCTCTCTCTCTGTGTGTGTGTGTGTGTGTGTGTGTGTGTGTGTGTGTGTATGTGTGTGTGTGTGTGTGTGTGTGTGTGTGTGTGTGTGTGTGTATAGGCCCTGACAGTGGGAATGTTGTGATTGTTACCAACGTTTTTGAAGTGTGTTATTGCCTGTGAATTTACTGTCCACAAGACATAGTCAGTATTAAAGAGCAACACCAGCAGCCTTTTAGACCCACCTGCTTTCTCTACACTCTTTGGGGTTTTGGGGGAACAACCACATGTCGTTGTTACATAATCATGAGTCAGTCGTTTTATGGAAAGCTGTAACCTAAGCAGCATAACATTAGCTACCTAGCTAAGTTAGCTATCATTGAAACCCCTGATCCCTAATCCTCTTGGACGAGTTATCCCTCCTCCAAAATCACTAGCTTGGCAGTTTGCTGGTTACAGGCCTCCTCCCACAGTGCCGCCGTAGCATTAACGCACAGACCTTATATATTCATGCAGTGTACGTCAGTTAATGTCGGATATATACAAAACAGTGTCTCCAAAATGTTTCCAAACTTCACAGGAGGAAGCAAAACCTAAACAATGGAAGACAATGTACACAGATTCATTATACTGTCAAAAATTGAAAAATGGCAATGGAAGATTTCTATATATAATATCTATAATATATCTTTCTATTGTTTCTGTATTGAATTTCAACATCACTGTATCATATCAAATGTAATTCTTCATCAGTACTTAAGGTCCCGGGGTTGAGTGCTTCTCCTGCAGGCTTTGCGTGTAACAGTCTGTGAAGGTGGGTTTAGATACACAGGCCGATAAGGAGAAGTCAGACATAGCTCAGTATGTAAGGTCCTGAGGTTGAGTGCTGCTTTTCTCTGCATGTCCACTGTTTCATTACTGTGTTTGTTTCTTTAGAGGTCCCTCAGCCCCCTCCCTTCCTGTTTGCTTTCATTCTCAGTCCGTGCCATCATTAAGCCCTGTTTTGTTGCCTTTTCGCTGCATAATTGAAGTTCATGACATTCTAAAGCACCTTTGAATTAACGGTCATTTGTGACAAATGGCATGATGATCGGCATTTACTCTATTATTTATTTGTTTATTTATTTTTATTTTATTTATTTATTTAGCCCTGCAAGAAGGGCCGGCATAATTTAGCCTCGTGAAAGTAATGCATTCAATTACGGGAATTAATCAGCCATGGCAATATATTATATTCTCTCTCTCTCTCTCTCTCTCTCTCTCTCTCTCTCTCTCTCTGTCTCTCAAAAATGGTGAGTTGTTCAACACCACCCTCTACTGGCCATCTGTTGGGAAGTTACAAATGATGGAACAGTCCCTGAAAGAGTTTTAAAGTTATGGTAGCTGCTATCTGTATTTTTTCCAGGTTTAATTAATATATTCTTTCATTTTTTTATTTCATGTTCTTAATAAATTTATATAGAACATGGCCCATGATAAAAATGACTACAGCAACTACAGTAACTATGCAAATATGATTTTAACCTGCATGTGCAGTAATAAAGACAGGACAGAAACTGCAAAAGAGGTGCAGTGTTAGAAATTGCCACCCTGACGTTATGCTATGGTTATAGCATAATGCCCCAGTACACTTTTCCAAGTTACCTCAATTAATGCTGGTGGTAAATCTTTATAGTTCACTGAACAGCCTTGCATAAGACCATAAGAGTTACAATTCCTGCACTTCCTGTGGATTCTCAGTACATTTCTATGCTGTGAATCTCAGTAGAACACTTTCAGATTCAAATCCAGTGACTAGAAAGAAGAACACTGAAGAACTCTGAGCTCATTGTCATCTTCATGAAACCAGTTTCAGACAGCTGTGCTTTGTGAACTGGTGCATTGACATGCAGTGTTTTTTTACACACACACACACACACACGCACACACACGCACACGCACACACTCTTCCCCCACAATACATCTAGTGATCTCACAAAAAATAAATGTGTATGTATATATATATATATATATGTGTGTGTGTGTGTGTGTGTGTGTGTGTGTGTGTGTTTAAAGCAACTCTATTAGCAGATTAGCAGACAACATATTAACAAACATTATGTTTCTTAATCATTTTGTTTGTTTGTTTGTTTGTTTGTTTGTTTGTTTGGAGCTAGCTAGGTTGGCTCAATGCTGTTAGTTATTTGTATGTCACCTCTATTTACAAAAAGACACTTTAAGCTCAGGCACATCAGTACCACGTTCCCTTCTTTATTTAATGGCTTAAACTGGAACTGTTTTTATTATTGTAGCCTTATCTAACTAACTTAGCTAACTAACATTCTCCTGCATCTCCTGCCAGATAGTGAGAGTAAATAACCTGTAATAAAGGAAATTACCATGTAAAACGATTCATGCCTGTTCAGATAATGTCAGATAATGTCACCAGCTGTATTTAGGGGGAGCCATGCTAGTAGAAAACAAACCAGATACCGGGGACTACAAAGCAAGTGGAACTGAGCAGCGTTGAGTAATGTAGGTTACATGCAGAGCAAAAGTGGCTTTGTGAACAAATAAGGGTGTTATATTGGCAGCGTCATGATATGAAACAATATCCTAAAGCATATACATGATTGCACAGCAACACTCTGGCCAATCAGTGCTCTGCATGCTTCACATGTCATGTTTTAGTCCATTCAGTTCAGTTCACATGGAACCACGAGTGAGCAGAAGCTAAAAAAACGTATCTGGTTCCAGGAACCAGATCCAAAATATGAGTAGAGTAGTGTAGGTACCATGCAGTGGAAAGTGGCATTAATCTGTCTTTCTAACATCCATGCAGTTGTTTAGTAATATAACACTCACTGACAAACCAAATACCACACCAAGGAGTTGTTGGAATGTTCTGAATGTTTCTGTGTGTGAATCATGACGATATATGTAAGTGGTTACAATATTAGAGTGAGGATAAGTTTAATGGGGGAAAACTGTGCAATTGAAAGAATGCTCTAGTACCCTGTTGAGCCGTCTCTAACCTGGATACAAGATGAGATACGGAGGCATACGCATTCTGTATGGCAACCTGCAGCACAGATGTTGCAGCTGGACATGTAGTTCCTGCATATTTATAGGTTGCCAAAGCAGAAGTAAATGTTTGATTGGTGATAAATCTGGCAAGCGGGCATACCTTGGAAGCCCTGCCATGATAGAGATCGTGTGGCCGCAGGATGTCCTGTTCACATTGCTGAGCTGTTAGTGTCCCTCATATCAGTACTACGGGTGACTGACTGATGGATGCAATGGCTTCCCTGATTATCACACCAGTATACTTAAACCACACTGTTGTTGGCTCTCAAACAGAACCTAGATTCTTCACTAAAGGTTCCAGTCCTGTTCTCTCAGTATGGTTCCAGTCTGTAGCAGTCCAGGCTTCTCGTTCATGAAGGAGACGGTGGCTGGATCAGAATGCCTAGATGTTGGCAATTTGTCAAAACAACTTATTTCATTCCAATGGTGCACCTCCTCTCAAAGTCTGTCAACTAGGCAAAATGTCTTTGAGTGCATCGTAGAGGCATGAATGATCTCTCACCAACAGGTGCACAACCTAAAATCAGCCCCTGAGAGCCTTTTTATGTGGCAGAAATACAATGCGTTTAATAGCGTTATGTATTGTGATTATGATAACATTTTCATACTGCCAACCTCTTATCTCCCTTAGTTTACCAGCTTTTGTTTTCTTTCTCCCTTTTATCTGTTTGCCCTTCTCTCCCTTATTTACTCCCTCTTTCTCCCTCACTGCTGATCAGCGGTCAAAGACAGCTCTGCCGGCCGATGTAATGCAGTGACAATGGAGTCGGGCCTCTAAATTAATTTCCTGGATAATGTGTCAATATTAAATATCAACTTTGACCTGGCCTTCCTCTGATGGGTGGCTGGCAGCATCTCTCTCTCTCTCTCTCTGACTCTCTCTGACTCTCTCTCTTTCTATTGATTTTCCCCTGTCTGCCCTCCCCCCCAAAGTCCATTATTTTTGATTTTTCCTATGAAATACATATCTTTCCCTACTGACATCTGACAAACAGCATATGGAAGTCATTTTATCTACCAATAATGTGTTTGTCAAAAAGCATGAGGCTTTTATGGGCTCCCGGCCTGAGGATAGGTTGTCATCGATACGGACGGATTCGGAGTGTGTGTGTGGCTCTATCAGTCATTAAGATGCCACACACACACACACACACACACACACACACACACACACACACACACACACACACACAAATACACACTACGAGACAGATATGGACACACACACAGGGAGGATTAATATGAGAGTGATTGAGAAGTATTGGCCCGTGGACCAGGCTGTCATGTGAAGGACAGGCCACAGCCTACCGGAGGATATTGTAGCTTAGTTTTTTAAACTCCATCTCACCACACTCTCAAGGTAATGAGCACTATTTTCAGTGGCCTAGTCAGTTTTCTCTTTTCTGTTTACACACATACACACAGGAGGGACACACACACACACACACACACACACACACACTCATCCACGAGTCTTCAGTACTTAATCGTGCCTACTGACTTCCCTCAGTGGGGTAGAGCTACAAAGTTTGTTTAGCTCTTTCTTTCCCACTTCTTCTGAGGCTGTTCACTCATTTGAGCATGAAAATGATCTGTGTACGTGGGCCTTCGTCAGTAAACATGCATACCACCCTGTGGGCCAGACACTTTCAGCATAAAGGTGGTCCAGAGGAAACAGTGTGAAGCTGTAAGAGTGACAGTTTGTAAAGGGCTTCCTACAAAACCCATGTTTCATTATAGAGTGAAAAAGCTGGCTTTTTGATTCCTGATTTTAAGGTTATATATTTCTAATATATATTCCTGGACTTCACAGCATTCTGAATGACAGTTTTCTATTTGAAAGCCAGGAAACATGGAATCATATGTGTAATATATAGAAATGTCCCAATGAAGATCCGATCTGAATCTCTTAATGCTGAGTATCATTCTGATTCAATCTTTTGTCTTTAGATCAGATGTACTGCTGATTAATATGGATGTTAAATTACTTTATTTGAGTAAACATTTATATAACGATGCATTCTGCAATCGTTTACTGAGTCGGACTCAAAATTCCATTTATAATGTGTTTAACATCTTACAATCCAGTCTGGCTTTTTTTTTGGACTAATTTTGAAAAGGTAACTGGTTGTATATTTATTACATTTAATGTGAAATATTTCAAGCCTTTTCTGTTTAAATGTTGATACTGTCTGATTAGTAAATCAATCAAACTTGAAATTAATTATTCAAACAAATCTGAGAACATTTTACTTCCCTTGTAATTAATGTAAAATGTGACTGATATGACAATTATGAACACAAATTAACATTCCACGATATATATGAGTTCTCTGAATTCCCTCTAGTAATGATAAATGTAATATATGATAAATAAAACGATCAAAATGAATTATTTCAGCATTATGGAGTAAATCCAGTCACTTAAACAATAGTGTATCATTACTGTCATGAAAAAAACATTGTACCTCCAATTTTGGAGCAGGAAAAAAATTCAATGGATGTCAGTGTCAGTTTCTGATTTAAAGAACTACTGTCACATTCACATTATGGCAAAAACTGGGATTTTTAGTGAGTGTGTGCAAACAAGGAGCTCTAGCACCTGCTGCTCAAAAACCAGTTAAATCCTAGGTATGCCAGTGCATCTAAAAAATAGAACCATGAAAAAGGTTTTTGTTTGTAATTTAATTTAAAAGGCTAAATTAATATATTATAATTCAAACCTTTTTGTTTGAAAGTTGATTCTGTCTGATTAGTAATTTATTCAAACTCTGAATTAAATATCCTAAACTTTTGAGATTCTGGATTTCTGATGTTTATGAGCTACAAGTCAAACAGATCAACATTTAAGCAACAAAGGCTGGAATATTTCACTTAATAATTAATGTAAGTGTTTTTTTATTAATTTAGGAACACTAATGACCTACTTTTTGACAATATTGTAATTTTTTTGAGAGGTACTAGTATGAATGCGTGTGTGTGTGTGTGTGTGTTAGATAATGAGAGTAGTGTAAATGGCATGTTTACGTGAGCAGGAGATGCTCTGCTGCCGGCGCCACAAACCTGCATAAAAGCTGAGCAAATATTAATTTATTCATTAAACACAGAGCGAGGAGACGCCATTCGTCAGCTGCTCTTAATGGATGGAATTAATTCCTCTCATTTGTGAGCCTGTGTGTGTGTGCATGCATGTGCATGATACAGTATATGTGTTGTGTGTGTGTTAGTGTGAGAGACAGTGAGTGCATGTGCTCATATATGATGTGATCAAACAATTTACAGTGAGATGTGTGTGTGTGTGTGTGTGTGTGTGTGTGTGTGTGTGTGTGTGTGTGTGTGTGTGTGCTCATGCATGTGTTGGTGCAGTTAGGTGCTGATAGGATAAGAGCAGATAGAGTTATTAAACTGCACAGCTTGTGCAGGAACACACAGCTGTCCTCCAGATTGACGGATAGATAGACAGACAGAAGCACTGAGAGCAATGGAGGGAATGGATGGATAAGTGGGTAGATGGAGGAAGGTGTATATTGACTGATTGGCAGATGAGTTGACAGGTGAAGAACAATGAGATTGTTGTGTTGTTTTTTTTTCCAGCTGCTTTGTTCTCTCCCACTCTCTGATAACTCTGTCTCTCTCTGTTTTCCGGCCTTTTCCTGTCTGTTCGTTTACTTTCCCACTTTGAGTTTAGAAGTTATCGCCAAAGTGTCGCCGTTCTCCTTTTGTCTTTATTACTTTTTGTTCTGAACATCATTGAACATCATAATTTGTTATATGAAACCTTAAAAACCAAATATATCAATGTGTCCATACATTTATGGACACCCCTTCTAATAAATGTGTTTAACACAACTTTAAGTTGCACCCATTGCTGACACAGATGTGCAAATGCACACAGCATTTCTAGTCCCCGTAGAGAGGTACTGCCAATAGAATAAGACTGTCTGGAGCAGATATATAAACATGAACCTGTTGGCACCATGCCTAATGCCAGATGTGGTCTAGAGGGGTATAAAGCCCCACAAAGCAGTACTCAGGGGACCTATAGAGGACAAATCATCAAATCAAACTCAGCCACTATGACAGGTGACTAAAAAATGCATGCAGGAGATAACATTGTGATATTTTGATATTTATTGATATTTTCTGCCGACACCATATGTCAACGATCCAGCATTGAGGATTGGAATATATACTGTATGTGTTTAATACCTTTGATGATATGAAAGAGCAGATGTCCAAATGTCTTGTTTGTGTAGTGTATACTACTTTTATAATTGGATAAAAAATTGTGGTGTCAATTAATACAATTTTTTAATTGTCTTAATCACAACATACAATACATCACAATACAGGAGATATGATTCAGTATATTGTGATTATATTGCAATACTGTAAGCACGATGATAAAGACAAAAATAGGAGAATTTCAGGTAAACTGTCATAAACACACTATTATATGCATAAATCCAAGTAAAAGTAAAGCTCTTTTTTTAATAGTGCTGTCAATCTTTTTTAATGTATTATTGTATTTCACTAAATTTGTCCCCAACTTCCTCCCGTAACTTCCTCCCCACCTTACTGCTTGAACAAACTTGTGATTAATTAGGTTTAATGTTTCTTACATATCGGGGATTCAATAACATTAAAGTTTCCAGATTAATTTCATGCGTTAACATGTTAATGTTGACAACACTAATAAAAAGTTTGTTTTTTACTCTAACGTATGCATATGGTGGTATGTTTTTATGACGGCTTTTCTAAAATGTTATTCTTTCAAAAGAGAAACTCCTTACCCGAGATGTGTAAGAACCTGGTGATTCAATACAGCTAATGAATTTTACAAGAGTTATGATACAATATATTTTGGGATATTTGTGTATTGTAATACTGTAACCAATACGATATATTGAGATTATTTTGATACAATGTATGAAAACTGTCATGAAAGACACCATCATAAGCATAAATCTAAGTATAAAAAGTAATCTTTATATTAGTGTGGTCAACATTAACACATTAATGTATGCAATTAATCTGCAAACATTTAAATGTTAATGTTTTTTTAATGTATTAATGAATTTGAATTTCACCAAACTTCCCACCCCGTCCCACACACACACACACACACACACACACACACACACATTAAAAAAACATTAATCCTGATTAATCACAAGTTCCTTCGTTCAATGAATAAAGTTAAGGGGAGGAAGTTGGGGCCAAATTTGATTAAATGCATTAATATGTTAAAGAAACATGAACATGTTAAACTTTCCAGTTTACTCTGTGCATTATCGTGTTCATGTTCATGTGACTACACTAAAAAAACTACACCTTTCTTTTTCTTGGATTTATGCTTTTGGTGGTGTGTTTTTATGACAGTTTACCTAATATTTGATAAAAAAAAATTTATCATCTTTCCTACAATATCGCAATATATCACAATATATTGAATCGTAATCCCTGTTTTGTGAGCTGTTTTTTTAACCCCAGCTTCTTGCCAATACACAGCCCTGTCAAGGGATTCCCCAAACAGTAAAGACTGCTACTGCAGTCAAGGTGTGCAGAGGTGTAGTTTTGGACCTGCACTGAATAAATACATAGACCACATCCTAAACCTAGTGAGTTTACATTACCTTATCTGATCTCACTCAGGTCCCAGTGTTCTCTGTACTCTGTTAATATGGTAAGAGCAGGTACAGTGAGTTGGCATTTACTATATTACCCCTGCTCTTACAGTTTGACCTGTTCCCTGCCCTCTAACTCCCCTTGTCTTCTCATCCCTTCTTTTCCCTTCTCCTTTTTTCCTGTAGAGGAGGCCTCTCTCGCTGAGCAGGTGAGGAGGATAAAGGACATTGAGGCTATCGAGAGCGACTCCTTTGTTCCTCAGGCTTTCAAATCATCCCGGGACGCCACCAAGGTGCGCTTTTCTCTCATTCCTTCCCTCTTTTGCTCTGTCTTCTTCTCTTTCTCTTCCTTTTCATTTGCTTCCCCCTCCTCCACACGGGTTTGATTTGATTTTCTTCTCGACGGCCCTCAATTCCAGGCGTCTACAGACGGAATCTTTTCCATTCAATGCCGTTTGTGGTCTGTCCGCTCAAGCACAAAAGCCGGAGCAGGTCTCAAACAGCTGCGCTGAACCCAGAGCTCCCACCAGAGCTCACGTTCGGCCTCCAAAATTAGATTAGTGACAAACGCTTGCCGATCCACACAGGCGGAGACAAAAGGAGGACAGTTGGAATGGGCTGGTGTGATAGATTACAGCAGGGCTGAAGCAACAGAGCCTCCAGAGCTGATGTGGGATCAGGCCAGGTGATTAGGTGAAAAGGCAAATGTACACTTTTTACACTTACGCACAATGTAGCCATCCAGCCGGAACACGATTGCTGTCCATAGTTTCCATCTTTTACATTGTTCATGTCTCCAGTTATGTTCACAGAACAGGAAAAGTGTCCCAATGCGATCCAATTTAGGCTGTTCACACTGTCTTTTAAATGTGACCTATATCCTGTAACACTTCACACTCCTAAACTGATACACATGTGCTGAAGAGCTGCTCCCACAAATTTAAGACAGTATGCACAGTTTTACCTTTAATATCTAAATATAGTTGATCAGCTATGGCCTTTTTGCTTCTTTAGTTCAGTACTGGAAGTACTGGAAGTAATGGAAGTCTATAACTACTAATTACTGCATGGTTACAAGCCCCTTTCGCACATGAAAGTGCTCCAGAAGCCACAGCCTCCTGATTTGGCCTGACCTGATACATTACATTATCAAAGTACAGTATATGGACATGACCTAAATAATCATTTTGCTGACTTCAGTGTTGCCATTCTGTTAATTAGCCAGGAGAGCCAATTAACACAAATAGTTCTGTATGTTGACTTTTTATGTTTAAATTTTTTTTTATCTATGTTCTGTTGATTTAGGCATATTTTAACTTTTTTTATTCCAATTCCAGTGTCTCAATATTCTCAATAATTAAAGGTCCATTGCTTTTAAAAGTTTAATTGCATTATCATGTTAATATATTCTTCTTATTTCATTGGCATGAAATAGGCAGTAATTATGACAATACGACAATGGGCATGCTAACAATCATAATCATCATCATCATCATTAGATGATATTATTATTATTACTGTTATTATTATTATTATTATTATTATTATTAATTTTATTGAATTGTTATTGTGACAGGTTTAAAAGGTTGATCTGATTATTCTGAAACACTACTGTGGGTGTTCATACATGTTCTGTAGTTTATTAGGACTTCATCGTCCATTATAGCACCTGAAATCCTTAGAACTTGGCTAGAAATCCTAGCATCTTTTGCTCACATCTGTGAACACATGTAGACAGCGTTCAGAGGCCTTCACAATCAGTACAGGCTTTCTGTACACAAAGTGAGTGAATGTGAACAGAGACAGGACACACAAACTGTTCTTTCATTCTTTTCCTGATTTGTCACTATGCAGACACTGCCATCATGTGGTGCAACATGAGACTGCAGCACAGGTGACTTCAGGTTGCTCTCCCACTGGACGATGAATCAGAATCATGACCAGAACCGTGTTATTTGCCAAATACAGAATGTAAAGGGAATTTTTATTGGTGCTGATGTTGACATATAAAATAATCTGTACTGTTTAGATGCCTCTTTATCTTTGCTGAATGTCTTAAGTGTACGAGAAATACACAAAGATTTCACAATTATCAGTTTGAACCGATAACGTTTTCATTGTTCTTTGGAAGAGCAAAGTGTTTAGGCAACACAGGGCAACAGGACTAAGATATCTGCATTTCAAACCATTACTGTAGTGATATCCCTCTTTAAAAATTTTAAATCTATTATGTATACAATATCAGATATTGCCATAGGCCCAGAAATTTAGTACATGCCTAAAAGTTGAAACTTGGATGTCTCATAATTTGAAACCTACCCAAACCTACCTACACCCATGATGAGGGTATTTGTAACATATGGTTCTGTTTTCTCAGGTTACTGAACCTGTGGAGATTAAAAAAGAGGTGGACTCTGATGACGTGTCCACAAATAAAGATGAGGTCATCTCTCTGCCCACTGGTATCAGATACAACGACAGCGACACACTCGCCCATCACAGCGTAAGTGTGTTTTTGTGTTTTCATAACTTCCCATAATTTCCTCTTTGTCTCGATGCATTCATTTTAGCACCCCCGCATTTTACAGATTACTGTTTGTTTTTAAACTAAATAAGCATGTAAATATTACATGTATGTTACATTTGTTGTATTTTTAGAAAAACTAAACACTGTAGGTGCATTCTGGTTGTGTACGACACACTGATACTGCACGTACTGTATATACTGATCATGATCATGAAGGTTTGGGAGATTCATGTGGAAATGGTTTGGTTCCTGGAGGGAGCAGCATGATGATTTTATTTCACCATCTCAAGCAACATAATAGAGTGCAGTTTACTGAGTCAGTGAAACACCATCAGGAGAGCAGCTGTGTTATGTTTATTATTGAAAAATATATTACTGAGAATCACAGTTAAATCAGCAGTGTTCTGCCTTTACAAGTAAACACTGATACTTTAATGTTATACTTTACTAAGATTTTCATCATGTTGTACCATAAATCACAATTTCTCAAGTATTTTAACCATATCACCCAGCCCTACATCAGAAGGGAACTGCAGATCCCAGCACAATTAGCACAGTTCTTGTCCCCATTTTTCAGATGTGTGTAACCCCTCACTTTCTGTTTCACATTTCAGTGTGAGGCAAAACGACCACTCCAGAAACAACCAGTTCTATGTATGCCTGAGGGATTTTTAAGCTTGCCTTAAAAGTTTTTTTTTTTATTATGGTCAATTCATGCAGAGCCCGACTGTTATCCTGTTCAAATCTTGCAGAACCCTGCTGTTAGCCCATTAGCATTGCAGTTGTCCTACTCAAATACTGCAGATCCCTGCTGTTAGCCCATTATATTCATACTCATTCTGCAAAAGTCTCTCCTTTTCGAGGCTCCACTTTCCTTTCTAACAGGTCCCTAACCACTCCTTGTCTCTAATATCAGTGGACAGAAATTCCCCACAAAAGATCTCCCCGTCTCGGTGGCGCCACAAACTGGGTTACGTGTGACGGATGCAGATGAGCGGAGCAGAGCTGATCTATGGCAGCAATATGCCCAAGGCGCGGGAGCCCCCATCGGCAGTAATGATTCAATCATTTAGCCTGCCACTGCCGTCGCTTTACTGTATCTACTGTAATTTCAACCTCGTTAGCCACACGGTGCTCTAGTAGTAGGGAGGCCGGGTTGGCATGTGTGTGACGGAAGCAGCTACACACAGATAACACACGAGGGAGAGATAACACATGCGTCCAGAGGCCATTACCCGGTGTGTACACATGTGTTTGATGTGGGCTCAAGTGACAAAGTAGAAGCCCTAAAGCGAAAGCTACAGGCAGGCTTTAACTCAACATAAATGATACACTTATCTCCTCTCATGGAGCCCACCACACTTACACACACATATACACACACTCGGATGGAAGTGATCAGTCTTTTCCCAGGCGCAGATTTGATTTCATGCCTTTCGTGTTGTTTGGATGAAAGTAAAGACTGATGAGCGTCTGCGAAGAGTCTCCAACTTCCAAACTTAAGGAACTCATAAGCCCAACTAATGTGGGAATCACTCAAATCCCTGCTTTCACGCTGACACCCGAATCACTCTTATGCATTACGCTGTCATGTGTGCTTATGATACAGTGCTGTTTAGCCTCTCGCTCGCTCCTCTTTCCAAATCGAATCAAAAGCCAGCGAGCGTCTCATATTAAGCCAACTCAGACAATTAGAGACCAGCACTGGCACGCATTAAGAAACAATACAAAACATTTGTTTTAATGGCTTACATAGGCTTCCGATCTGTGCCTGTGTCTATGAAGCCATTAAGCAGAGCCTGGCCAAATCCTGACCATAAGTAGATTACAAGTGATGTCAATGTTAGTAAGAGCACATGTAGGGAATTTAAATTTGAATTCCATCACTGTACTTGAATATGAATAGACAGTCTGAACACAAGCCAAGCAAAGTGAATAAGCCTAATGAAACATTTGCCATTTGCTGTAAGACAGACAGGCTAATTCTGTTTCCTGCCATAGAGGAAATTAGTTTTTCATTTCTGCATTTGTAAATGCAAAACAGACACTTAAATAATGTGTAAGTTGCATGTTAATAACATACAGAATCATCAGTAGAACAGGTTATCAATCGAGCAGCAAACCAAAGATAATCACCAACTCTTGGTGCTGCCATAAAATACACTTTTAGGCCTATTCCACCTAAAGAACTCTGGTTCTTGAACTGGTTCCGTTTGGGCTTATAAGAACCTTGGTATTTTTTAGCAAACCGTTGTTGGTGGAAATTTGTGGAATGTTTGAAATGAATTTGAATGCAATCCATTCTGTGTTGGTTTAAAGGGTTCTTTATTTAAGTTAGTTTACTACATTAGTTAAGTACTTAAGCTACACCCATTGCTGATACACATATGCAAATGCTCACACAGCTTGTCTAGTCCTGCCAATAGAATAGGACTGTCTGGGGCAGACAAATAAACATGAACCTCTTGGCACCATGTCTAATGCTAGAGGGGTATAAAGCCCCCCAGCATTGAGCTGTGGATCAGTGGAACTGTGTTCTCTGGAATGATGGTGTTCTAACCAATACTTTTAAGAGGGATAATGAGCAGGTGTCCTAAAACTTTTGTTCTTTGTGTGTGTGTGTATGTGCGTGTGTGTGCTTGTGCGTGTGTGTGGAGCTGATTTTAGCAGTTTTAGTGCTAATTATCATGTTAAGGTTTTTCACAGTCATCGTTAGACAAAGTGATGCAAATTCAAACCTTTTCCCAACAATAAGCAGCTGTCCAGCACTCTGAGCTTTAACATACATTTTAGCCCACAGAACCAGAGACACTACAGCAGAGTATTTTCAGGAGCTGTTTCCTCAGTTCGTAATTTATTAGTCGGGGTCTTCGAAAGAGCAATGCAACAGAACAAGCCAAGTATTGCACAGAGCCTCACCTAACTAGAACCTTCTCTAGGGAGAAAGGAAACTTGAAAATTCCCCAAACAAGAACTGAAAGATTCAGACTGTTTGCACAAACTGTTTAAAAGATATGATACTCACCAAAAAGGGTTCTGGTCATGCAGGATGTTTTTGACTGTCACTGTATTACCGCAGACACCACTCTTGTGAGCCATCTTGTGTTTGTTTTGTCACACTACAGCGGTCTTCAGTTTTTCAAGAACAACACTGAGTGTTCATCAATCTCTTACACATGCCTTCTGAACTCTAAAATCTGACTTCAATCAGACTGACTACTGTTTGTTCTTAAGTGCTTGTTTTCCACATGTTTAGTTGGATAGATAGATAGATAGATAGATAGATAGATAGATAGATAGATAGATAGATAGATAGATAGATAGATAGATAGATAGATAGATAGATCTTCAAGTGGAAAATAATATTCTATAAATTATTCACATGCAATTATAATTTGTAATAATAAGTACTGTTTTGAAATTAAATATTCTAAATAGGTCACCAGGGCTGTAGCTAGTTTGGTGTTGCACAACTCCAGTCCTGTGCACTCCTGAGCTAATTAAACTGTGAACCTGTTGTAAATTCTCATCATCACAATGATCATTCATTCATTTTCCAAACCGCTTATTCCTGAATAGGGTCACAGGTGAGCCGGTGCGCAGCCGGCAACTCTGAGCGCAAGGGCAGGAAACAACCCTAGACAGGGCGCTAATCCATCATAGGGCACACACATGCACACACTAAGGGCCACTTTAGAGTCACCAATTCACCTATCATGCATGTCTTTGGACTGTGGGGGAAACCCACACAAAGAAGAGAACATGCAAACTCCACACAGAAACTTCCCAGGTCGCCCCACCCGGGGATCGAACCCAGGTCCTTCTTGCTGTGAGGCAACAGCGCTATCCACTGCGCCACCGTGCCAACAACAAGTGGATATTGTTGTTGTTATTAAAATAATAATAATAATAATAATAATAATCCCTTTTTGAAGTAGGTAAAAAATAATAAATGTGATTTGATCAGCTAGACTGTAACTACTAAACTCCTTATTATCAGTATTATTATTGTCATTCTTTATTCTTAATGTGCTGTACTGAATTTAAACATACTCAAAACTCAGAACATGAATCGTTCTATGAATCATAATCAGTCACATGAACCATTTCAGGGACTCTCTTGCCTCATTTATACACAGGGAAGAGGCAGCTTGTATGAATGAGTGAAGTTCATGCAGCTTCACAGATCGACACCTAGTGGACACAGTTTTAGCTGCACTAAAGCCACATCAGTAGGAAGGAGAAAAGTGAGCTGTTGAATCAGACTGTACATTGACCCTCTGATTCTCTTGCAGTTGTTCATAGACAAAGAAGAAGCAGAGAAGCTGTGGCTGAATCGACTGCTGTCTCTGCGCCAGGAGAGGCTGATGGGGAGTCCGGTTTCCTGACCACAGCTCATCAAACCAACATCTCTGACACATCCAGCTTATTTCTTTAAACTTCAGTAAACCCACGCGACTGCTGACAGTGGCAGAGTTCAGTCATTTGAAGGGGGTGGGGGTCCTTTTACTTTTGGAGAGTGTAGTTAAATTAATGGTGTGTACATTTTCCCTTAGGAATTTTTGAAATTTGAAATTAGAAAGAATGTGGCAGAAAGCATTATAATAAACTGGACAGTTAGATGTGGGATGTTTAATATTCATGTCTCATCCACCTGCACAGAAAAGTGTAAGAACCTGCAAATTGGAAAAATAAAATAAACTTGATTTTTTGTTTTTTAAAAAAATAATGCACCACAAAGGAGTTATTGGAATGAAACGTTTTGTGTGTGAATGTAATGATGATATATGTAAGTGATTACAAGATTAAAGGATACATTTATTGGGGAAAACTGTACAATTGAAAAGAGGTTCTAGTACCCAGTTAGGCCTCTAGCTGAAGATGAAGTACAGTGGGGCATGAACGCATACAAGTTATATATATTTCATTCTGTGACACATTTGCCCACAGATGTTGAAGCTGGACCTGAAGATCTTGCACATTTGTAGGTTGCAAAAGCTGGTGTCCCAGCTGCTCCAATGAATCCTCATTTGGTGATAAATCTGATGAGCATTCAGGCCGGGGAAGTACTGCAATTTGACGTTGACCTTCCTAGGAAACCTTTGCTGAGTGTGGGAAAGCATTATTTTGCCAGTTGGAAGCCCTGGCATTAGAGGCATAATGTCCTGCACATACAGTTAGGCCCATAAATATTTGGACATCAGGATTTGGGATCTGTGGGCCACCACAATGGATTTTAAATGAAACTGAAGTGAAGACTTTAAGGTTTAATTTAAGGCATTGAACAAAAGAATCCTATGAGACGTTAAGTCAGTTGCTTGTTTGTGGATCTTTCTGCCTTAAGTGTAGGTGTATCTTGTTTCATTGATCATCCTTCAGATGTTTCTATAACTTGATTGGAGTACACCTGTGGTGAATTCAGTTGATTGGACTTGATTTGGACACATATATTTATATAAGGTCTCATAGTAGACAGTGCCTGTTGGAGAAAAAACCAAGGTAACTGTAGACCGCCAAGACAGGATTATGCCGAGACAGATCTGGGGGAGGGTACAGAAATATTTCTGTTGCTTTGAAGGTCCCAATGAGCACAGTGGCCTCCATCATCCTTAAATCCAAGGATTTTTGAAACACCAGGACCCTTTCTACAGCTGGCCGTCTGGCAAAACTTGAGTGATCATGGTAGAAAGGACTGTGAGAGGTGATCAAGAACCCAATGATCACTCTGACAGAGCTCCAACTTTTCTCTGTGGTGAGAGGAGAACCTTCAGAAGGACAACCATTTCTGCAGCACTCCATCAATCAGACTTGTATGGTAGAAAGGCCAGGCGGAAGCCCATCTAAAGCACTCTCAAACCATGAGGAAAATGATCTAGTCTGATGAAACAAAGATTGAACTCTTTGACATCAATCCTACGCGTTATGTCTGGAGGAAACCAGACTCTGCTCATCACCTAGCCAATACCATGTGAAGTATGGTGGTGGCAGCATCACACTCTGGAGATGTTTTTCTGCTGCAGGAACTGGGAGAATATTCAGGGTTGAGGGTAACATGACTGTAGAAATGTAAGAGACATCCTTGATAACTTCACCCAGAGCACTCAACCTCAGACTGGGATGAAGCCAAGACAACAAAGGAGGGGCTTCTGGACAAATCTTTGAATGTCCTTGAGTGGCCCAGCCAGAGCCCACACTTGAACCCTATTGAACATGTCTGGAGATATCTAAAAATGCCTGTGCACAGATGCTCCCCATCCAGTTGATGGAGCTTGAGAGGTTCTGCAAAAAGGAATGCAAGAAACTACCCAAAACCAGGTTGAAGTTGTAATTGCTTCAACAAAGTAGTGACCAAAGGCTGTTAATCTTCTCCATAGTTTCTTCCCATCATTCTGGTACAGGTTTATCATAGTTTCATCTGTTCATTCTTCCAGAATTTGTCTTCTTTAGATGTTTTTGGCAAAGTCTAATTTGGCATTTCTCTATTTAAGGCTGATTAATGGTTTGCACCTTGTGGTGAACCCCCTGTACTTGATCTCATGAAGTCTTTTTTTTATGGCAGTCTTAGATACTCATATACCTACTTCCTGGAGAGTGTTCTTCACTTGTGTGGGGCTTTTCTTCACCATGGAAAGGATTCTGCAATCATCCAACTGTTGTCTTCCATGGACGTCCAGGCCTTTTTGAATTCCCAAGCTCAACAGCGCACTTTTTCCACAGAGTGTACCGAACTGTTGATTTATTCCTATTTCTGCTGTCTCTATAAGGGACTTCTTTTTTTTAGCCTAATGATGGTGTTTCACTTCCATTGAGGGCTCATTTGACCACATGTTGTGGCTTCACAACAACAGTTTCCCAATGCAAATTCCACACTTGGAATCACCTCTGGGACCTTTTGCCTGCTTAATTGATGATTAATGAGAGACTAGCCCATGAAGCCCATTTTGAGATTATTGTCCAATTACTTTTGAGCCCCTGAAATGAGGAGGCTTTGTAGGAAAATGGTTACAGTTCCTAAATGTTTCATAGGATATTTTTGTTCACACCCATTAATTGGATTTCAGCTGCATCTCAGTTGTTTTCAGATCCAATTTCAGATCCAATGTGGTGGCATGCAGAGCCCAAAAATGAAGATTGTGTCATGGTCCAATTTTTTATAGGCCTAACTGTGTCACTCAGCTGTTAATATCCCTCATGTCACTACTAGGGGTGACTGCCTGTTGTATGCAATGGGGCTGTGTGTTGCTCAACAGCAAAGTCAGGATTGAAGTGCTCACTATGAGGCCTCCATACTCAAATCCATCCATCATATCCCCAAAAGATCTCTGATTCATCACTAAAAAACAATCAGTGTAAGTTTCTAGTGACACTATGACACTACTCTAAATGAAGGAATTGTGGCTTGGTCAGAATGGCACAGAATGCAATTCATTGAAATGACTATCCTGCTACTCTCAGTCCAATGATGCACCCCCTCTCAAAGTCTGTCAACTGGGCAAGATGTCTTCAAGTGCATCATAGAGGCATGTCTAGCACCAACTACCAAAAATAGCCCCTGAGAGCCTTTTTATAGGGCAGCAGGAGAAGCATTTTACACGCTTTTGTGCCCAGACCCAGTGTTTCATTAGAACTTATCGGTAATCATTTACATATCTGTCCGAGACACGTGCTGTGTGAATAATAAGACACAGTCAAGGTAAAAATCACAAAGCCCTTGAGATCCATGGGCTTTCATGGTCAGTAACATAGATAGCAGCTTTCTGTAGGCCATTGCTTGTCCAGCCTTGAGATCTATTTTCAGACAGAGTAGATGGACCTTCTGCAGCTCAGCACTATTTGTGGAAATGTTCTGCTCCCAGTCTGGACACGTTGAGGGTAAAGTCTATAAAGAAATGAGGCGTTAATAACTGTTAATGTATCTCCTAGAGAGGTCATGGTTGCTACTACTGCTGCTGCTGTTGTTGCTGTGTGTGTGTGTGTGTGTGTGTGTGTGTGCTGGAGTGTGTCCCCTCCCCTGCATTTGTGTGGGTGCTTGCCCAAGAGTATGTACCCATGTGTGTCCACCAGCAGATGGCCAATCTTACATCAGGCTGGCAGATGCCAGGGTGTCCAATAGCAGCTCCTGCTGCAGCCCACTGGATGTTCTTACAGGCATCCTTCACACTTCCTTAAGTAGATGTGACGACAACAGGACCTCATCCACTGTTCAGTTTGAGGGATTTGGTTTCGGTTTTCATGCCGGATATTGTCAGGTCTGAACCATAGTCTCTGTACTTGAACTCTGAGCTGTTTCTTGCAATAAGCAGTA
This sequence comes from Acestrorhynchus altus, assembly GCA_034509495.1. Lineage (NCBI taxonomy): Eukaryota > Metazoa > Chordata > Actinopteri > Characiformes > Acestrorhynchidae > Acestrorhynchus > Acestrorhynchus altus. Next base: position 11,560,800 of record CM067502.1, on the reverse strand, counting down.
CAAGCTCCTATACCACACGGAACCACATCAGAATGTCCCTTTTTACTTCTGATGTTGAAACAGGAGTTTAGAAAGTGTATGAAGACACTGGTTGATAAACACCTATTTTTAATAGTCTCTGAGCTCACAAAAGACCCCAGTGTGACTACTAATCAACTAAAGGCCTTGCTCACATTGGCTAATGTTAATGGTCATGAGTCCACCATCAGGAGACCAATGAACAACAATGGTGTGCATGACAGGGTTACAAGGAGAAACCTTCTGCTCACAAAAAAGAACATTTCTGGCCATCTACAGTTTGCTAAAGATCAAGATCAAGTTTTTTATGCACTATTTATCTATATTGTATATTGTAATATAGTCTCTATATTATATATTCTGGACTGTGTTTATTATTATACAGAGATATGTATGGTGTGTTTAGAGTACAGAAGGCTGGGTTAGTACAGGTTTAGTTTAGAGGGGTATAAAGCCCCTCAGCACTGAGCACTGGACTGTGTTTATTATTATTATTATTATTATTATTATTATTATTATTATTGTTATTATTATTATTGTTATTATTATTATTGTTGTTGTTGTTGTTGTTATATTAATGGTGTGTTTAGAGTACAGGAGACTGGGTTAGTAAATGTAGAGACAGAGTTTAATAACAGCACGCCTGGTGTAAATGTCCTCATTGATAAACCCTCATTGCTACACTGTACTGATCTCTCCAGATCTTTCTAGAAAACACCTCCAGAGCACGCGTTGCTATGATATCACACTCCAAACACCGGCCAGCCTTACAGGCAGCCTTACAGGGCGGGGGAGACCCGCCTCAGCCAATCAGAGGCTTCAGCCTGGGTCACGAGGCTCTGTCCGGACCTGCGGCAAGTGACGCGTTTAAAGTGCCGTTAGAAAGTGCGAGAGACGCACAGGACTAACGCGACTAACAGGAGCCGCACTCGGCTTTCTAATCCTCCAGCTCACAGACTGTCTGTTGAAGCTCTCTTAAACCGGTGGAAATGTTTAACAGTCTTCTCAGGGATTTTGACGAAGACCCCTTCTTCTCGTAAGTCTCCTGGAGTCTGTTCTCCCGCTTTTACCCGACAGTCCTTTCACTGCTTATTTAAAGTATTTAATATGAAACACAGCTCACCTTCTGATCTGTGATATTTTACTTCAGAGGTAGAAGTTAACGGTCCAGAAGCGTCTCAGAATTAGACAGATCCTTTTTTAACTTTAGAATCATTTAAAGTTAAAACCACTTAAAATAAACAAACAAATAAAATGCATATAATTGCGTTTAGGACTTTTATTTTGTATTATATTTGAATTTGCGGAATTCAGCAAGGCAAGCTACCTAGAACACACACACACACACACACACACACACACACACACACACACACACACACATATATATATATATATATATATATATATATATATATATATATATATATATATATATATAAACTAATTTAGTTCTTTTAATTTAAAGAACACAAAGTGGTTTGAACCTTGTCATTCTGAGCTGCCTTTTGTCAAGTATTTTCATTGTTTTATTTCTGTAATTTATTCTTTATTGATTTAAAGAACTCTTTATAGAGTGAGCAAAGTTACATTAACTTAAATGTTTTGTAAACTTTAAGCTGATGATTCTCTGAAACAACCACACATGAGCTTAAGACCACCTTGTTCCCCAACTACAGGGGAACAGAGCCCCCTCCAAGAATTGGGAAGCACTGGAAATCTCTGGAGTTCTGAATCATCATTCAGTACCTTTGGCACGAGTTGGAGTGACATTTATAAAGCAGAACTGATCGTTCAAATTCAACAGCTGACCTCAGTAGCCAATGCTTTCGTGTCTGAGTTCAGTCAAATTCTCACAGCAATGTATCAGCATCAAGTGTAAAGTAGAGAAGGACGGCTCCCTATTTGTAGTTTTAATTCCAGGAGAACGATGGCATCTACAAACCTTTGGATCTGTAACTCTGGCCTGCACACCACAATCTGTGCAATATTTATATACTTGTAATTGTCAGATTCTACACCTATACGCAAAGTATCTTCAGACTTCTGCTGAGAGCAGAGTGTGATTCTGAGGGTCTGTTTATGCTCCTTTAATCACTAAAGATGAATACTTGTTGATTCATCTTTTTTGTGAATGATACACTCATTGTCAAAAAAGATTTTCACCCAAGTGTGGGATTGTAATGCTACTGGGAAGGAAAAGAAAGGTTACCAGTAACAAAAATTATTTTTATTAAATATTTAGATGGATATGAACAATATTTATTGAGCTATGTAACATGCTGTTGGGTATAACGCAACATGCCAGACATCTCTCTGCATGGAGTTGAAGGGATTCCTAATGCTGTCCTGTGATAATCCACCCCATGCTGCTTGAATGTTCTTGTGTGATCCGTAACCATACAAAACTGCCATGGTCCCACCACACAGATTTATTGATCGCCTCCACCTAAAGCAGGACTCATCACTGAAAATGACCTGCTGCAATTCTCAGTGACTCCATGAGAGTCTGGCATGACACCATTGCAGTCTTTGGCAGTGTTGACTTGGTGTTAAGGGCAGTCGTCATAACCTGTATGTAGTCCTGCATTGTGCAGCCATCTGCCAGTGGTGCTAGAACTAACGGGATGACTCATGGAGGGCATCACTGCTTGCTGAATGTTTGCAACCATGGTTGTTGGGTCACTCTGTGCATGTCAGACAATTAGTCAGTTCTCCCTCTCCGTGGTTTGCGTCTCAGATCCTTCATGTCGCTGGTGCATGCCTTCTATCCAGGGTCACCAACAGCATGTTAAGATAATATCATCATGACCAATATATCAATAAGATCATCCCCCTTATGATCATCTCCCAAACTCTTCCAACTGTTTGATTTGCATTCTAAATCTTCTCAGAGGCATACTTTGCTTGCAAAGTTTCTTCCAACACAACAGCACAAGTCAAAATTGAAAGCATGCGTAAGAAGACCTATCCTTGCTTACGTCACATGCACAGCTGAGCGTGAAACTTGAATCATTTGTCTGTCTCATGATGTCAGAACTGCCCTTCAGCTGTCGGCTGATTCCTTCTGGGTGCAACTATATATTGACTGTGTGTGTGTGTGTGTGTGTGTGTGTGTGTGTGTGTGTGTGTATTTATTCACAGTAATATTTTCTTTTGCTGAAAACCTGGTTTTCTTTTCTCTCTCCCTTTATTTCATTTAGCTCTGCAAGGTAGGCTTTCCTATGCAACTTTCATCTCCTTCACTTCACGCATGACACATTCTCCTATACTTAGTTTGTGACAGAATAAAGGACAGTTATGGACTTATGATGCTGTTTTCTTCTCCCTCTATGACAGTGATCCATTCCAGGCCCACCATGATCACTTACGACAAATGATGAGGAGTTTTTCGGATCCCTTTGGCCATGGCTTCATGGCCAATATCACAGATGGTCGGGATAGGGGGCGTAGAAGAGGAGAATCCCAGCCCAACACAAGTGTAGCCATCCACAATGACCACAGAGTGAGTACTGAGACCTTAAAGGAGAATTCCACCAGGTTCTCAAAATGAAATAATTTCATTAAGCATAATTTAATAACCATCTCTCCACCAGTCCATTCAGCTCATATGTTGAAACTAAGCTCCAAAAGCAGCTATTGCTTCTCTGAAGGTTAGAGCCAGCTCATTTACATATCTCAGGCTATTCAATCTACACAGTCTCACAGCTTTTTGAATGAGCCAATTAGCACAGTAGATGAATTATGATCATATTTAGAACATAAAGCCATCCAAACGCACCTCCTTCACGAAAAAATGTAAAATACAATAAAAATGAACATTGCAAAAGCAAGTGAATTTCCCTTAAATTTAGCATAATATTTAATTGAGATTATTATAATAAGATGATTCATTAATTTTATATCCAACTTATTTTTACTACGATTTTATGTTTAAATGGTCTTATTCACAAATCATTTTGCTTAATTTTTGATTAATTAAATTCCTTAAAACGAATGAAAGGTGGCAATAAATTAAATAAAGTTAATATAATATTAAAACAGTTAATAATATATTCATACAGACTGCTAAGTTGTTTTTATTTGCAGAGTAAAGTATCAAAAAACCCAACACAATTTCTTCACAGTGCTGGTGACACAGTGAACTCTCTGGCTAACCTTGTTAATTCCTGTTAGTTCTGGACCGCAGTGAATTAAAGGACAACCCCAGTGAAATTACTGAAACATGTCTCAGAAACTGGCAGCTGGTTGCGTGTCTTTGATAGTGTAATACTTTACACATAAATAATGTCTGCTTAAAGAGAATCTCAGAAAAAATATCACTGTAGTTGTTGGAGTTGGAGTTGTATAGCATGCTAGCATGCTAATAGCCAATGTTCTTATGCTGTGGTAGTAATGTTGGATGAGGGCTGAAACTGTAGATGGCAGGGTCGTACCACAGTAGTGATGTTTTTCTGTTAGCCATGATCATTGATCGCTGGTGTTGCTCTTTAAGAATGTAGATCCTCCACTGATTGGAAATGTAGAATGGAGAACTATTCTGTTTACTCTTATTCACTCAGATATGTTCTATTTTCTCATACGTGACCCAGATATGTCATTTGCGTGGCAGTGTGGTCAGGGGAAAAACACTGAATCTGACATTTTCAGTACCGATTTGGGCCACTTTCATATACGTCACTGAAAATCCAGTACATATCGAATTTGTGGCAATTTGTGACTCAATCAAACCACCAGATCAGAATTAAATATGACTTGTATCTGAATGCATCTCAGCTTTGCTCATTAAATGTGATCAGAGGAGAAGGAATAAAGAAACCAAGAAAGTAAACCAAAGAAGTGGGTGTGGACGAATAATGTGCCCTTTTTACAGTTAGTGGAATGGACGGTTAAACTTGCTTTATGTTCCTCACAGTCCAGCGTTAATAGCGTTAGTAGTGTCTAGAGTGCAGAGTGGCAGTCAGTCATTCTATATTTTAAGGTTATAAGTCATATCTGCTTTAAGAATTATGTACAGATGTCATCTTGCTATCTGTGTCTTCAGTCTCATGGGGATGTTTGTATATTTATCCATGTGTATTTTCATGAGGCAGGACCTAGCTTTGACATTCAAAACACACTGACATCTACAGTGTTAGTACACTTGGCTTGCCCTCCAAACAGACTGTTCCAGTTTGGATACTCGCAATTCCCATTGGTGAGTACTGTGAATACACCACATGGGCCCAGCTCCTCAGCTCTTTCTGACCTACATACTCACTGTCCTACTGGCCGATGAGCAAAGTGACCTGAACACATGTCCAGCTTTCAACATTCTCTCCTGTCAGTACACAGTAGTTAAAATAACAAGTCCAGCTTGAGTTTACTGGGGTCATGATGGAAAACTGCCATGCTAGTGTAAACCTCTTTACTGGTAATGTAGTTCCAGGCTTTTTGAACTCTGAGCGGGGGTGGAGAAGTGCTAGGGAAGGAAAACTCCCTATCGCCCCTCAAGGAGCTATGTTTAGCCATGATAGTATTTTTAGCTGGCTGGACAGCATTGTTCCACTGACACACTGCTTTCTCACTCAAATACATTAAAGACTCTCTCGGGGACTCAACTGACTGGACTGTTGACACGTAGGCTCACAAGAAGCTTTTTTTTATACAGGCTGGTAGATCAAGTTTTGACTTTGCTTATTAAATAAGACAATAGAAGCAATGGAACTGCATAATAGCAGCATGATACTATGATCCTCGGATGTAGCACATTAGACCGCTAAGCCACTCAGAGCCTTTTTATTATTATTATTATAACTTTGGGCATTTTTATGATTTTGTGTCTAAATACAGAAATTCAGAAAGATGAGCCACATTATTTCTGTAAATAATGAATAAAAGCTGGAGTAAAACTACAGTTGTTTGCATTTTTAAATTATTTTCAAGACAAGTAATCAAAACAACATTTTTCCCTTTGTTTCTTTTTCTTTATTGTTTTTGTGTCCACAAAATGATAGGACTGTATTGTAGATCAACAGTATAGGTTTGGGCATGCCTACACTCTTCAAGCTCAGGAAGAGTTTACAAAATAATGTGCTTATAAACTTACAAAATTACACTACACTAATAGTCATTTTAAATAAAGTATTTTAGTTCATTCAATATATTTTAACATTCTTGGATATATACACCATTAGGATTTCCAAGCCCAAGGGCCTGTTTGCAGCCCCACACTTCAGTGAGTGGTCAGTGGAGACAGTTACTCCAAAAAGTAGGATAAACCCTTTTTGATACCCTTGATTTCAGAAGAAACAATAGATGGTCAGGTGTCCCAATACCTTTGTCCACATAGCTTATATTGTAATCAGCCAATGCTCAAGATTTTAATATCAGTTTCAAAAAAGTAGCATCATATCTCTAACACATTCAGTAAGTGTATCCAAACCTTTGACTGGTACTTTAAGCATCTCTGATTTGGTCTATTTGTCATTTCTGTTTGTCAATTTGAAATAATAATAATAATAATAATAAACATAGACACCCAACATACTGCCTCTAGACTGACAGCACAAAACAGAAAAGATACTGACTGCCCTCTGTCAGCCAACTACTTACAATGTGCTGCCCTCAGGTCTCATGATGACCAGCTGGCCTGCTGTAGCACCCCCAGGGTGCTAAACATAGTTCCTCTGTCCCTCTCTAACCCCTCCACCGTACTCCCCTTCCCTCCATCTGGCTTATATATTTATCCCTGGTAATTACTTTCATCGAATGCCAGAGTGTTCTCAGACCTGCTCGGATCTCCTGTTTTTATTGGGCAGCTCCTGTCTGAGGCTGGCCAGAAAAACTGTAAAGATAGCAGCAACTGATTTTTTTTTAATGAGACCTGCTTTGTAGAGGTTGTGGATAGTTTGTAGCTGGTTTAGCCTAGAATATTAGTGGAGTGCTGCAGGTGTATATACTGGGTCCCTGCTAGAGTTTGTGTGTGTGTGTGTGTGTGTGTGTGGGTGTGGGTGTGTGTGGGTGGGTGGGTGGGTGGTTGGGTGTGTGGGTGGGTGTGTTATCCTCACACACCTGCTTTGGCAGCCACACAGGTCATCAGCTTTCATACAAACTACTGCTCTCAAGTATCAGACAGGTTTTAGGGGATCTTTCCACAGTGGACACAGATACACTTTCTTAAAGCCAGAGCACACAGACCAGACATTCTAGTGTGGCATTTGTTTCAGAGTGTTCTGAATCTGGTCAAAGCAGACTGGTCAACCAGCACAGCAAACTCTGTATTCACATCTGTGTTTTTCCAGGCAGATGTTGCTTCATGTTGTAAAACTGCTAAACATTTTCCAAATCTCTTAAGAAATACTGGGAAGTTAAGAATAAACAGATGTTATTATGTTCCCATTATTTGCACTAAAGCACTGCCACCAATTTTTGAAAATCCTGATTTATGCTTCTGCATAAGCATCAATCTGCAGTTCAGCCACCAACACAGTAGTCTGGCAATGGGCTTTCTATGCTGCTGTGTTAAATACAAATAACACAGTGGATTACATGTTGGAGTTGGAACTACAGCATACAGTGCGTGTAGTGTACGGTATGTGGCTACACGTAGGCTATGACATAAATTCAACACGGTGAGTGGGTTGGTTAATTGGCACTTTCTAAATTTGGACAAAACGGGGCAAATTTTGATTAACAAATGAATATAAGGAAAGAAACATTGGACTAAACTAGGATTTAGGGGATTCTGTTATGATGTTTTACTATTAAATTAAATCATAGAGGTGATTTTCCCGTCCTTTCTGTTTCATATTCCAACCATTAATAGAAGCGAGGTCCTGTTTTCTACAATCTAAACCAATTCCATTATTGATGTCTTACCTTAGCAAAAAATGGATAAATGGTGGAATCAGTGGACTGGTCACTATGGTAGGATAGGTTTCTGTGGATTGACTGCTATGCATGAAAATGTGTGTTCAAAGTCATGGCCAACTACCCAAACCTCACCAAACAAACATGAGTTTAGCATGTTGAATTAGATTAAACATTCAGGACAACCGCAAGCAGCCATGGCACACCAACCCAACATTTGTGTTTGTTTGTGTTCATCCCATCTGTGTGCTTTGTCAACAGTAATCAAAGCTTTTTGGAACAATCACATTGTTCTCCTGGTTGCCTCAGTAACTTATGTGTTCTTACCGAACATCACTATCAAAACACACTTCATTATAACTCATTGTGAAAATGAAATCTGACCTGCTGAGTGAACTGACAATTTGGTTGGCAATGTCATTTTGATAATTCGAGCCATGCTGAGGCAACATTTGCAGCCTTGCTGTTGTTCCTATCATTCTCAGAACCCCCTCCTCTACTGAGCTCCCTTGTTTGTGGATCATTTGCCAGAATAAAAGGAACTTTCCCTTTGGAGCTTGTGAGTCATCCGAAAAAGCCCCCACCCCAGTCAAGCAAAAAGCATATGTGTGTGACAGGAGACCCAAGATTATGAAGGGGCATGGCAGAAATGGGTCATGAACTCAAGTCAGCAGGGTGGCACACACATAAATACCAGGTCAACACACTTCACCCAAAATGGTGTGTGTTAATTAAAGAACCTTTTACCCATTCTCAGGATTCTGTACCGTTAAACTAGGAGGACTTTAAAACATGCTCCTGCAGCCAAAATATAACCCTGCCCTTCCCTCATGGGGCTTTATTAGTCCTTAGCTCTCTTTCAGGAGTGTTGATAGGTTTACAGCAGTTTGACCTTTTGGAGGAGCTGATGCAGTGCTGCCAAGACCCCAGCTCTCATAGAGCCTAGTCTGTTATGAGAAATGGATTCTGCTGCGCTGTGAAATGCCAGAATAATTCACACCGCCACCACGTTTGCAATGACTGTGGCTGTTTCAACAGCCTGTGTGTGTGTGTGTGTGTGTGTGTGTGTGTGTGTGTGTGTGTGTGTGTGTGTGTGCGTCTGTGTGTGTGTGTGGTATATATATCTATATATTCCATACACTATCTCAGTTAATGTCTTGTCTATATTTTCTAGTATTCGTATGTGTATTGTTACCTGCACATCAGAGTTGGGAGAAATGCAATCTGATTTAGCTGTACATGCCTTGTTGTAAAGTCTGAATGACAATAAACTTCACTTTACTTCATATATATATATATATATATATATATATATATATATATATATATATATATATATATATATATATATATATATATAAAATGTATACTGTACATACTACACAAAGGTTAGTTCCAGCCATGTAAGCTGATTGGTTAAGGAGATATCTCACTGTGCTGTTATTTGGCCATAACGTCAGAAACGTCTTTAGTAAAATAAATTCTTTAAAAAGAATTACTTAAAATTAAGCTAAACGAATTAAGCACAATAATAAAAGCAATAACTAATAAAAGCAATAACTAATAAAAACAATCTGTGTAAGGAGCTGGAAAAAGAGCTGAGCTGTCGGTTGTGCAATGAATGGTGGCAGGTATAGCAAAACATGCCAGACGTCTTGGCATTAAGTTTCAGAGATACCTAATGGTTTCCTGGTTTCAGATAATCCATCTCATGCAGCTTGAATATTCTCACTTTTTTTGCAGTATGAGTGGAGTGTTGATGGTGTGTCCATTTTCAATCAGGGATAACTTAACTGGTCAATACATAGTATCTGTGTGATGTAGATAGACAGACAGACAGACTGAGGTAAAGTCACATATAACAGCAGCACAATGAACACAAAGAGCAGGAGAACAAAGTACTCAAGCCTTGTTCCGGAACACAATAAATAAGAGATATATTGAAAAAAAATACAAAAACTACTAGGCTATAAAGCAAAAATGTGGAATTATAAATACAGTGGGGAAAATAAGTATTTAGTCAGTCACCAATTGTGCAAGTTCTCCCACTTAAAAAGATGAGAGAGGCCGTTAATTGACATCATAGGTAGACCTCAACTATGAGAGACAAAATGTGAAAAAAAAATTGAGAAAATCATTTTGTCTGACTTTTAAAGAATTTATTTGCAAATAATGGTGGAAAATAAGTATTTGGTCAATAACAAAAGTTCATCTCAATACTTTGTTGTATATCCTCTGTTGGCAATGACAGAGGTCAAACGTTTTCTGTAAGGTTGGCACACACTGTTGCTGTTATGTTGGCCCATTCCTCCATGCAGATCTCCTCTAGAGCAGTGATGTTTTGGGGCTGTCGGCGGGCAACACGGACTTTTAACTCCCTCCAAAGGTTTTCGATGGGGTTGAGATCGGGAGACTGGCTAGGCCACTCCAGGACTTTGAAATGTTTCTTACGAAGCCACTCCTTTGTTGCCCTGGCAGTGTGCTTGGGATCATTGTCATGCTGAAAGACCCAGCCACATTTCATCTTCATTGCCCTTACTGATGGAAGGAGGTTTGCACCCAAAATCTCACAATACATGGCCCCATTCATTCTTTCATGTACACGGACCAGTCGTCCTGGTCCCTTTGCAGAGAAACAGCCCCAAAGCATGATGTTGCCACCCCCATGCTTCACAGTTGGTATGGTGTTCTTTGGATGCAACTCCGCATTCACTGTCCTCCAAACACGACGAGTTGTTTTTTTACCAAATAGTTCTACTTTGGTTTCATCTGACCATATGACATTCTCCCAATACTCTTCTGGAACATCCAAATGCTCTCTAGCAAACTTCAGACGTGCCTGGATATGGACTGGCTTAAGCAGGGGGACACGTCTGGCACTGCAAGATCTGAGTCCCTGGCGTCGTAGTGTGTTGCTGATGGTAGCCTTTGTAACGTTGGTCCCAGCTTTCTGCAGGTCATTCACTAGATCCCCCCTTGTGGTTCTGGGATTTTTCCTCACCGTTCTTGTGATCATTTTGACCCCACGGGCTGAGATCTTGCGTGGAGCCCCAGATCGAGGGAGATTAGTAGTGGTCTTGTAGGTCTTCCATTTTCTAATTATTGCTCCCACAGTAGATTTCTTCACACCAAGCTGCTTGCCTATTGCAGATTCAGTCTTCCCAGCCTGGTGCAGCTCTACAATTCGGTTTCTGGTGTCCTCCGACAGCTCTTTCGTCTTCACCATAGTGGAGTTTGGAGTGTGACTGTTTGAGGTTGTGGGGAGGTGTCTTTTATACTGTTAACGACTTCAAACAGGTGCCATTAATACAGGTAATGAGTGGGGGAAAGAGGAGCCTCTTAAAAAAGAAGTTACAGGTCTGTGACAGCCAGAAATCTTGCTTGTTTGTAGGTGACCAAATACTTATTTTCCACTATTATTTGCAAATAAATTCTTTACAGGCCTCTCTCATCTTTTTAAGTGGGAGAACTTGCACAATTGGTGACTGACTAAATACTTATTTTCCCCACTGTATGTAATTGCATAAACATTATGCAATAACAAATTATGAACCATACAGTACAAATAAAGGCTCATTGAGCCTGAACTATTGTATAAATGTATACTGTCTGTGCAAAACTAAATGGACAGAAGATATGAATATTGTCTGTGGAAAGAGATATGAATAGAAGTAATTAGTAAGAAGTAATGTCCAGCCATTAATTCAGTCTGTCCAGCCAAAATTAGTGAGCCTGTCCAGGTAGTGGCTCTATGTGTAATAATGTCATGACACAGTGAAGAGGAGTTGTACAGTGTGATCAGTGTTGTTCAAACTACTTTCTGTACCACTCCTTGCTACTGACCAGAAAGTCATGGGGTGGGTGAAATGTGTTGTCCAGGATAGCAGCCATTTTGTTTAGAGTAGTTTTAGAGAGTTTATACTTTATACCCGGGTATGTGGTAGAGAGGAGAGGACGGGAGTACACCTTGTAAGCATTACCGTGAGTATTACAGTTCTCGTTTCCACCACCAAAGCTCAAAGCTCTCCAGTGAGCATCCAAGAACGGAGCCAGCCTTCTTGATCAGTTTGTTGAACGTTTTTGCATTTGTGTTAACCAGCTCCACATTCAGACCCATGATGATAACAGACCTGACTGTGGCCTTCTTCCTTCTGAAGTCCACCACCATCTCCTTGGTCTTGGTCACATTAGGTGGCAAATGGTTCTTTGCGCACGACTCTACAAAGCTGCTCACAAAGTCTCTGCATTAACCTTCCTGCCCATCCCTGATACACCCGAATGTTGCAGACCAGAAGATCAGGTCATCTGGTACCCAACTGCACATACTGGGTCCTGTGAAACAGGTAGTCATGGACTTATCCACATGCATATTCACTGGTTGTGTCCACTAAGACAAAAGCGGGGCTCAGAACATGACTCGCTGGGATTCGGAGTGATTCTGTGACAATCTGGCATGACACCAACTAGCAACAGAGTAACTCCTGTGTAGATGTGGGGCTATATATTGTGTTTAAGCAGCCAAAAAGTAAAATGTAGTACAATTTCAAAAAGAACAAATGAATATTAAGTCTTAAAAAGGTGTTTTGGGAAACAGACTAAGGACACATTTAAACTGTTGCAACCACTGTATGCCTTTGGTTTCAGTGAGCTAATTTAAGTGTATAATGATTGTGATAATAAGATATAATGATAATGAGTGTGTATATGGGATGTTGTGTACATGTATCTAAATCAAATAGTGTGTGTGTGTGTGTGTGTGTGTGTGTGTGTGTGTGTGTGTGTGTGTGTGTGTGTGTGTGTGTGTGTGTGTGTGTGTGTGCATGCACGTGTTTTGTAACAGTCAGATCTGGAAGCACCGAGGTTTCGGACGCCCTTTTTTCATCTACCACATTGGCATGGATTCATGCTGGCATAGCACTGAACTGCTGTGCTGATTTAGAATACCAGAACAAACAATGGGAGAACTTCTGAGAATTAGAGCTGATCAGGAGTCAGGTTGCATTCAAGAGTGCATTCTTAGAAAGACACAGCCACTCTGAGGGCCTGATGTATGTACGAGAGCAGGTGTGAATGTGAATGCTGTGGCCACAGTGTGTGCTCTCTCGCAGTGCGCCTTAAATGAACATTCGCTGTGAGCTGTAGCTAATCATGCAAATTGCACATACGACCACCTGTTACTGTGTTGAAATGTGAGGTGCAGGGTTTAAAAAGTACAGTGATAAAGAGGAGCCAGGAGCAATCTCGGGACAAATATGAAAGTCAAGGTTCTGTTGTAAAGGCAACTGATGATGAGGATATAACTATTGAAACTATCAAACTGTTTTATATATGCCAAGCAAAAATAGTTCATGTGTTATTAATAATGTTTAAATATAATGTTTAAAGGTTGCTCTATCTTCACTTAATGAGGAGCAGCACAGGAGTCCAGATCTTTGACTTGTATTATCCTATATATTACTTAATTATGTTTTGTTTGTGATTATTTTAGTAATTTGGAATAAGAATTTGATAGATGGGGTGTCGAGAGTTTTTCACATTATATAAATAAATCATCAGGAAGGGCATCCAGTGTAAAACTTGTGCCGAAACTGTCCTGCGCAGCCAAAAGAAGAAGAAGAAGAAGATATAAATAAATCAGTATTTTCACACTAAATGATGTTATGTTATGCAAAATTGTCACTCAAATATTTAGAGTTTGTGATCATTTTCCAAACTCAAATGGGATCTTGGTGTTGGATCAACTCATGATAAAGCTTTGCTGGTTGCCATTCACTGTAAACCCAGCTCATTTAAAAACTTTAAGGAAACAGATTTCTTTAAATAAATGTAGTTAAGCATTTCCCACTGGCTTGTGGCATCATTAATTTGCATACTGGGTGGGTCACTGACCCCTGATCTAGCACAAACACAAGATTATACTATATTGTTTTTGTAGGTTAATAATAGTCAATTTAATTTAATTTGGAAAAAAAAACGTTTTCATCTGCTCACAATGCATTTCTAAGAACTGTAGTTTAATGTCTAAACTGCTGCTATTTTGATATGATGCCTTGAGCAGGGCACTTATCTCCCCAGCTGCTCTCCATGATACACGAATAGGGCTGCCCACTGCTCCGGGCATGTGTACTCCCTGTTCCCAAGTGTGAATTTGATAGTGTGTTGGGTTAAATGCGGAGGACAGTGGATCTGTATGAACATTTACGTTTTTTATATTTATATTTCAGAACTGCACTACAATTAGATTTGTATGCCAGTTTAATACACCGTGTACATGCCAACAGATGCACATGTTCTAGTTGTGCCTGAAACTAAAAAAATCAGTACGTCTAATCCTGAGGAACAAATCAGTCTCACCCTGATCACACTGTTCAGAACATACTTTCCTAGCCAGATATTTCTCACACCTTTACAGCGTTCCACTGGCTTTACAATTACCACAAGTACCAAGTCACCGTTTCGGTGTTAGATCATTAACAGCTCACTGTGATGCGGTCCCTCCCTTCAGCTGCATGGGTTCTTCACAGCATTTGTTAACGGCACAAGGGCTCTTAGCCATAAGAGAGCATAGTCTGAGCGCCACTCTTTGAACCGTTCTGCAAGCTGTCGGTGGGAATGCTTTGAAGAGCTGTTATGACGAAGAAGGCCTAAGGATAGACTTCAGTAGTGATCTTAGACTGAAGTGGTGATGTCTACGGGAGGAGTGGGTTGGAGAGGTTGCCCTGAGAACACATCGACGGACCGCTCAAGAGTAATTGAAGATGATAATATGGGTTGTAAGATGGGATGTGTGTACATGTCAAAGGGAATAAGAGACTGGAAGAAAAGACAAAGAAGAATGGGCTTCATTGACCAACTGATCTTATGAAGAAATATTTATGAAGATTCTGGTATGCGCCAGATTTCTTATTTTGGATTTGTTTGGTTTATAAGGACAGTTGGATCCATCTTTATGAGAGCAGAACTATGAACAATGCTGGGGGCTAACACAGGTGTTGATGTGTTGTAGGGGCTGTTGTGTGCCATTGGAAGCCTAGTTGGTGTAAACATGTAGCTAACTGGGTTAGGGTTGGCTGCTGGTCCAGAATCTGTCCCACCTGACCTAACTCCAACAGTGACCTCTACAGTTCACAGTAAATTAATTACAGATAATAGTTAGAAGGCAATCGTGAAAATGAGTAAAGGGGGGAATGTAATTGTATTAGAGCAAAAATGACAATAATATCATTGATCGCAATTATTTCTGCGACAGAATATCGTCCAGACAAAAGTAGTTAATGTGACAACCCTACATACAACATTTGCCATTTAAAGGTGGTATACAGTATTTTAATTATGTCTGTCCTCATGCCTGTCTTGCAGGAGCTGGATGTGTTCAGGAACCCTTTTGCCATGATGGACAACATGATGGCAGGCATGAGGAACAGAATGGGGGATATGCACCGAACCTTTGTGAGTCGTCTTCACTACTGATTCACTCCAAATCCACCTCACACTTGACATCTTTCTCAGGTTTTTTCATCTGCAGTTCCTCTAGTGTTGTCATGAGCTCTGCTCCATTTCAGTGACTTCAGGGAAACAGAAGAGGTGAATGTGTGCTGATTTGATCTGATTTTATCCTGTAGTTAAAGTCCCCTTCATCTGGTTTCAGGAGAACATGCCCACAGACTCCAACACCCACGCATTCAGCTCCTCCTCAGTCATGACCTACTCAAAAGTGGGAGACGAGCCAGCCAAAGTGTTCCAAGCTTCCTCGCAGACACGGTGTGCTCCTGGCGGGGTGAGTGCTTAGGAACAGGGGCCAAAGTATTTAAAAACACTATACTTGCCTCACTGTTGAACCATGTTAAAAGCTCCTGTAGGAGTGAAGCTTACTGTGTGTGTGTGTGTGTGTGTGTTTGTGTTTGTGTGTGTTTGATTTGTGTAGATTAAGGAAACTAGGCAGTCTCTGAGGGACTCAGAGAGTGGAGTACAAAAGATGTCCATTGGCCATCACATTCAGGACAGGGGCCATGTTATCGAAAGGAAGCACAACAAAAAAACAGGAGAGAAGGAGCTCAACCAAGATTTCCAGAACATGGATGAGAGTAAGTGTGTTCACTGTCTTACTTGGAATGCTCATACACTATATGGACAAAAGTATAGGGAAGTATACCTCATGCCCAAGTGGCCAACATGTCCAATCCAAAAGTAGTGGCTGGAGCATCATCATTCCAGAAACAGAGTTTCACTTTATGCCCCTTTAGCCCACGCTTAGCTTTAGGCATGGTGCCAAGGGTTCCTGTTTATTTATCTGCTCCAGAGAGTCCTATTCTATTGGAAATGGGGATTAGACAAGCTGTGTGCATTTGCACATCTGTGTCAGCAGTGCTGTACGCTGTTCTTATTTATTTACCTTCTATGATGGGAAGCAAAACACAAGGTCACATTTTTAGCAGTTGCCCCAGGTTATATAGGAGCAACATATATAAGTACCTGTGACCTTGTGTTTTGACACCCAGGTTTCATTTCACATCTCAGCTTGTCTCGCTGATGTCTCATCATTGATGGCAGCAGATCACCTAAAGCTCAACCCCAGCAAAATTGAACTGCTATGCATTCCTTGAACCACTGGTCCTTTGAGAACTCACTGGTCACTCCATCAGCAGAAGCACAGAGCCATGGATGTGTATGTGTTGTGGATGACCAGTTATCATTCCCAGCTCATGTTGCAAACCATGAGTCTGTCATGCAGATTTCTCCTTTACAACATCAGAAGAATTCAACCTTTTCTGTCTAGAGAGGCCAATCAGGTGGTTGTTCAGTCTCATTGTCATTTCAAGACTTGACTTCCCAAGTTCAGCCATGTAACTCCTCTGCTGCGTTCCCTTCACTGGCTTTGTTTCAGCCATGTTAGATTCAAAACCTCGATGATGGCCTACAAAGCCAAAATGGACCAGTCCCTGCAGAGTTGATAGGAATGGTCAAAACTCAGTCTATACAAAGAGCCCTTTGAGCATCAAGTACACCTCAGCTTGACACACCATCCTACAAGATGCAAGTGGTGGAACTTCCCCTGAGTCACTTACTGTCTTACTGAATCTCTTTCATGAGCACTCGACACATTAAAGGATCATAATTATACTGAATCTAGTTGGTATCGAGGTCTCCAATCTGACATTTATTTTGGGCAGCATCTAAGCTTGAGGTATCTCTGGATGCTATCTCTACTTACTAGCTAAGGATATTTTCTGTGTGAACAGCAAAGCACATTTGTAAGTCGTCAGCCGAATGCCATAAATGTGAATGTAAATGTTTAGTTAGCTGGCACATGTATCCCAAAACTGACCACCACCCCTGACCTTTGGCACTCCCCTCTTTGGCCTTGCAGCTGAAGCCCAGTCCTTCGATGCAGAGTGGCAGCGGGAGGTGTCCAAATTCCAGTCAGCTGCTCCACTGGCCCATCTGGAGGCTCCCAGGGCCAGAGCAGTACACAGAGCAGCCATCGCCGGCCCCGACAACACACAAAGGTCAGCTATGTGCTGTTTGACATTGTGTTCAGTCTCTTTAAATAAAAAGAAAGCCGTCTGTGGTAAATCTCTGTGACCATTTTGGTTCATTGCTTTAATGTAAATGTAAAAAAATAAGGCTGCAAAACCTGTCTTCAGGCATGCAGAGGTGGTCTGGACTGTCGAATGAGAATAGTACCTCTCTGCATTTGTATGGTACAATAAACGCAGAATGAGAATTACAGTTGGTCAAAATAAGGCCAGTCACTGACATTGTTGCATTTTCTAGTCATTTTGCATCCAAAAAATGCAGATGTAAATGTTCTAATCATTGTCCTGGCAAGCCTGATTCTGTCTTGCCTTAAAAATGGGTGAAGTACCTGCTGTTGGACAATAACATCCCATTTTGACCCATATTTTCATCCTCTATGGTGATATATATATATATATATATATATATATATATAGTTGACTATAGATTTGTTCTCCATAAAGCAGCAGAAATCTGTTGTTTTGTTGTTGTTGTTTGTTTGGTTTTTTTTTTTTCATTTTGCTGAAGCATAAAAAACAAAAAAGGGTGTCCTGAAAAAAAGGTTTCCTTAAGAAAATATTTGAGAACTTTTTTATTTATTGGACAATTGCATTATTACTATTATTATTATATTAATATTCTTGTTAGAACATTCTTATGTGTTTAAGAACCATTTTCAGGAAAGCTTTTGTGAATCTGTTTAAGAACCACTTGAAGATACTGTTATTTGTATTGTAACCCAAAGTAATTCCTAATATTTTAAACTGTTGTTAGTTTGAAGTTATTTTGAAATGTTGTGATTGCTGTTGCCTTTCTCACAGTTTGTCCATGTTTCTTCAGGGGAAAGCCTGAACCAGCAGAAGGCAAGAAGAAAACACACGTCTCTAAGCTCCACATTGAAGGCTCCGGTATGAAGAAGTGAAAACTGCTGAAATAAATATAATAAAACTCTCTGGCAGGCAGTGGTTCTCTGGTGCTTTTTCCTGTGTCTCTTTCAGACCAGAGCTTATGCTTTACATGCTCTTTGCTTCTGCATTGTGAGCTTTACTGAAGCTGTGTCTGCTTGAAAGATTCGGATTGGTTGTCCCACTCTCTGACCCCCTCGTTATTTCTGTATTTACAGAAATGTTACTGGCAGACAAACTGGCAGATTAAGTACCTGAACTAGGTTGAGGTTAATGCAGCTAGGTAACTCAATTTCACGCACAAAACGCACATTTTTGCTTCTTTCTCCAAAGAGTAAAAGTTTGATCTCCTTTTACACTAATTGGTTGAATGCAATTTTTTCTCCCACTTGCTTTTTTCTCTTTTTGTTTTGCTTTTTTGCTAAAAACAAGAACAAATACTCATATTATAAATGCACTTATGAATATGATAAATGCATGTGGTCAGACCTTCAGTAATGGTATTTTCTGCTGTATACATTTGTAAAGAAATGTAAACAAAGACCCTTTTTATACGTGTCAGTGTTCTCATTTTGTTCTCATGTTCTGTGTATCTGCTGTCTGCTGTTTCATTTTTCAGGGTTTTAAAATAAAAGTGAGGTGTAAAGACAGACATTCTCAGTAGAAAATCTCTGTTCTTTGTCACTTGTTTTTATTCCTGTAAACCATTAATCTGTACCACATCCAGTGACTTTGTAAGCAATGAAACCCCCATGGTCTACAGAAGGAAACCGTTCACTGAGGAACCCTCCAGCCCTGGTCGCACAAAAACCAGCTCAGGGACTCATGCTTGATTAAACAAAGATCCTCATGGGCTGAGCCAGGTGATGCCCCTGACTTAGGGTTTCATACCAACAAAGCAGGATCTTCATGCCTGAAGAACTAACTGAAATTTGAGACAAATTGATGAAACAGTTCATCTGTATGCATTACGACTAGAATGTCAAAAGTCAAGTCTTTTACAATCAAACACGGTGTGTTTTAATGTTTTTTGATGACCTCAGTGACAACAGTAATATTTCCACCACGCAACATTACCAATATATTTCTATAAATGAATTAATGTGTTTACTTATTTACCCTCCTTGTCAAAAAGAGGTGGCATGCAGAAGGACTCTTGCTTGGTATGTTTGACATCGTGAGACATGGAAATGGTTCAGGTTTTGCCTTGTGATGTAAGCAGAACTGCTGCACCTGACGGACTATATGAGGTTGTCCCATTGCACGTGTTTTCCATTCTGACTTGTGCTGTTGTGTTGGTAGCACGCTTTTAAAGTAGAGTGTGCCTCGGAAAAGAGGTCAAAAGCAGTTCAAACACTTGGAAGAGTTCAAGAATCAGTCAATCAAAGTTTATTTGTGTAACGCTTTTTATAACAAGGGAGATGTCACACAGCAGCTTGACATCAGCAGCCGGAGGCTGTGGAGCTCTCTCTGGGTTGCTAGATGGTGATTTCTGCCCACATCACAACTACAGCGATGCTGGTTGGAGATATTAATTACCAATAATAATATTAGAGATATTCATAATAATATATTATTACAATTATATATATTATTAGTAGTAGTAGTAGTAGTAGTAGTATAACCCACAGTTTCTTTAGGAGCTTCTCAGTGGGCTGTGGGTAAAAAATTGTTTGTTCTTGACTGAATTCTGTGGTACCACCTGCCAAATGGCGGAATTGTAAAAGGACATGGGTCACCCTGCTGTCCAACTTGATTCTGGGGGTTTTCCTCAAGCATCTGTACTCAAAGATGTTCTGTAAGGAACCCCATTGTGATGAGAAGGCTGATGCATGTGAGGCAGATGATTTGATATGGGAATGCCTGAGCCGTATCTGTCAGACCCAGTTACTCTCAGCTGTTCTATGACATGCATGTTGTCCAACATTTGCTGAGCGTGGTGTTTTTCCACACTTCAGCAGTGATCATATCACTCTGCCATGAGAAGACTGTGGGTGTAGCTGTACTTCTGCTCCAAATAGTCTGAATATCTGAGGTAACATAGATGTAATGCTGTCACAGTGAACATGTTTAACTGCATAGGTTTAACTTTACTGACCCAAACCCAAAGTCTTTTCAGTCAAGATTAATGTATATACTTTTATTTTCTCTCAATAATATCAGATTATAAATTTAAACATGTTGAATCTGTAACAGTAACATGTATATTAATATTATCTTGTACATGTTACCCTGTCTGTAGCAGATTCTAACAGTATCATGTCTATTATTCTGTAACAATGTATAAAAATATAAACAATAGTATATGATAAAAAAATTATAAAAATGTTTACAAATATACATATGTATATATATATATATATATATATATATATATATATGCTAATACAGTGATTACAGTAGTGCCTACACACCTGAATGCATGTAAGGTCCTATTGCACCACCTGCTGGTTATGTTTAAGGACTATGCTCTCTCTCTCTCTCTCTCTCTCTCTCTCTCTCTCTCTCTCTCTCTGGAAGTGTGTAATTGTAGTGCTATTGGGAAGGAAAAGAAAGGACAATAAATAATTACGAATGCAGACCGATACGGGCAATATTTATTGAGCTACACATACAGAAGTATTGTAAAATCTCATGCTTTACATTCTTCTTGAGCAGCCTGAAGATTCTTCTGTATGGTGAAGTGCAAGCACTGAACCCTGTGCATACAGACTGTGCACATTTTGTACATGTTGAGGATTGTAATATAGTGGTTGGTGTGGTGCAAGAGATAACACCACCAGTAAGCCACCACACCATTTGGGAGACTGGAGTTCGATGGGCAACTCTGAACACTACTCTGACCCTCCTCTGTAATATGAGTAACCTTGTCAGTAATTTTGGATAAAAGCATCAACTTAATTCTATTAAAAAAATATGGCTAAATAAATATAAAATATATAAACCTGAGGTATGAATAGGGAAAGTAACAAATATGACAGTTAATGTACAGAAATATATAGTAAGCATAGAGTGATCACCTGGAGCTTTTAGGGTTAGAGCCCTCTCTGTTGAGAATGCAGAAGACTTCTTATAAACACGAGATGTGATGTGTGATATTGTCACACTGAGCACGGTTATTTGCTGTGCTCGCCACTCGTGTCCACTCAAGCTGCTGTCAACACCACTTGCTGTATTCAAGGTAAAAATTTAAAATACCTGAACTATATATGACCTTGTGTGTTACTCTGTTCAACTCTAGCTGTGACAGAAATGGATCCCTATTTACGTTTTAGAGCACTAATGAGTGTCAACCATTTGTTGCACCAGTGTTGCATTGTAAAAAGTGCAATTTGAGTGTGAGGGCACTAAAATCACCCACAATGCACTGGTAATTTATAATAAACATCATAGTTCACTACATGAGCTGAATATGAACCAGAATACAACTGAATCTCTATAGTTGAACAAAAGGAGCTGACGACTTTCATATATCACCCAAAAAATACAAATCTGCTCCTTTTCATAAAATGCTAGCCAGCTCTTGTTGTATTTTAGAAGCCAAGTTGATCCTGTTTATGTGGAATCTGTCTTCCCACTTCTCTTCAGTTGTTATTCTGTGTCTGAATGACGACTCAGTTTATCTGGTATGTTCATAGGTCATGTATTTCCAGTGCCATTAGCAAACGGTGCTGCAGAAGAGTGCTGGATCCTCTTTCAGAGATGTTGCACATGGTGTAAATACATAAAGCCAGAAAATACAGAAAATCTCTCTCTCTCTCTCTCTCTCTCTCTCTCTCTCTCTCTCTCTCTCTCTCTCTTAGTATATATATATATATATATATATATATATATAAGAGGTGGGAGTGGTCGAACCAGTGCAATGATAATATGAATGACTTATGACTTATATCTTATAAAGAGGTCAGTTTAATTATTAGGTCAGAGGATGTTTAGAATACCTTTAAACAAGTCATTTAATACTGAGAGCTACCTCAGTTAAGAAGAGGCCATTTTAACATAACAAATGACAAACGGTTGAATATGAGATGAGGGAGCATTAGTCCAGTTCTGTCCTGCAAAGATCTGCTGAAGACCACCTGCTTAGGAGCTGGACCTGAAACACCAGCTCTTGAACTCACTACAAAGAGCTGCTTTGAGTTCTGCTATTCGGGAACATGAGTCCAGTCAGAGTTCATGAACTAATTACTGATTAACCGAGGAGAGCAGGACACGTCCGGCCCGCAGGGGGTGCATGTCGGGACGGTCTAAAGAATTGGACACAACACCGGAAATGGAGTGAGGGCTCTGTAAGCTTCTCTGGTGGGAGAGAAACAGCAGCTGCACGGTTGAAGGTGAGGCTACTGTGTGTTTATGTTTTTATTACTGAGAGCTTTTTACTGATGTGTTTATTATTTTACTGTAGTTTAAACAGCAGAGCTTTCTGAGTAAACTTTCCTCTATATCTGTACACCTCTCTGTCTGTCTGTCTGTGTTTCTATATCTGTATAACTGTCTATCTGTCTGTGTTTCTATATCTGTATAACTGTCTGTCTGTCTGTGTATCTATATCTATATAACTGTCTGTGTATCTACATCTGTATAACTGTCTGTCTGTATATGTGTATATATGTCTGTGCATCTATATATAACTGTGTCTCTATATCTATATATCTGTCTGTCTATGTATCTATCTGTATAACTGTCTGTATCTATATCTGTGTGTTTATATCTGTATAACTGTGTATCTATACACAGTTTGTATATATACATATATATGTATATATGTGTGTGTATGTATATATATATATATATATATATATATATATATATATATATATATATATATATATATATTTATTTATTATTGAAATTGAAAATAAAACTATTGATAATTTTATATATATATATATATATATATATATATATATATATATATATATATATATATATATATATATATATAAATTATCAATAGTTTTGTTTTCAGTTTCAATAACATTAAAAACATGACAAAAAGATCATTGTGGACACTGTGTACACACAGGCATCCAGGATGGATAGGATGTTGTGGCTTTGGAGGCTTCAAGTTGTCCTTGTAGGATCATAACAAGGCCTATCATGATAATTGACAGTAATAATTATTGACCAATTGTACAATATATAAAGATACACTTGTTTTTACTCGTTTTTGCTGACCTTGATCTTACCCATTAAGTTTTTCTTAATAAGGAGAGCACATTAGCAGTTCTATATATTATTTGTTTTATTTAATTAGATTAATAATGTCAGAATATTCTTAATAATTTAAAGTGTTTTGCTCTTTAAATTGTGTAATTGCAATTTTATGCTATCACATGGGTCTTAAGATGACAGTAATGTATTGCAGTTATTGTACAAACAAAAATAGTCTAATCATGTGTGAGGGTGTGAGGAGTTAAATATCTCTACAACCATGCAGTTTTGTTAATGAAATATATAAACATTTACTCACTTTCAGGCACCTGTACAGTATTGCCCACAAGTACTGAAAGCTCATAAACCAAACAGCTGTTATATGATGCCATACTTCACCTTTGAGATTTCAGTATATTTTTGTGTTTCAGTATATTTCCCCTCCAGATAAGACGGAAGACATTCTGCTACACATGTTCCTGCCAAACAGTCCAACACAGTTTAAACTCAACTAATGCTTCCATGTGTGATCAAGAGGAATACATCAGAATGTTGAAATCTCGGGATATTAAAAGTGAGGATATGGAATCCGTCATCTTCAGTGCTACAGAAACACCCCATTTTACTCTCTTTGCTGATATGTCTCACAGAAAAACACAAAAAAACTCAAAGAAGAGAATCCCGCAGTGCTTAGAGTGTGGAAAGACTTTTTCCAGATCAGACAGTCTCAAACAGCACCAGCGCATTCACACAGGTGAGAAACCGTATCACTGCTCACAGTGTGGGAAGAACTTTGCTAGACTGAGTCATCTCCAAGGACACCAGCGCATTCACACAGGAGAGAGACCATATCAGTGCACAGAATGTGGGAAGTGTTTCACTAGATTTAGTCATCTCCAAGAACACCAGCGCATTCACACAGGGGTGAAACCGTATCACTGCTCAGACTGTGGGAAGAGTTTCTCTGTACAGAGTAAACTCCAGGCACACCAGCGCATTCACACGGGAGAGAAGCCCTACGACTGCCTAGAGTGCGGAAAGAGTTTTAATGACCGAGATACCCTAAAAATCCACCAGCGGATACACACAGGAGAGAAACCCTACACTTGTTCGTACTGTGGAACGGATTTCAGTGACAAACGCAATCTCAAAACGCATCAGCGTGTTCACACTGGAGAGAAACCGTATTACTGTTCGCACTGTGGACTGTCTTTCAGTGACCGAGGTAATCTTAAAAGACACCAGCGCATTCACACAGGAGAAAAGCCGTATTTCTGCTCCAAGTGTGGGCGGAGCTTCAGGCATTCAGATACTGCAAAGAAACATAAATGTGCTACGCGGGAAGCGGAAGCTCATGACATGTGAGTTTGTCCAATCAGAATGTCACACAAACTCCCCCTAATAGCAATGTTACAGGACAGGGAAAAAATCTTTCTCTTATAACCTTAACTGTTATATTCCAAGTAATTTTATAACATTTCAGTTGGTCAGTTTAATGTGAAATTTAGACACAATGAGAAGAACAAATTCATATGATCAACAAGTGAAAAACTATAAACACGTTTTTGTGGCGATGAGTATGTTCACCTTTACTCATTAATCTGAACAGCAGAAAATAAGATTGTGTCAGTAATTCAGTCAGTGCATTTTCATGCATTTGAGTAAACACATGATCAGGAAACCGATTCAGCCAATAATCCCACAGAAGAATGAGAATGAGGCAGGAGGAAGGCGGAGTCCCTGCTGGTTTGTGCCATTGGTTTGTGCTGACTGCTCCTCCCATGATCAATGACAGTTGCAGCAATCAGATTACTAGAACTTACTCTGATCGAAGATGATGGACTATGCTGTTTACATGACCAATTAAATAGTCAGATAACTACAGAAATCTGATTAAGGTCAGATTATTGAAAAAAATGCATGGTTGACAGAATTCTGTTGATTTTCTGAAATTTCATAATTAAAGTGTAATGACATAAAGCAAGTAATTCAATGTGGTTTAAAATGAAATGTGCGTGTGTTTACATGCATGCAGTAATCTGCTCTTAAGTGAATTTTGGCAATTATCCAATTATTAAAGTGGTTATGTAAACAGCAGACAAGTCCGATGCAGGGAGCTGGATTTTAGCTCAGTAATCTGATTTCTCAGTACATGGTACTAAGCAATTGGAATTGTTTAAAATTTTTCATTGTTCTATTAATAATATTACTTATATAACCTCATATAGGTTCACTGGTTATTTCAATAGTGAATCAAATTTGCAACATCTGGATTATATCACCACCAGTGTAAAGAAATCCGAGTCAGGAAGTTTTATGTTTACAAATGTTTACCATAAAGAGTGAAAATATGTCTGTTTTCAGGTTACCTAAAGGAATTAACATGCTGGCACAAGATCCTACTGGTGATGACACTGACAATGAAGATGAGGAAGATGACTACTCAGAATCACCATCTACTGTTGCACCGGTTATCTGTAGTGTTGGCTCCGTTTTCATGAGCTCATCTGAAGGGAGAGACTCTGTTACTCAGCCTTCCTCCTCATATGATACATAAATATATCAGTTCTAAATGAAACCTTTCCTTCGGGAGTTTTTGAATCCTTTTTTCTGTCTGTTGCTGCTTTTAATAATGCATTAATGTCTGCATATATATTGCATATCTGATTAAATCAATTAATATCAAATAATATTTATAAGGAAGAGATCATTATCATTACATTTTTGATCATTTATAATTACTTGTTCAGTTTAAATGTAAATTTTGATGATCTTTATGTATCAGAAAACCATTTTAATTTACAGCAGTTAGAAAATAATGCCCTGAGTTACCAGAGTGAGCAGTATTTGACCATTTTTATTTGAGACCATTTGAGGCCTTGGGCCTAACTCAGAGCTCTAGATTTGCCACTTATTTAGCTGTGATTTATGTATATTATTCATTGATCATGTTTTTCTAATTTGTCAAGTGCATTTCACTGGTCTAATGGTATTTAGATACATGGGTAAACTGTGCCTTTTGAAAGAACCCCATCCCAGCTTATGTGCATATACCACTTAGAACGTAAATGAATTCAAGAATACAGGAATGAACAACCTGTAATCAACCTGTAATCAGTCTAATGTATATTTGGCAGATTTGAAAACACTTACAATTTAATATTACTTAGCTCTTTCTAGGGACAGCACAACTGAACAGGCTCTTCAGTAATGGGTAGTAGTGGACAATGGTGATTAGTATCTGTGTACTGTACTGTACCTGCCATTGTTTTGTGGCATTATGTTATTAGTTGAAAATAATTTCCAAAAATAATTTAAATGAATGTAAATGGTGTAGATGGTTTTCCCAGTGTGCCTTATAGCAGTGTTTCTTAAATGTTTTAGGCCATGTACCACCTATTCCATAAATCCTATGTACCAAATACAGTTGCTGATATTTGCATATTCTGCCCACATTTCAGAAGAACACGTGTACCACACAAACCTATACACAGGTGGCTAGATGTGGCCTCCACACATCATAAATGTCCTCTCTTTTGTCAGTGGCTTTTTACTTATTGTGTGGCGCAACCCCACTTTTGAAAGGTGCAAGTATTGTACAGCACTATATGATCGCTTCTGGTCAATGTACTAACTGTAAATGTACTGCTTACATTGCAGTGTATTTGGTTGTACTGTCCTAGATACATATAGCTGGGCTAATGAAAGGATGGTCTACAAATCTATATAAACAGAAAATACACCAGTAACAATATACAAATAAGCTTGCATACTCATATGCATGTAGAATGTAAACACAAATTATTTAAATCAGTTAAAATGAGGATATAAATAACGAATCAATATAGGAATTGTTGCACAATGGCAGAATCTGTTCTTTCACAATCACAGTGGATTAGCATTTTTGAGAATAGGAGTGCAACAACTCAGGGTGTGGCCACACTTTGTTTTGATTTTGTTTCACCTCGAAAAGTGGGTATGGCTGTGAGCAGCGCCAGAAATTAACGGGGTAAACAGTCCCCATTTTTGTTTCAGCAGTTTCACATCTGAAGAGCGCTAGAATTTTTAGCAACAGCAGCAAAAAAAAAACTTTTACCTGATATGAAACAGCAACCATCAGCACATCCTACATGTTGGTTCAGATACAGCAGAGAGTACCGACCGCATTATATAGGTCTCCCAGCCGGACCAGTAGCCCTGTTGGTCAGGAAAACAAATTTGCTTGTGAGTTCACCAAAATTGAATTAGAAACTAAATTTCGCCGACAAATTTTATTCATCCAAACGTTGTGTATGCAAAATTCACCTCGAAATGTCATTGTAATACATGATATTTGGCACACAAAGATTCAGAGATGTGTGACCAGGGCCTTAGTCAGTTAAACTAGCTGAAAAAATGAGTTGACTAATATTAGTTGATGAGTTGGTGAGGTTGTAATGTGTGTTTCTCGCATTAACTAGAAATATTTCAGCAAATGTGAAACAGATATAAATTGACCAAGTTTAACCGATACATTGTGAAGTACAGTCTTACTGCCACCGTTATCTGTGAGCCAAGGGAGTCTGATATCTTCCAGAAAGTAACCCAGAGACATTATAAATGAGGAGACAGTCACTGATTGAAATAAAAATGGGAGTTCTCATTTTCTGAATAAAGTCCCATTCTTCAACAAAATGAGCCAATCAGGTTACCGGATACACTCAAGAGTGGAGGAGGGTCTACAATAATGTGTCTGTGGCCAGACCACGTAACCATTTCATCACTAAAACAAACGTAGCAGTAACACAAAATACTAAATTTACTCTCCTTTTTTTGCTGATCTAAATCATTCAGGGAAAACCAAACCAAACGTTTGGTTTTTTTTGCTGCTATTTTGCACTTCCTTTGTTTTAAAGTTTGACAGGAAATAGATACTAATTCTATTCATATTTTATATAAGCAGGAACATTCATTAATTTTCAAATTTCATTGTTTAGTTAGCAAATGTGTAAAACAACCTTAATTTAAAAGATTGCTACATGAGATGTTTTGTAATTTAATGATTCATAATCTCAATAATGGAGAAATGTAAAATTTATTTCTATAGGGTTACAAATTCAGTAAATTGAATTAAACAGACCCAGCATTAAACATTCTGCTTTCCAGAGTACAATA
This sequence comes from Acestrorhynchus altus, assembly GCA_034509495.1. Taxonomy (NCBI): domain Eukaryota; kingdom Metazoa; phylum Chordata; class Actinopteri; order Characiformes; family Acestrorhynchidae; genus Acestrorhynchus; species Acestrorhynchus altus. Next base: position 11,532,202 of record CM067502.1, on the reverse strand, counting down.
CATACATCAAATCTTGATGTTTGAAATTAAAATCGGTCATATGCAAACATCTGTCCAATGGCAAATTTCTGAGCAATATCCCAATACCAAGATGACTGCTGCAGCAGAGTGCATTCCTGAAGACCACAGCTACCAATCCAGTTGGACTGAAACATGTCTGTTAGTGTTAGTCATCAGATCCAGTTTTAAGCTATATATCAGTCAGAAATTCAAAGGATGTTCATTAAAAACTTCACTTAACTCTACACTACAGAGAATGGGAATCAACTTCACATTGTTCTGCATTATGAGAATTCTGAGAGAGACGGGTTATACAGTATAAACACGTACACTGTAAGAGATTAATGTGATGACTGTTGTATTGTGGGTTTTATCAGATGGTTGCATGTTTCCAAAAATAAGTTTTTCTTATTTACTATTGTTTATGCTAAATTCACAACTTCCCCTGCAGTACCCAAGTTGTGATTATTTCTGATTGCTGTTTTTTTGCTCCTGTAATGGTGTTCTATTTGTGATTCTCTTTATAATGGTTCTGTTTTTGTTGAAGATGTCTGTAATAAATATGTCCAATTTAAAAAAAACTTCTACTTTTTTCTGGTTTTATAGTGCTGCATGAAAAACATCTGTGTTGGGGATGTTCTCCAGGAGCCTCCTTGAAGTCTAGTTTGTGTTTGTGTCATTTATTTAGCACATTTTATAAAAGTCCTCCCTCTCCATTAAACAAGTTGTTACTGTGCCTTTAAGCACGTCTTATTCAATAAGCAGTCCAGTCAATGCTGCCTTTCAGTTCAGCATAACTGAATAACAGCCCTTCACCATTAATCCTCCACCAAATGTTAGCTGGCACGAAGCATACAGGCAGGTAATGGATTACCGTTGGACACGATCAGACTGCCAGATGGTGTAACAATTAAATCACTCACCCCAGGTATAGCTGGCTCCAAAGGTTTGGAATGTAAGGGAATTCAGATTACAGGAATCCAGCACTCTGCAATTGCACAAGCTTACATTATATCTAATGTTTTGCAGCTGCTGCTCCTAATCTTAGATACTTCCTTCACAGCACTTAAAGTGGACCTGAACAAATTCAGTATCTGAGTGTTTACATGCACTCAATATATTCATAATCAGATTTCTGCAGTTATTTCATTATTGAAGTGGTCATGTAAACATAACATTACTAGTTCTTAGACAGGAGTAAGGGCGTGAAATAAAGTTGTATTGTATCTCAGTCATCAGATTTCTCAGTGCATGTTTACTCTTAACTGGCATATGTTCATATTGTGGCTCACTCGTCATGTAGAAAATCATGGAGCTCCTCCGTACAAATCTGTCTACTGCCAGGGTTTGCCTATGGAGACTGCATGGCTGTATGCCTGATTTCATGCACCTGTTAGCAATCAGAATGAAGGAAAACAAACTTTATAAACAAAGAATTTAAAGTGATGAGTTGATTTTGTGGTTGCAATACTGAGCAGTCACCTCAAGAAAGAAAGCTTAAGCAACACTGTTTACATGCACTCAATAATCCAATAACAATCAAATTGTCAGTAATTAGATCAAGTTTCCATTTTTTGTTTTTACATTTTTTGTAAAATTACAGATTTTAAGGAGTCAGGCAAAATCATATTTCTATTCTGCAACCAGCCAATCTCGTGAGAGAATGAGTGTGGAGAAGGAGGAAGATGGAGTCCCTGTTGTTACACCCAACTGGTTTGTGCTGCATCCACCGTTCAGGGGCAGGTGCAGTTTGTGAGGAAGCGTACATGCAGTCTGAGAAAATGATAGACATTAGAGACAGCTGTATACGTGCATATCTGATTACTGATGCAGTTTGCAAACCCAATTCCAATGAAGTAAAACAATACAAACAGAATACAAAGATTTGCAACTCCTTTAACCTATATTCAATTGAATGCACTACAAAGACAAGATATTTAATGTTCAAATGGATAAACTTTATTGTTTTTGCAAATATTCACTCATTTTGAATTTGATGCCTGTACCACATTCCAAAAACGATGGGACAGGGGCATGTTTACCACTGTGTTACATCACCTCTACTTAGATGATCACTTGAATAATCAGATAACTGCAGATATCTGATAAAGATCAGATTATTGTGTGCATGTAATTGTACTGGCTCTTCAAGAATGGACAGCCCATTTACTTGGGCTACTATTGAGAATTACAGCTTCTCAATATTACCGCAATATGGATTTTCTTTTATTAGTTAAGTTGAAGCACTTAACATTATTACAGCACACACCACCACTCTGAGCACAATAATTAGTGCTTTACAAGAATAATCTGCACTTCAGTTAATATTTGAATAGCATTTGATTAGCTAAGACTTCTGCAAAATGACAGATGCTTAAATATCTGATCCCGAGGAAATGCTACTGCATCAATTGTTGTTTTCCTCTTCCTGCTCACACCTGATTCAATTATAAACTACTTAATTATCAAGATTTTCAGAGCAGGGAAGAACAAACAAAAACCTGCACTGAACAATTCTTCCAGGACTGGGACAGACCAGCCTTATGGTTTAAACCCACTGAAGACTGAACAACCAAGGTACTCCATGTTCTTGGCGTCTTCTCTCTCAAGAGCTTAGTTTAGGAAGGTCTAATCAGTCATCATGTCTGCCCCCTCTCCTCCAGTGGCATCATTGAGACTGAGGTCTTCAAGCATCTCAGCCAGAGAGATCCTTGGAGCTCCTTCATCATCTGTGTCACTTTCTACAGGAATCTTGGAACCGTCTGAAAATGTGAAAGGTCAGAAAGAGTGCACAAAGAGTGCAACCATAGCAGTGTTAGGCAAAAAGGGTCCAGAGATTATAAAGCAAAATCAACTGAATTTTGCATTACAGGTACATTTACCAAAGCAGTAGTGCTCAATTCCATTCACAAACGTTAACAGTCACATAACATTTGTATTAAATATAAACTGAAATATTTCAAGCCTTTTGTTGTTTTACTGTGGATTAGTGTTTTATAGCTCATCTCATTAATAAACTATTTAATTTCGGGTTTGAATGCTTCAATAATACAGGAAGATGGCAAAATCCTACAGCTAACAATAAATGATCAAACTGTCAACTAATGGCTGCAATGGTGTCCTCACCTCTGAAGATGTTGACATTCTTTCTCAACAATTCATCCTCTTCAAGGTCCTCCAAGAAGTCCTGGTATTGCCTAAAATGGATAATTAAGGAAAGGTTCTAAAAAAATAAAATAAAAATACTACCCACCACACAGATCTCATATTTACCATTTAAATTGGATCCAAGTAGTCTGCAATTAAAATCAGTACCTGATCTTAATCAGAAATCAGCCTTAATCTGAGCTTGACACTAGATATGCCATCAGATGAAAAATTACAATCATTTACTTCCTTACCTCTCATCATCTGTGTCCATGCCTTCTCTGTCCCTTTCCAGTTCCTTCAGTTTCCAGTTCCTGCGCTTTATCCTCCTCGCCCTGTCATAGTTCTTCTTAATCAGAACCTAAATAGAGAAAGATCCGATTATTCTCAAAACAGTGCAAACATAGATGCAAATACACAAGGTATAGAAGAATAAATTGCCTTCATCAGTGACAAATACAAGCTCTCCAGCCAAAAATGATTCACAGTGTGTTTAAAGTAGTAATCGCTTCAGATTCCTGAAGATGACACTGCACAAGGGGCTATAAATACCTGTGTGTTTGACAGAATTCATAGATTGAGAAGGGGTGGTACCGTGAAGTGAACGTCTCATTCCATGTGTGGAAAATGGGTCACACAGCAGATGTTAATGATTGGCTAAAAGGCCATAGTGTGAAGAAAGTAGCTAAAATTGAAGCAGGTGTATTGAAGTGTAGACTTATACAGGTCTAGCAGCTGTGGTAAATTCCAGTGTACAGGAAAGCTGGAGGTGTTTTAATTACACATAAATGAGTCCCATTATTCAGGTGATGGTAAATTTGAACCACAGTGCCAACCACTGAGCTGCTGGGAAACCAGGTTTTGCCTTTTGCACAACATGTTACCAAGGAATAGAACATTCCTATCGCTGTTTTCCAAGACAGTTATTATTCACAAGACTGCAGATGTGGACTGGTTGCAAAATCCACAAATTTGAATCCTCTTTGAAAATCTGTGAGACTACCTGGAATAATGAATAAAAAAGCCAAAAAAAGCCACAAAATCTGCACAATTCCTTAATGCATAGCTGTTATTCATGCTTGTGGAGGTATTACACACCAACAATTTTGTACAGTGAGTTTATTTAATGTCATGTCATTATACCAGAGCATGTTATTAAATGTATTCTTATATGATGTCTGAGAGGTGCTATTTTATCTGTTTCTGAGTTTTCATTATCAGTTGACCTCACCTTTTCTGATCAGCGCTCATGGATTTGTGAGTTGCATGAATCCTGTTTTGCATTTTGTGTGAGAATGTGCTGCTGTGTTTTATATGAGCCACTCCAATCTGTGCCATAACACCCACAGAAGATATTTTGCTTATGACCAGAAGCAGAAATGGTTACCCATCACTAGGGGGCAGTATAACAAACTACAAATAAGAAAAGAGTAATTTAATTATGTGGATCATGACTAGGACTGTGAGTAATTCTTACCACATCAGGAACATGATGCGGATTCATCTTGTTCAGAAACTCGTCGTTGAAGTTGGCATTGGCAAAGTCAAAGCTGGAATACAAGAATGGAAAGATAATAAAGATAAATAACCAAACAGCACATATTTGTACATTCTTCAGCATTCAGTTAATATAACCACTTGCTCAAGTACTGTTTGAATTATTTCTACTGTCCAGGGAACAAGAGCATTAATACGGTCAGGGTGTTTGATTATAACCACCCCACCGTATCCACAACTCACCCAAAATCTATTGGATTAGGCACGGTGTCAATCGGATCATGTTTGCTCTCTGTCTGCTCTAGAAAGTTCTATTCTAGTGGCAGTACATCTCCACGGGGACTAAGCTGTGTGCACTAAGCTGAATCCATTGTTCAGAAGGTGTGTCCACAAACATTTGGACATATAGTGTATGTACTGGGCCTGGGTGATGGAACAACGTGATCAGACATCAGCAAACTGTAGTCTGAAATTTCTCCAGCAGGAGGAGCCATTAGCACAATATAAGCAAACTGTTCACTTAATATACACATAAAGCTATATTACCAGGCTTTTAACAGGAACTGGTATTCATAGTGATTTATAATGGTGATCTATGACCACGTCTATGTTGTTAAATGAATAACTACAAGGAACTATTTCTGAATCCAAGTCGTTCTTTAAAATCACTTTTTATTTGATGTCAGTGATTTTCCAGATTTTTTTTAAATATAAGGTAATAGAATGCATAGGTCGATTAACAACTTCACGGTAGTGTTCCTCACTTTCTTTCATATACAACTATTCATGCAAAAGCCTTTCTCAGGTGCCAGAACATTTTTCCACTTTGTATCCATTTTATTTACTTATATTTTTCTTCTAATTAGTTTTCTGTGTTTGCGTAGGGTACTTTGAATTACCATCGTTTATGAAAGGTGCTACAGCAGGGACCTACCCCTGTGCTTTATAGAAAAAAAATGATTTTACCTTAGATTTAATAGGCCCCTGTAAGGGAGCACAAACTTCCTAAAATAGTCAATTAAAAATGATAAATTAATAACATCAAGCATTACAGATACAAAAGTGTCTGACAAACCAAACAGTGTAAAGCCAAACTAGGGACTAGAGAGTGTAATGGAGTTTAAACAGGGCTCCCCAGTTCCAGAACTGAAACCCACTCACCCCAGCACAAGGTCACCGATGTTCAGCAGATGGCCCAAGAAGGTGCGGCAGTGATACTGCTGACTGGTGTTCATTTCTGAGGTCTTCTGAACCCACACCTCAGCCAATGTGTGCTGTTAAAATAAACACAAACACACACCACTCATAAGAATTCAGCTGCTTTCTGTTCTTTCGTATTTACTGATTCTCTCACACTTCTCTTATTGTCATCTCTTTAAGATGATGTTTTGTTGGTCTCAGGTACAAGTCCACTCCTTACTCTTTTGGATTTCAGACCAGCTCCTGCTCCCAGTCTCTGATCTCTGATGATGTCGATATCCATGATGATAAATTCCTCCAGCTGCTTTGGACTACAAAGGCTGTTGAAAGGGTTGCGCCAGTAAGTGTTGGCATCTACTTCTGCAACTGCAAGGAAAGAGTACAAAGTGATGACCTATAAAAATGGGTGCTTCTGTTAATAGATACCAGAAAATGACCACATGGGCCCCAAGCAGCAAAGATTGATATCTTAACCCTCTGATGATGGTGCAACTGCCATCCTGCTGAGGTACCCTGAGAATGTGACGCATTCTGCTAAATTAAATTACTGCTACAAGTCTGTAATAATGTTACTACCCCAGAGACATTTCTGTAAAATACACCAAAAAATGATCAGCATTCCAGCCTGATATGCAAAATGAAACAGTGGGTAACTCAATAACAATATTACAGCAAAAGCCTGTACAAGAAGATAAAACACTTAAAATGGTGACTAATCAAGTCCGTCTGCTAGTTTATATATCTTAAAAAAATATTTTCAAACTAAATATATGCAATAGAATAAACATTTACCAATGTTATATTTAGTATGAAATTACACATTAATATAGTTTAAGTGTATAAGAATTGCAAGCTTCAGCCTCTAAGAAATGAAAGGGTGTGCGCTCATCTGACAACATGAGACTAAAATTCCAACTTATAACAGTTACTCTGTGTCCTACAAGTTCTGGACCATGCAAGGCAGAACAGTTAAGCTGGATATTAACTCCAGGCTCATTGGTGCAGCCATGTTTGTGGAACGTCATGCTCCCGAGGGAAATACATCCCAGGAGTGTACATTGAACATGGCGCTTCAGCTACACCACAGTTCTGAATGAGCACCCAGAACTTAAATGAGCATGTGGCAAGTATGAGCAGTAAATTTAGGTTGATTAACATCCAAGTGACTAAAACCACTGCTGCTCCTGTTTTTAGGAAACCCTTTAGGTGAACTGGTGGAAATGAGCAAGGTGATGTAAATGCTGGCAACTCATCTTCTTTGACCGATCTGACGTCAATTGGGCGAAATGCATTGCCCAACTTAAATTCAACACTACAGAATTCTTTATTTTCCCTACAAAAATCACATTTCATCTCTGCTCACCATAATAATGAGCAGACATGCTTTAATGATTTTATCTCTTCTAATCCTCAAGTAACCCAGTGTTATTAGGCCATATATGTGCCACCTGGAAATGTAACCCCAGCAGATGCTGTGTATGCAGTGTAAAGCCAGCAGTACTCACGCTGCAGGGTGTTCGGGTCGATGAGATGGACTGTGCTGGTCACCTGAATGCACACACACACCTGGCCCATGTTCCCTAGACTCTGGGCCAGACGGGGTGACATACACACCACATTGTCCTGGGAGACACACACACGCACATCTATTTCAAAATATATTCCATATGTAGGAGAAATTCCAGATATTTTTTTCTACTTTTTTTTCATGTTTTTCCATTTTGGATTTTAATATCACAAATGGACACAGACTTTGCTCAAGTTGTCTGGCTGACTCAAACACAGTAATGAAATCCTCATCAAACTCGCACCTTGTGCCTAAAGATGTTTTGAAAGGTGGTTGCAAAACTTGCAGAAAAGCCTTGCCTTCATTCATAAAAATCTTTGTGGTACTGTTTAGGGTACTGCATTTGGTGATTTTAAAGGTACAGACCGAATTATGATGGTACTGCCAATTACCAATACACGTCAAATCAATCTGTGCCAAATTTTGATTCAAGCATAAACAATGAGCATGATTTCATCTTAAACGTGCCTGGCAAGTAACTAATTTTGACCAGGAGTGTTCATACCTTTGTATGCCTCTGTAGATGTACTTATCAGGGTCAGAGCCAAGTATACTCACACACTCACATTCACCCTCACCCACCACCCGCCCTCCCCACCCAAAAAAGAAGGAATTCTCTGGCAGAGAAGATAATGCTCCCCAGAAGGTGCAAAGCTGAGCGTTTCACTTTGAAATGTACATCATGAAATGTAATCTACCGATAAGGTTGTGTAATGAGGCATACCTTACAGATGGGCACAATCTCCACAGAGAAGGTGCTTTTGTAGTTGTAGGTGTTGGAGTGCACATCATGAGAAATGAGACGCTGGGAAGCCTTTGATCTTCACAACAGAGATAAAAGTTCATTCATTAGCTTGTTTCATAAACCAAAAAAAGTAGTGGAAGAAATTATTTTTGATATGTGGTGGAAAACTTTAAGCTTTTCAAAGGAAGAATTTATTATAGACTGAAGAATTCTGATTAAATGCATATGTGAAGTGGAGCAATACTGAATAAGGTGAACCCTAATTCATTTTTTACTGTCTGCTCCTGACACATTTTTGTGAGGGGGGACTGGTAGAGCTTGCAAAATGAGGTTGAATCGCTGAGCTCCATACCTGCAGGGCACTGTGCACTGTAGAAAATCCACCATCTTCTGGGCATGCTGCTTGGAGCCATAGTAAAAATCAATGCCCTCTTAAAGAAGAAAAGGAAAAAGGGGGAAAGAGGAGAGAGCATAAAAACAAAGCCGTTTAAAAATAGAGCTGTACACCAGTCAACCTGCCAACTGTCGTGCTTCCAACATGAGAGCGTACAGAACGTTCCCCCATAACAAGGTCCAGATGGATGGGCATCCAATATGGCCACCACATGTCAAGCATTCAAAGCTTTAAATCTATTTTCACACCCGTAACCTAAGCATGGGTCTTGGACACTGGATTATCAGCTGTGAGTCTTGGAAATGAAATTTCTAGAAACAGTGAGAAGAAGGATTTGCTGATCTTGAGGAGAAAGTCCAACAGTCCTATATCCTAGATTTTGCTGGCATTTCATTTTTGTAACATTTGTATGCTTTTATCAACCCAAAACAGTCACAGTTCATTTTTGTCCAACATCTTGTGGTGGGCAGAGTTCACCACATTTGGAAGGTACACGGGCTGAGGCAACTAATGTTAACCAGAGGTGCCATTGCCAGGGCAGAAGTGATGCAAGCCGAGTCCATTAGCCCTAAGTGCCATCACCAATGAAAGAAGCGATTTGGGCCGAGCTAGTTTAGGTGATACAAAAATACGGTGCTCTCAGCAGGCATTAAAATTTTGGAACATTTTTTGTTTAATATTAGTAGAATACACATTAATATGCTGACATATTTGACCTTTTAACTCGTTAAATAAAGAGGGAAAGTCAGTTTTCCATAATTGGGGCCCTTTAAAAAAGGAACTTACCATGGATTTCCTTAATGCGAAGAGTGTTCTGGTGCACCCTGTGTTTCAGAATCAGCTGTTCCAAGTAGTAAAAGGTCTTCTTATGAACAGTCTACACAAAACATATAGCAGTAATTAAAAACATGTACATAGACACAGACTAAGATTTATTTAGCAATACACACAATGAAAATCAATGAAATATAGGATCTGAACGGTCAGGGAGTCAGGCAGATCAAACACTATAAAAGCGCATCTAAACTAAGTAAATAAGTTCACAATGTCTCATTATATAAACTGTTACCAAAATAAACTTGGGCAGTTTTACTGGGACATCCCTACTTGACATTCCTTGTAAATGCATGCTGAGCAGAAGTGAAAATGCACGTAGCAGCAGTGAGGGAGGTTTTCAGTGGTAGGTGAAGTATAATATTTGGGGTGGGGTCTCTGTTCAACCTAAATTAGAAAGCACACCACAACTACTCTACGTTTCTAAAGAAATGGCTGAAACAGCTGTAGGAGAGAGTGGCTGCAGGGTCAAAGAAAAGTAAAAGTTTAAAACCAAGGATTAAAGAAGCCAAGGATGTAAAACGAAGAAGTAGGCTTGCCCTTTTAACAGTGAGTTTGAATGACTCTGTTCTAGCTAAGTCCAGCTGTCAGTAACTGGTACTCCCTGACAGCTCCTGTGATGCTGGCAAAGATAAAACTAATGAGACCTTTGGTGCATGAGTGTCGGTTATGGAGCATGAACTGTTCATATGAATGTTGGATATAGGTCACATTTGGCCAAATTAACTGCAGTATAAAAATGAAAAAATACATTTATTTTAAAAAATCTAGCTGATTTCTCTTATATTTGATTCAGCAGCAAAAAATCTTGACGTCATAAGTGATTCAGATTTATAATTTGACCAACACATATTATTAGGACAGCTTTTCTTCATATTTGTAATATTTCCAAATTAAGAAACGCCACATCACTGCATGATGCAGAAAAACCCATACATGCTTTTATCACCTCAAGGTTGGATTACTGCAATGCACTCGTCAGGATGCTCCAGCAGTAATCTAAAGTTTAAATTAAAATACCTTATTTGACCACATCAGTCTAATTTATTCAGCACTGCACTGACTTCTGGTCAAATTCCACATTGAATACAAATTTCTCTTACTTGCATATAAAGCCAAGATATAATTTCCCATTATGAGTAGTCACGATTACTCAGGTCACATGGTGCTGGCTTCTTACTAGTTCCCAGAATTTAGAAGGCTTCAGGGGAAGAGCCTTTCCTTAACCTTCCAGATAACGTTCAGGACTCAGACATTACAAACTTCAAGTCTAGGCTGAAGCTGAATTTATTGGAACTTCTTAGTGCAGTGCGAGCCAAACATCACAGTTTCTGAACTGAATGGAAAGCATCCTGCATTATTGGCTGAACATACAACAGTGAAACAGATCATTGTTCATGTTGGCAAGAATGACAAGAATGACCAGGAGTCTGAAGTTTTGACAAGGGACTTCAACACACTGCTCAAGCAGTGTGTGTGTGTGCGTGTGTGTGTGTGTGTTTTTTATAAGTGAGATGAATTACACAGTGGAGACACATCAGCAAAAACAGCCAGAGATGCTGAGATCACTCTACAGTCACACCATCGTCCAGCATTAACAGCCAAGGACACTGTAGTCACTACAGAACAACATCCTCCCCCCACTGAAAACGCAGAGATATTAAAGGAGAGTCATGCTCTGTCCGACACCGACACCACGTGAGCAATCTGCATTATCCTCGCCCCACCTGAACTTTCCAGTAACCATGGAGTGTTATCTGTGGGGACAAGGCAGTCACTGTCCTCAGGTACAGCAAAAAATCAGCCCAGCAGTCACCAACCTGGCAACTCCCCTCCTGCCCACCAGTCTAACCAGTGAAGGAGCTAGTTAAAACTGCTGTAAATAAGTCTCTGATGCCGGGTGTTTTCCTGAACACGATGAAAACTGCAGCTGTGAAGCCTCTCTTGAAAACAACTACACAGAGGATACTCAGATCTACTTGGCCCTTAATCAGTCTCTGTAAGAGGCTTGAGCACATCGCTGATTGGATGGGTGAGAACTTTCTGCAGTTAAATTAAGATAAAGGTGGGATTACTTTATTTGGGAATAGACATGAGAGGCACATATTATCTGCATATTTGAATCCAACATCCCCAAAATCTAAAGAGCTAGCCCCTAACCTCATTCTACTAATAGACTGACATCAGCAGTCATGCCAAAACAGTCACCAAATCAGCATTCTATCACCTTAAGAAAATTAACAAACTCATCCATGCCTTTATTTCCAGTGGGACTGATTACTCTAGCAGTCTCCTAACTGCTCCCTCCAAAAAAGACTATCAAACAGCTTCAGCTGATTCAGAATTCAGCTACCAGGGTTCTCTCCAGGAGTTAAGAAGCTAAAACATCATTCCCATATTTAAAATCCCTACACTGGATACCACTCTAAAGTGCTATACAAATAAATTTGATTTGATTTACATGCATGGCCTTATGACACTTTAATAGTGACAAACCATAATCACTGTTAAAGTAGTGGTTTAAACAGCACAAGTAAGTATTATAAAGAGTGGTTCTCAAACTTTTTAGACCATGTACCAGAATTCCTCCTAAGACATCTCAGTAAGCTCAAAACAGAAGAAAACAACAAAATACAGTGTAGTGAACCATGGTGTCCAGATGGCATTCCCTTGAATCCCAAATTAATTAATCAGGTATTAATCAAAATTCAGAAACTACTGCAAATTACTTGGTAACCAGTTTAGCATATGTTGTGGAGATCCATTGGGTTCTATTGTACGGCCTTTAAAACTGATAATTATACAACTGTATTTATGAGAGTGAAAAAGTGAAGTGTGGTCTTGTGCACAAGGTTGAGCACTAAATACAAAACATTTAATGAAAATTAGAGCTAAAAAACAAATATTTAATAAATTGTTAATAATATTAATTTAATAAAATCCTTAATATTCATTGCATGCAGCTGATTTTCAGAGTACCTCTGGTTAAGATCCACTCCTATAAAGTATTACCAAACAAGGATTAGGAACTGGCTTAGGTCTAAGGTAGGTCTAAGATCATGTCCGACTGGTTCGTACCTTCTGTCGGACTTGCACAACTGCCTTCCAATAGTCTTTGGCTTCAACTCGATGGCAGTCATCACACATCTGTGGCTGTATGATGAACTCCACCACAAACACCTGCTGTAAGATTGCACCATTCATGACCTGTAGAGAAGCCAGATAGACAATGACACATTACATACAAACTATTTCATTATGGTAGATAAGACAGTTTCTATTATTCTAAGAGTGGTTAAAGGCTAAAGCTACCAGCTAAAGCACCTCTTTCTGAATGGTCAGCTTCAACTTGATTCTTTTAGAATGTGGTTCTGTCCATAAGAACCCTGCATCAATGAGTCGGACCTAGGCAGAATGAGAAATACAGTTCAGGAATCCGAGTACAGTACAGCAACAGCACACCTTGTACTGATGTTGGCATTTCCTCCTTACCTTAGTCATTGCGCTCTTAAGTTTCTTCAAACAGAGAGCAAGTAGCTCCCTGGACTCCAGTGCGCACTGCACCCATGTGCCTGGGGGCTGCAGGTACCTATTGGAACAGATGAGGAAAGCTGTCAGTCAGGCAAAAGAACTGATTCACTCAAAAACACAACAGCTACAGTCTGGAATGAATGTGTGCAAATACATCTATGGCAGTGCTGGAACGTTTGTGAGCCCTTTAAGCATACATATCAGAAATGCTGTGATAGATAATCACTTTTTGAATCACTGATGAAAAACTGGAACTTCCCTTTTTGGCAATAACCAAATTCCATTTTTTGTACTGAAAGATACTTATGAAAAATACAGAACGTAAAGAGTCTCTTTTCTTACCTTTAAACATAAAAGACTATGAATTAGCAAAATCGTGCTGAATAGAACATTAATGAACTGGAAGCTACAGTAAACAAGAAAAAGCAAACTAGGTTTCTGTGTTTAAGCTGCTGTTCAAACAAATCTGAACCACGAATAAATTACAAATTCAACATATCAAATCAGACCAAACAGCAACCATTCAAAATTGTCCAGTTCCTGGTGGTAAAAATCAGTATAACAATATTAAGAAATTGGTGTTGATTGGAGTCGCTGTGTTTGTTCAACACTAAATATTGAATATTAATATTAAATATTTGATTTTAGATACCCAGTCCATTCTACATAAACAGGTTAATGAAGAGCTGGATGTAAGCTTACAGGAGGTGTGCCCGTGCATTTACAGGTATTACAGGTATATTACAGGTACAGACATAAGCCTCACTGTTCCAGTTTAGAAAAGCAGAAGCTGCACTTCAAACACTATTTTGATTGACCAACTACATCCAGGGAAAACTGAAACTTGTATATATGTGATTTTTACAGGGGTGCCAAAATTACAGAACAATTAAAAAGAATAACATAGTACCTTTCACACTGCTTACAGAAATGTACAGAGACTTGTTTTGGGATTCCCTCAGATATGTCCACCTGAGTCCTCAAGCAAGAAACGCACATGTTGGCTGGATTTGGAGGAATGGGGACACCACATGTGCAGCAAAGGCTGTAGAGAGAAAGCAGTATTAGATTAGTGTGAAATCCCTAATTTAATACATTATGCAGGCAGACACAGAATTCAACACAATGGAGAGCACACATAGGAACAGTGTTCCCCAACCCTGTTCCTGGATGCACACCATCTGTGCCTATTTCAGAGCTTACCATAGTCCCCACCTGATTCAACTAATTAGATCATTAAGAAGCCCTTCAGAGTTGTAAGAGGTGTTTTAAAGCTATAATGTGTAAAGCAGTTGTGCCTCCAGGAATAGGGTTGAGAAACACTGCTCTAGAAGACTACGTTTTCAAAACAACAAAACAGAAAAAGGGCCCTAAGCAAAACTTTGTGCAGCCTGCATGGTTAGTACCTAGTAGCACTCCCTTTCGCAAAATATTAATTTTGTCCAGGGGTGCCCAAACTTTTGCCTGGCACTGTATGTAATTGAATTCTAATAAAATGTGACAATATTATGCAATATAGAACAGCACATGAACATGATGCTAGTAATTTTGTTTATTGTAATTATTTCTGGGACAATTTATCTTCCACATAGAAGTGTGATACTGTAACAGGCCTACACCCAAAGCCTAGTTCATTAGAGTAATTAGTTTTATTGCTGTAAACCATGTTGCACAGCGTGCAACTATAGCAATTACTAACCATGCCCAAGAATGGAATTGCAGACGTGTGCTCAGGCCCAAAATGTTGTGCACAGTGTGAGCACAGGGCAGCAGGGATAATCATGCCCAGGTATGGTTGAAGGCAATCAGGCCTAGAAAAATGCCATGGCTTCTGGAGCATTGTGCTCTGGACAGATAAATCTTCCAATTGCACACTAATTACTAATAGTATGTAACACACAAAAAACTTCAAAGTCTAAGTTAGCATACTATAATACCCACAATGCATACTTGGAACTGGTTGTTGTTTGAGTGTGGTTATAATGGACACTTTTCTCACGTTCCCAGCTGGAGAAATTAGTATAATGTGTAAAACAATGGATAAAAGATGCCCATATTGATGACAGTCTAAATATCAGTCATTTCAGGGTCTTGTTCCTCTCTCTCTGTCTCTTGGCCAATCGCATGGTGGAAATTGTTTATTTTTTCGGAGGGATGACACGGGGAATTCATAGAAACATCACAATTAAGGATTACTATTTAAATATACAGCATGCTGTATTTTTGTTATAAAATACTGATAGCATTACACTGTGTTCAGGTTTTCATTATGTCATACATGTTGATATAAAAAATTTCTTAAGAGAAATGGTGATGAGTTTCTTAGTCCACATGTTAACAGTACAAAACTGTTGAGTACATTGAGTTTTCATGTAGCAGCAGCTCCCCTATCATCGGACGATCAAAAGATCAGACACTTCAAGGTCCTCTCTCCACCTCTCTTCACCAATTGATTGGATGAAATTCCAAGGAATTCCCAAACTGATTGGCTAAGGAAGTGAGGGGAACTAGGTGTTACTCACAGGTGGCAGAAATTGTGTAACTTTGTAACTGCATAGTTTGTCTTTCCCTGGTGTTTTGTGTTTGGTTTTGACAGCAATGGTTTTCTCCTTTCACTTCAACAACGCCTACTTTATTTTTTACCAGTATGTTAAGAATAGTGTATTGAATAGTTAAAGAATAATGTATTGGTAAAAATAGTGTTTCCACATCAACCACGTGTGTGTAGAAGTTGCTGCCCTGTAATACTCACATAGTCCCTTGGCTGCTTGTGGAAGGGGCTTGCATGTACTCCATGACTGATGAGACAGAAGAGAACAGGTTTGAGAAGTAATAACAAACACAATAAAAACAAACAATAAACAACAGAGAGAACAGACACAAACCAACAATTAACAGAACACTAACAAACTGAATAAACACTCACAGAATAAACACTAACAAACAGAATAAACACCAACCATTAACAGAATAAACACTAACAAACAGAATAAACACCAACAACTAACAGAATACACTAACAAACTGAATAAACACAAAAAAAACTGAATAAATACCAACAATTAACAGAATAAACACTACCAATAAGCATATCCCCTGTTTATATGAGTCCCATAAGAAGAGGGTGAACTGTCTGTGTCAGGTATGAATGTCAGAGGTGATATAATGTGTTTGAGATCATTAATCGCCTCTTTAATGTTTTAATATCTGAGAGATGAGTTGAACTATAGACTTTAATCCACAGCCGATAATAAAACGGCGCTCCTTCAGTTAAACCACTGATTTTAAATTCTCTCTGACTGACATTAATCTCAAATTAAAGTTATATATTATTAATGATATAAATCACAGCCGATAACGATATGATTGATCAGAGAAACAGAGATATTCACCCGCACGTGCACGCCGGCTGCTGATGACGTAACGCTGGAGCGTGAAGGCAAAAGACCCCAAACAGCTGTCCAGAGAGCGCCTGTTTAGATTCACCTGCTGTGTGCTTGTGTTCTCCTGTTTATTGGCTTGTTTATTATTCCTGTATGTGTATAAATGTTGTTATTATATTGTGGGGCTTACACGCACGATTTATTTTCAGCAGAAATCTGATTTGAGTTGTTTTGCGGCTCGTTGTTATTATTAACATTTTTATCATATTTTTATGAAATATATATATATATATATATATATATATATATATATATATATATATATATATATATATATATATATATATATATATATATATATATATATATATATATATATATATATATATATATATATATATATATATATATATATATATATATATATATATATATATATATATATATATATATATATACATATATATATATATATACATATATATATATATATATATATATATATATATATATATATATATATATATATATATATATATATAATTATTATTATTATTTCTTACTGACAAGAGAGAAAATATTTGGATAAAAGGTTGGTGTGATGTGGGTTCTAAGTGGGTACTGGTTCTGAGTATCTAATACAGGTGCTGTTCTGGAACCAGTTGAGCTTCCCATATGGGCCCCATTATGACAACCTTTATCTTACATAGTTCCCATCTAGGCCTCATGTACAGTGTATAACCCAGCTGGGCCCATGTGTAACCCCTCCTGGTCCCACCAGGGGCCTGGTTTGGCATCCATATATGGAACCAACATGGAACCTGTGGTTCCCATTTGGGCCAATCATACAGACCCCAATGGGCATGTCCTCTGGGTGCTTTAAGACCAAAAAAAAACACACTATAATACAGTACAATGCAGGATAGCAACAGTATAGAACCATCTCCAGATTCTAATGGATCTAGACTCTTTGCATTTACCATTGATTAGCCTTTTTAAAGACTATAAAATAAAGCTGGTTTTGGGTAGTGAATACACTTGCTGTCTGCATTGCAGCCGAGGTGACCCCAGTTCCATTTAACACCACTATAAAGAAATCTGAAATACATCTGTCTATCGTGCACCATTTACATCAAACCACTCCCCACTTTATTTACATCATGAGCATGGATTTATAAAGGTGAATGTGTGTGCAGGGTTTCCATTTAACCTTACTATTAATTTCTTTACAGTGGAAATGCAGACACTGGAGTTGAAAAAGGTAGTTTAGCATAAGGCAAATCCTAAATCATAAACTCCTGGGCTTTTGTGTTTAAAACTCCTGTTCTCACAGCTGATGATGACAGGAGGTACAGAAATAGGAAGTACAGAACCAGTCAGACTGACACCAGTATATATCTCTATTTCTATACAGGACATCTGGAAGGTATACACATCATTTTTGTTTCACAGTTTGTTATGTTAAAGTTTTATTCCAAATTGGATTCAAGTCATTCTTCCCTCAACATTCTACACACAATACCTCATGATGACAAAGTGAGAAAAATTTGTTTGAAATCTCTGCAAATGTTTTAAAAAAAATAAAGCACAAAAATATATCATGTGCATAAGTCTTTACTCAACAATATGTTGTTGAAGCACCTTTGGCAGCAATTACAGCCTCAAGTTTTTTGAGTATGGATGCTACAACCTTGCTACAACCGTTTTTGGTACATTTTTCCCATTCTTCTTTGCAGAACCTCTCAAGCTTCATCAGTTGAATGGGGAACATCAGTGCACAGCCATTTTTAGATATCTCCAGAGATGTTCAATAGGGTTCAAGTCTCGGCTCTGGCTGGGCCACTCGAGGACATTCAGAGTTGTCCAGGTTGTCTCCTTTGTTATCTTGGCTGTGTGCTTAGGGTCATTGTCCCTTTGGAAGATAAACCTTCATCCCAGTCTGAGGTTCAGATCGCTCTGGAGAAGGTTATCACCAAGAAGGTATCACTGGGAACATCACTGCAGTCATCTTTCCCCTTGACCCTGAATAGTCTCCCAGTTCCTGCTGCAGAAATAGTTGTCATTCTGGAAGGATCTCATCTCTCCACAGAGCAATTTTGGAGCCCTGTCAGAGTGACCATTGGATTCTTGCTCACTTCCTTGACTAAGGCCCTTCTACCATGATCATTCAGTTTGGCAAGGTGGCCAGCTCTAGAAAGAGTCGTGGTGGTTCCAAACATCTTCCATTTATGGATGATGGAGGCCACTGTGCTCATTGTGACCTTCACTGCAACAAAAACTTTTCAGTACCCTCCCATAACGTGTGTCTTCTGTATATTTAGCAACAACAGCATTACCAAGATCAGGATGTTGAATGATCACCACCCAACCTCATCCCCAACTCCCCACCTCCTCCCAAAATTATTGGATGGAGCTCCATCATTCCACTGCTCGATTCTGGGGGAATAATTTATACCCATCTAAACCATGCCTAGCATTAGGTATGGTGCCATTATGTTCATTACTGTTTTGCCTGCTCCAGATAAACAAACTTTACATGGACTAGACAAACTGTGTATGCATTTGCACATTCATTCATGAAATCTATAGGTATAATGGATGTAGTATAGGGGTAGTTTTTTGACTCATGCCTTAGCTTTTGATATACAGTCACCACCAAAACCTTTGTTTAAACATATTTAAACATATGGACAGCTGATGTTCATTTTAACTATATTGGGCAGTGATCTAACTGAACACATACTGAAGAAATGTCTTTTAAAAAATAATTTATAATATGTAATTATTAGAAATGAGATTTTCTTGTATGGATAAAGCTAGGATACCCCCACATTTATTACTACTCAAACTGCTGAAGTGAGCTGGATCACCATGGTGAGATCCAAAGAGCTCTGGGGCTTTCAGAAAGAAGCTTTAGATGCAGATGAGTCTGGGAACAGATTTAAAAAGATCTCAAAACAAAGGAGCAATGTGCTTCATACAGATAAAGCCAAAGTTGAATTGTTTGGGCACAGAACCAGAAGACATGTTTGTTTTAAACTAAACACAGCATTTGTGCACAAGAACCTCTACCAACTATGAAGCATAGAGGTGGAAGTATCACGGCCCTGGAGAGCCCTCAATCATAAAACCACTATGAAATCTTTATTGTATCAGAGAAAGCTTGTGGAAAATTTGAGACATTCTGTGCAAACCTGAAGCTGAAGTGGAGGTGGATCATACAACATGACAATGACCCAAACCATTGTAGTACATTCACCAAGGAGTGGCTCAATAAAGGACTGCTGTCCTTAATATTTATTAACATGGACTGCTGTCCTAAATATTTATTAACATTATAACAAGCCACTCACATCCCAATCCCTGGACCATACCCCAAAAGGACTGCTGGATGAAGGTGATACCCCTCCTTACCGCTGGACAGAAGATAGAAGCGAATACTGGGGAATGTGGGAAGTGGGGTTGGAGGTACTCAGCTGGTGTGTGGTCATTTTTAATGGGCTGTGGCTGGAGAAACCCCCTTGAGGAACATCACACAACTGAAAGAAGTGTGCAGGGAGGAGTGGGAAAAACTACAAATATCAGAGTGGTAGGTTGAGCTCATCTCAGCCATGACCATATATATTAATAAAGAAATAATATTGAAGAGTGTCCTGTTTTTGATAGGACTGTAGGTGTCCTACACTGATGTTGAGGGTTGAGTTTGATTGAAACGTGTGTGGTGGACAGCCGCTGGAAATGCACCGGTGCGCGGCGGTGAGATGGAGTGTGCTGTGTTCACATTTTAGGACGGTGTGTGTCACTGTTGTGAGCTGGAGAGGAGGGTGTCCTCCAGCTGTGTGTGTGTGTGTGTGTGAGAGAGAGAGAGAGAGAGAGAGAGAGAGAGAGAGAGAGAGTGTGATATGGAGAGGCAGTGCTGGCTGAGAGCTCTTCTCTCTCCAGCTCTTCTGGCTTTTGCGGCTCGGTGTTTGCGCCACAGCGGGGCGAGGCGGGCGCCGCCGCGGCTCTGCGCCTCTGGAGGAGAGCATTTCACGCGCTCCTTCTGCTGAAACGAAAGTCGTTCTGCTCTGACTTCCCAACGAGGATGGAGTGAGACCTGCTCCCAGACCAGGAGCAGCAGGTCGGCGGGGGATCGGAGCCTGTGCGCCTTCGCTGGTGTGGATAAATGCTCGGAGATACGATGACCCTGCTGTCTCTTCTGGGCCGGATCATGCGCTATTTCCTGCTGAGACCGGAGACCCTGTTCCTCCTGTGCATCAGCCTGGCTCTGTGGAGCTACTTCTTCCACACGGACGAGGTGAAGACCATCGTCAAGTCCAGCCGGGACGCCGTTAAGATGGTGAAGGGGAAGGTGGCTGAGATCATGCAGAACGACAAATTCGGGGGGCTGGATGTGCTGGACGCGGAGTTCTCCAAGACCTGGGAGTTCAAGAGCAACAACGTGGCCGTGTACGCCATCCAAGGCCGGAGGGAGCACATGGAGGACCGCTTCGAGGTGCTCACCGACCTTCTCAACAAGAGCCACCCGTCCATATTCGGGGTCTTCGATGGGCATGGTGGGGAGGTAAGGCTGAGCCTGGTGGCTGGTGGGACTGCACTGAACCTGGACTCACCTGAGCAGGTGTAATGTCAGCACCTGTCCAAATGTGGTCCATGGAGTCCTGGAGCACCTTTGGGTGTTGGGGGTTACTTCTGGGGGAATTTAACACCAAAGATGAGAAGAGGAATATGATGAATGTGTATATATTTCATAGATCATAGATTCATAGATTTAAACCCCATTTTATCTTAAGGGAAGATCCACCAAAGAATATAATTTATCCATTCATTGAGTCCCATTCAATTCAATTAAGATGCTGTGAGACAGACTGTAGTCCATCCATTTCCACTTGTCCACCACAGAGCAGGTATTATGTGTCTTGTGCTGGAACCAGTGGATCAGATGCAGCAGTGCTGCTGGAGTGTTTAAACCCTGCAGTGTCAACGCTGGACTGAGAATGGTCTACCAATCTGAAATATCTAGCCAGCAGGATCCTGTGAGCGCTGATGAAGGACTAGAGAATGACCAACGCAAACTAGGTAGGAGTGTCTAAATGAGTGGACATTGAGTGGATGCACTGTTTAAACACTCCAGCAGCTCTGCTGTGTCTGATCCACTTGTACATACACCAACATGCCAAAACGTGTCAATGTCGCAGCAGTGCTGAGAATGACCCACCACCCACAGAATACCTGCTCTGTGGTGGTCCTGTGGAGTCCTGAACATTGAAGATCAGGGTGAAAGGAGGATAAGTATGCAGAGAAACAGGTGTACTACAGTCAGGGTATTACAGAATTACAAAGTGTTCATATATGGTATGAGGTGTTGAAAATAATAAGAACTGTATTATTATTATTATTATTATTATTATTATTATTATTATTGTAGTTGTAGTATAAATTTGAGGAATACATAAAGGCAAAACATCAAAATAACAAATCTATCTATATATATATATATATATATATATATATATATATATATATATATATATATATATATATTCTGTTGTACACAGTAAATTTATTGAATACTTAAAATGTTGTACTGTGTTTATATGCTATTAATTATCTCACCCTAAACCAAGCATCAATAAAAAATCACACAGTTTCATATACTCAGTTTTAAAATACGTGATACATACCCGAGGAGTTACCAGAGGAGGTGTGTTGTTGTGGGGAATAGTTGAGCAGAAGTGGGAAGGACAGGAGATCCTGCAGTGCTGGTGTTTGGCTCAGTAATTATAATGGAATAAACTGGGCCATTGAGACCTGTGGTTGCAGTGCTGTATATTTTTGTGCACCTATCTTAAAATTACTATATGTGTTAGATATGACTGACAAAAACATGCATACTATGAAATTTAGACTTTTGGGTTTGCATCACCACAGAGAATTCTATGAAACTTTTTGATGCTATGAACATTTTTGAACAGTGTGGAGTTTGGTGTGGACTGGGTTACATAGTTTATGTGGTGTTTGAATTTCATAATTCTCTTAATGGTCCAGAGTGGTTTGCTATTTATGTTTGTAAGTTGTGGGATGCTTTTTCCTTATCATAAACACGGCTGGCCCAAAAAAGAGGTACAACAACATACAGTGGGTTTCTATTCTGGCCTGTGACCACGTTGAAAATCTGACTTAATCAACAGATCATTTGAGAAGTTCTGTTGAGTAAATGAAGATGAAATATACACAACTGTGCTGTGTTTATAGGTAAACATTTAGATTTACACTATTTGACCATGTTCAGACTTGTATATAAGGTCCCATGAAATCCATTTTCTTTTATTTCTGTTTTCAATTTTTTTTGAATAGAATAGAACTTTACTGATCCTTTGGGAGGGTTCCTTCAGAGAAATTAAGGAAGATGATGTTGCATTGGCCGGGAATCGAACCCGGGCTTCCCGCGTGGCAGGCGAGAATTCTACCACTGAACCACCAATGCGTGAAAATGATGCATAAAATAGAATAAACAGATTTCATAGGGCTATTTGAACTGAAAGGTCTGGTAAGCCACAAAATGCACCACCAAATACTAAGAATATAAAAACAATGAATTTAAGATTTATGATTCTGCATTTTCTCAAAATAAATTAGAAAAGAATGGAAATAGAAGTATTCTCAGTAGGCATTATGATAAAAAGGTTACAATTTACTTTAATGTGATAAATTGCAATGAGCAAGAAAATATGTTGTGATTTTTTTTTGTCTTTGAAATTTAATCCAATCAGAAAACTAGGATCCAATCTAGTGATTGGAATTTAAACACAAAACTGAACTGTCTGACAACAATTTCTACATGTAAACTATTCCTTAAAATTAATTCTGTAGTTTTGAGAATTGATACAGTATTGCAGAACACAATAATGTGCATTAGAACATCCACATTGAAGTGAACAAAAATACACATTATCATTTTTCAAGCCTTTGTACACTGATGAGGTCGGGGAGCAAGAGCTGAGCTTCGTGCTGATGCTCTGGTGGCCTCAATGGTGACTTTGTGCTGAATGCTGCAGCTGTTGGGCTGCGTGATCTATAGAGGCAGCTTTGTCTTTCTCAAACCTTTGCTGTTACTGTCTGGTATTAATTTCATTTGCTTAGTTCAGTGTTTTTTCAAAAACTCTGTCCAATTAACCAGGACTAATTATAATTATACTCTTTATAATGAAACGTGCAGTCAGTCAGTGTTCTAATGATCTCTACAATGATATGCCAAAAAATCATGAGGCAATATTGTCACATTATCTCCAATGTATTTAAAATAAACACGCACTGTATGAACAAAACTAGTGGGACACCTGCTTATTCATTAAGGGAGTTTTCCCTGCCTTTGTTGGAGTAACTGTGGATGATCACCATCCCACCCCATCCCTAAGTCTCAAAATCATTGCATAAAAAAAGTATTGGATGGAGGTCCATTATTCCAGAGAACACAGTTCCACTGCTCCACAGCTCAATGCTGGCTTTATACCCCTCTAGCCCACACCTGGCATAAGGAATGGTGCCAATAGATTCATGTTTGTTTATCTGCTCCAGAGAGTTCTATTCTATTGGCAGTGCTTTTCTACAAGGACTAGACAATCTGTGTGCGTGCATTTGCACTTTTGTGTCAGCAATGGGTGCAGCTTAAAGTAGCTGAATCCATTCATTACAAGTCGTGTCCACAAACCTTTGGACATATAGTGTATATCAATGTACACTAATTTGTGAACATGTTAAGATCTCCCCTTTTTGCTTCATTCTGAAGGCAAACCTTTGAGGTGTGAATGAGTGAAATTGTTCATTCCCTGAGGGGATCGTCTTGCAGCTTAGCGCTCGTACCATTCCCTCTCGTCAATCAAAGCATCAAGAAATGTCTGTCCATCATTCTCTCTCTCTCTCCCTCCAATGTTTGTTTACTTAGGAATCACTCTGTTTGTCTTACTCCCCCCAAAGTTGTAAGTGAATATCAATATATCAAAGTATCATGATTTTATGATACTGTATTCATTTGCAAAACCACATTATTGTTTCTATCAATAATTTAGATTCTATATATAATTTAGATATAATTGATGTAATTTATATCAAGTTAATTTTTTAAATTGCATTGACATTTTTGTTCTTGATATGTGTGTAGGGTCATTATCCTACTGGAACGCTATTGGACATGTGTCCAAGTTTCAGCCATCTAGCTGATGGTCTGATGTCATGCTAAAGAATTTTCAGTCAGTTCTCCTCCATTATTGTATCCACTTGTAATGTACCAGTAAGACAGCCCCAGAGCACGAGGCTCCCAATACCGTACTTATCCATTGGCACAGTGTTTCTGGGGTGTTTAATACCTCACATTTACTCCTCGAATTGTACGAAAAGATCAGTATATTAGTGTTTTGTGATATTATGTTTTGCAATACTGTATCAATCCTCAACAGCACAGTATGATTTTGAATGACTAGTGTACATACAAAGATTGCTGTCAGACAGTGGTTTATTTTGTGTTGTGCTTAAACCACAAACACTAGATGGCAGTGGCAATATATCATCTTGCGTACAGTATCACAGTACATTGAATTGTATCCCCTGTACTGTGATATGTACTTGATCACTGGGTTCTTGCCAGTATGTTGTGCACCAGTGTTAAGTGGGGGGGGACTGTCAGACTGAGTCTGGCAGCTGGAGCTGGTTTTGTAGGACATCAGATGGGTCTCTTTCTATTCCTTAAGGAGGATATTAATTCATAGTGTAAAGCTTTTTCTTGGAGGAAATGCACTTCCAAAGCATCGGTGGGAAGATGAGGAGGGGGGTCTTCATAGCCGCAAGTGACAGTTCGGGGATGTATTTTTCTTTTCTTCACAGTCTTTTGAAGTTTGCAAAACGGTTGCCAGATAGCAGTTTTTAAATGGGCTTGGTGTGTGTGTGTGTGTGTGTGTGTGTGTGTGTGTGTGTGTGTGTGTGTGTGTGTGTGTGTGTTTCTACTGCATGGAGAATTGGTGGAGTGATGTGGAGTGGCCTCAGGTCATAGTAAAATTGAGCTCACTGTTTAGTAATAAGGTTCTATGTGTGTAATGGTTTGTGTGTATGCTTTGGTGTTCCCAAATCCAAAATTCACTGGAACTGTGGTAACGCAGTACTGTGGTAATTGTGGTGATCCTGTACTACAACAAAACTGTTGGACCTAATTAACACATCATTTCTTGGACTTCACATGACAGTGGTTTAGTGGTTTCATGGTGATCATACTCATTATCAATGTTCTTATTTTTATTTTATGGACTCTAATTGACAGTGTAACCTAGAGCCACAACAAATAGGTTAACTGTCATGTTGAAAAACTAGTTGAAGGTTTGACATTATGCTGAAGAATTCTGAGCTTCTTCATTCATCTATTTTGTGCAATGCACAAGCAAAACCACCACAGAGCATGATGCTCCCACCATCATGCTTAACTGCTGGTGCAGTGTTTTTGGTAATTAATACCTCATATTTAGTTCTTCAAACATCTTCATCTCATCTGACCATAAAATATTCATATAAACATTTTTTTTTCTTTTTTTTTTTATCCATGTTGTCATTTACTAACTTGAGTGGAGCTTTAAGGTGTTGTTTTCGCATGGGGGTTCCTAGACAGGCAGGTCTTTTCATTCATGGCAATGTAAAAGTAAATCACTGAAAGCCTCATATTGCCATGACATTTAGGTCAATGATGAGTGTCTTTAAACATCCAACCTGTGTCAGAGGTTCATTTCAAAATTAATTATGAGTGTTTTTATACATACACCCACATCATATAAGGTAAAGCTGTTACCCATAAGTGATGCTTCATCACACCCTGCTTATATGGTGATACAAAGACCCTAAAAACCCACACTCGTGAGCAAGCACCAGTAACGGAGTGTTTGATGGCCTCTATAGCACAGGGACATTTGCATATAAATAACGTCATTTTGTTAGCTCGTGGAGCTGCTGATTATGGCAGAACCAAAATGGCATGAGATCAGACTACAATTAGTGGTGTCTCTGGTTTGCGCCTCGCCTAGCAGGAGCTTCCATTGATTCTGAAGCCGCCCACTGCCTTCTGTGTGGGAGACGGTCCGATGTAATGATCCAGAGAGAGATACTAATGGCATTGTTTGCAAGTTGGTGGAAAAAGGCTAAAGTGAAGCACTTCTTGCTGGATGTATCTATATTGTTGATTGGACAGCCGGGAGTTAACATCACAGTGTGTGTTCTGTAATAGAGGTGGCATGATGCCACTTTTTCTTGAACTGCTCTTCCTGTGGGAATGTAATATTAAGAAATTTCATTTGTTAAGGAATAATTTGGTGAAAAATTAAAATGAACTTGAGGGATGACTGACCCAGATGATCAGCCAAGACAGGTTTGATATCCTGATGTTTACTTTACTTGTTTATTTTATGACAGGGCTGGACTGGCAACTTGGCCCTGGATTTTTATACAGACTGGCCCAATAGCAGCAAAGGGGGTCAATTGGCAACTTCATTTTCTCAGCGGCTCACACCCATAGCAGACTATTTTTCCTTTATTTTTTATTTTTTGTCCCAATGGCCAGTCAATATAACAGTCAGTGAGAAACAAACTTTAGTGTGTTGGTGAGTATAAAGACCTGGAGAAGCACCTGCAGGCTGTGCAGTGAATGAGTGGAATTTGTTACTGTGATGGAGCAACAAATCTAAAATATATTAAACACTACATTCAATTTATTCTTACTTGTTTTCCAAACTGTTTTATAAAAGCATATGGCTTGTGTCTGCGTCATCACACCCATGCTGATTTTTACAATAACACACCACCTCAAGTATTTTTTGTTTTTGCTTAAAAAAGGTTTCTTTATAAATATGCCATCTTTAATAGCATATTTATGAAGCAAACTTTTTTGTATACAATATGTGTACAATATTATTTGCAATACTAAGACCTCAAATCTTAATATCATGATTAATTGAATATTTTACCTCAATTGTGATTATTGAATTATTATTTTAATAATTTCTTTGGTACAAGCTCCTTGAGTTCCTCAGTTGAATTGGTGTTTGAATTCTCCATGCTACATCCACATCACAGACTGAACAGGGCAGAGTCACACGACCACATACATGGTAGTATGTTGTTGTGGGGATACAAACACAGTGGAGAATATATTACTGGAATTAAAAACAAAATTATTGAAATAATAAACTGGGGCAAAGTTAAGTCGATTCGAGGTTCCGAATCACTGATGTACCTGCTGCATGGAGGATGGTTCTTTGGTCATGATGTGAGCTCATTTAAGAAAGAGCTGGAATTTGCCTTCATTTGAAGTTGGCATTGTAATGGCCTGTCGTACTTTTGTGTATTTGGCTTGGCTGTTTATCCGAGTTTGCTGTGTTGGCTCTAGACATTGTAAAGGGTCACACTGACTTGGCACAGGTTCTGCATGACTAGGTTTAGAAACACACACACACACGTACACACACACACACACACACACACACACACACACACACACACACACACACACACTTACACGTGCGTGCACTTACTGAGCAGATCCGAAGCTGCTGATGTTTCTGACCTTCTGTCAGCATTGGGAATTTATCAGAATGTGAACCTCACTCTGCTTTTCCTTCTGCTTATCTCAAGCACTTTAGTTTTTGCTGTGAGTTGTCAGAGATGTGTCTGTCTGTCCAGTGGAGCACACAGCTTGGCAGCTTGACAAAAGCAGTGAAATGTTGGGATTTTCTTCTGCATTTGTTTTATGTAACATAGTGGGTAATACAGCTGCCCTCCATTTTACACCACTGGCCCGAACACGGAACAAGATTGGAATGAATGTTGTGTGGTTAAAAATTGTGTGAATATTTTTGATTATTTTTATCTCACGTTTATTTGTGTTGTGGTGTGTTATGACCTTAAGGCCTGGTCATTGTTTTTTTGGCCATGATTTTTCACACATGAAATTCCATGCTGTTACATTAGATTATTCGCAACAGGCCATTTTTGCTTTCACAACTTTGGGGCAAATATTTTTCCTGCAAACTTTCACACTGAACTTTCTTAACTTTGTTGCATTTTGACACTTGAATTCACATCCTCGACCAGTAGAGCTGCTGCTCTGGCTGTCTGACCAATGATGAATTTTATACTCTGTACCGTCTGCTCTGTTACTGGGACTTTAAACCTTAAAAGGTCAGTTACATTAGTTTACTTATTGTATTTTAAATTAAATCAGACCTGCATTAAAAATTATTGTCAATTTGAAGTGCTTTATATTGGAATTTGAGATTTTGTGATGGGTTGTTATAGACCCCCTACCCTGGTTGGCCTTCCAGGTTGAAGTGAAACATGCCACAAAGTGTAAAGAAAGGTTGACCCTGAGTCATGTGGACATCTTTGCAGACCGACTGATGAACGTGACTGATCTTCCCTCATGCTTTCTTGCTTTGTGTGTGTGTGTCTTGGTGGTGGAGCTTAAGGGAGTGCTGATAGGAGAGAGGTGGAAGGGGTTTGAGGGGGTGGGGGTTGAATCGATTAGTTCCGCTGGCTTGGCTCCGGAGTTGGAGGACAAGGTTGCTGTGACCTGCAGCTAATGGAGCGTCTCTGTGCTCTTCAACCTTCTCTCCTCTAACACTCAGTTGACTCCTCTTACTCATTTTTCCTTTACCTCCCTTTTTCTTCTAATTTTCTTCTAATTTGCTTCAGGTGTTGAGTGATGGTTTATATCATGTTTGTATTGTATTACACTCACTGACTGGGAAGGACACTTACTGAGTGTTGGATTGCATTTTAGTTCCATATAGCTGAATATGGGGGTGTAAGAACATATTGGTATATCGAAGTATTGTGATTTGCTTTACAATACTGATTTGATTCTCAAACACAGTATTAATTTTAATGGTTTACATGTAAAGATTGGTGTCAAGACAGTGGTTCTTTTTGTGTTGTTTTTAAGCCTTGACCAATAGAAGGCAGTGTTGTACTTCAGATCCCACTATTGGATTGGATTTATACTTTGATTTGGTTTCAGAGAAATCACAACATATGTATTGTATCACAATACTGTGTATCATAATATATTGAATTGTAAACCCTGACAACAAAGATGGACAAAAACTCTACGCTATTTCTAAAGCTCTGCTTTCACAGCACTGAGGACATTACAGCCACAACACTCACACTCAAGGCCTATTCAGCACCATGCTTGCAGGTTCTTAAGGAGCAGCCAATGAGAGTAGAGAGAGGGAGAGCTTGGTTGAGTAACAGCTCTAGAGCAGCAGATATGCTGCAGTGAAGAAAGGAAATCCTCACTCTTTCATCTGCTGCTCATTCTTTTCTGTGGTTCTGTCATCTCTCTTTCTTTCATTCATATTTCCTGCTGTGGATTCTTCACTCAATCTTTTACTCTGTGTGTAAAAATGCTTCGGTAGTGATGAAGGAGTGTATATATGTGCATATATGGACAAATGTATTGGGGATTTCTGCTAGATTTTGGAGCATTGCTGCAAGAATTTGCATTGACAAGAACATTAGTGATGGATGGATGGATAGTTGGATGACCATCACCCCACCTCATCCCCAACTCCCCAATTCATGCCAAAAGTATTGGATGGAACAACATAATTCCAGAGAACACATTTCCACTGCTTTATACTCTTCAACCCATGCCTGATGTTAGACACGGCATCAATAGGTTCTGCTCCTTAAGGAGTCCTATTCTATTGGCAGTGTGTCTCTACAGGGTCTAGGAAAGCAGTTGCACATCTGTGTCAGCAATGGGTGCAACTTAAAGTAGCTTAATGCATTCATTAGCAGCGGTGTCCACAAACATTTGGACACATACTGAAGGTTTGGTATAAATATACATAATGTTGTACTCCTAGTGGTTATTAGTTGAATTAGAGGAAAATGGGTTCCAGTTTTCGGGGTCCAAGGACCAAGGGTTGTGGATTCAATTGTTACTCTGGTCCCTGTTTCTGTTTCAACATTCAGGTGTGAATGTTGAGTAAATACTTGTTCGTGATCCCCTTCGATGGACCTGTCAAGGCCAACGCAGCTGTAATGATTAAGAGGTGATATAGAGTGCAGCCCCAGCCTTTAGTCTTACTTTTGGTGTAAACAGACATGCTGACTGGTTTATTATCATTCAGAAATAATTGCCTGCTCGGAAGAGGCAGACACGTGTGTAAGTGTGTGTGAAAGAAATGGACGTATGGGAGTTGGAAGGGTTGTTTACTGTGGTATTGTGAAGAAGGGTTTGTCTACGATATATAATACAGTGTGTCAGTTTTATGGAATAGTGTATGTATGTGTTTATGATGGTTGTAAATAAGTGCAGCCTGTGTGTGTGTGTGTGTGTGTGTGTGTGTGTGTGTGTGTCTGTGTGTGTGTGTGTGTGAAAGTGATGACACAGTATGAATTCAGCTTGTTTGGGCAGCACTGGAATAGACTATCTCTCTCTCTCTCTCTCTCTCTCTCTCTCTCTCTCGCTCTCTCGCTCTCTCTCTCTCTCGCTCTCTCTCTCTCTATCACACACACACACACACACACACACACACACACACACACACACACACACACACACACACACACACACAGTACAGAATGTATATAGCTGGAGCATGAATGCAGGCTGCAGTCTTTGGGGAACAGTGTGTGCTTGCTAAAATTAAACTGTCGTTCCTGATTCTCAGTGTAACAGGCTGTCTATGAGTCTTGCATAACTTTATGATCCTTATTTAGTGAATGAATGTTTATATACTTGGCCCATATTTATTGTTGTAACCACAACAAACGGGCATTTTTAAACACAGCCTGAAAACAAAATGAACCTTTTTCACATGTATTAGTTCAAATCTCTGGTTATTGGTCATAAGCATAATCAGTGCAAATATGCAAATGGCAACGTCCAGTCACTGCTCTGCAAATGGCAGTTCCTGCTGTATAAATGCAACATGCAAAATTACATTATTGTGGCGGTTAAAACACATAGTA